>OY759263.1:33013601-33496101 GCA_963662155.1 Lamellibrachia columna | reverse complement strand
GGTAGGCGATGGGAAAAGATGTCGATGAACTCCCGCAAGGTATAATCTTCCTCGGACCACTTGAACTTCTTCACACGCGGCATCCTTCCTTCTTCCACAGCTCCCCAAATATCACTAGGAGTTCGGCGCTTTCATCTGACTCACCTTAGCGGTAGTAGGTTAACCGTCTCACCACCCAGGTGTGTAGTCCGTCAGCGTTCCTTGAAGCCACCTACGGCTTCATACGCTCGGCCGTCTTCCTCAGGTTGAAGCCGTCAGTCTGTCACGAGTGTCAGTCGTCTTCGTCTGGTTGAAGCCGTCAGTCTGTTACGAGTGTCAGCCGTCTTCCTCTGGTTGAAGCCTGTTACAAGTTTCAGTAATTGTTCTCGGGTTGAAGCCGTCAGTCTGTCACGAATTGGTTTGATACGTCATACCAAAAAAGACAGCGTCAATGGATCAGCGAGACGACATTGTTGTGACCGAGTCTTGGCAAATGCACAACCAGCACCGGTAGAACTAGGGCACCGGATTTCTACTGTAACACGGCATAACTGCACAGCGCCGCCGTCACGGCTGGCTGCACCCATGGGCACAATAACCACGGCATGAACTTACATGTGCGATTACTCATTTTTTAAACAAGGAAGTTGATCATTTTAGTTTAGGTAATTCCGAGTTGTGTCTGCTATTTTTACGAACAGCTTGTTTCAAATTACAAAGTCCTAGGCAGCATTGCGAAATTAGATTAACATTTGTGATGTCGTTGTCGTAGATGTCTCAAACACTGAGTCAGACCGAAACGGTGTCAAATGCCGACCTGCAACAAGGTCTCGAAAACATGATTTATCGGCCGGTTCACCAGCTGCTGCGATCATCGCAAATTGAGAGCATATCGACGTCGGTATATCGATTTAGCAATATCGACGTCGGTATATCGATTTAGCCATATACACGTCGGTTGTTCGATTTATGAGTTTCGACGTTTGCTGATGGATTTAGGCATGTCGATGTCGGTTGATCGATTCAGACATGTCGACTTCGGATGATCGATTCAGGCATGTCGACGTCGGTTGACTGATTCAGGCATGTCTGCCTGTTTGTATGCATGCATGCATACTTGCCTGTTACCTTTGCCCGGCCACATATGCGGGCCGAATTTGTCGAAACTTTGCCTGGTGATCCGGGTGCATTACGACGGACATGAAGAGTCGGGTGTGGAGCCATTATAAAATACAAAGTAGAATAGTAAATTATTATGGTTCAATGACCGCTTGGTGGCGTCACTTCCCGACACAAACTCCAAAACACTGGCGCCACATAGTGAATGTGATGTAAGTCACTCATGATTTCACCACTGCCACAACTTACATTTGATGTGCAGAATCGTCATTTCATTTGGTAAACTATTATTTTTTTCAATAAATCTCTTAATTGTAATTGTACACATTTCTGGTAGTGTTTGCGTTGAAAGTGTATAGAGGAACAAAATAACGTTCGTTTTTGTTGGAAACTATGTTACGTATACTCAAGTTCACAGTTGCAATGACATAGCAAGTCATAAACCACAGTCGCGTTGCCCGGCCAAAATACAACTCCGCCCTCTCCTATTTGAATTTATAATAAAATTATGGTGGTGGTGATATCTTGCGTGGTGAGTGTCGGAGAGTTTGTTCCCGTCACAGGTCGTTTTTTCCCATCGAGCGTATACGGTAGATGGCGCCAGTGCATACTAGTTCATGTAAACTAAAATTAAAGTGAATTTAAAATTTTATTCATGTAACATATTTACAACACACATACTTATTTTGGTTAATGTGCAATAACGTGATAAAGGGCAACATGCATTAAAAAACCACTTGCGAGAGGGTTTTCATGTATCAATTATAAACTAAAGGCCGCTGGTGCAAGGAGGCGAAGGAATGTAGAACGAGGCGCGTGGATGTCGGCGCCTGGGAGGAGACGCTGCCTCAAACGTTAACGTATAAATATATAGACAGATAACGGTGGAGTGACGTTTACTCCATCTAGAGAATGACCCACACTCAATGCGTCCATAATTCGGCTACTGTTTCCTTCTATCTCCGACGGGAAGAAAATAATTATAGTAAATAACTCAAAATAACTGCCTTTGTAACGAAATTAGTTCATTGCCAATTGGTAGATTAGAGGCCACTGGTGCAATGAGGCAAAGGAACGTAGAACGAGGCGCTAGGGTGTGGGTTCCTAGGAGGAGATACTGCCAGACTTCCCCCAAAGTTAGCCTATTAATAAAGAGAGTATCGCCAAGCCACCGTTTTGTGCTGGCACTGAGGGTGGTCACTGCCAGGGTGGTCACTGCCATGTGATCACCCGAGTCACGAGGGGTACACAGTCCCCAATGTTGAGAGCCATTTATTTTTACACCAAACATACCCATGTCCAGCCTGGGTCTTGAACTAAGAACTCTGTAATGTAAAGCGGCCGTGCTAACAACTAACTGTCTGCCTCTCTCGTGTGGAGATGTGCGGCGTCATGGCGGTGGCTTCTCATTGAATAATTCTGCTTTTCCCAGAGAGTAACTATCTTTTGCTATTAGCTTGTCTCTCACACTGGTTTGCCAACCTGACAACAACTGCTGACCAGTGGAAATTCACTAACACAAATGCACTGACAACAAACATCCGTTTGCGTTTAGTAATGGGTAGTGTAGGTGCACATAGGTGCACAATGGACAATGGAGGGAGTGTAGCAAATGGGAACGACTGAAGGACAAGCGACAGTGCTGGTGGCAATGACCTTAGTTTGTATGCTAGAAATGTCCTCATCTGATGAACAAGTGCAACAGGGCGTCACCTCGCGGTGCTCGACAACCAATTCTAACTTCATGAACAAATCCGGCCGAAATAAAGGTGCCCGGGCACCTGATGGACACATCCTTGGGTCCGCCCATTCGTACACGTGTATATGCGTCTGGACTCAGTATTTGTCAATCCAGTAAGCGGATCATGATAATGCACGTTATAACTCAATGTTGCATTTCTCGCTGTCGACGCCTGTAAGGGTGTAAAGGTGTTACGAAGAACACGGGCACTGCGTTGCAAAAGTGTTAACAAAAGGTTAAACAAACTTCGAACATCGATGTTGACGTTTCCGGTACATCGCCTGTCTGACGAGTCACACAGTATACTCATGAGCGCCTACGCCATATCGCACTTTTTTGTCTACTTATTTATTAGAATACCTGATGATAGTTACTCATCTAACAACGTGACAACCTTAGTGTTACTCAACTACTAGACGCGTAGAGCTGTGCAAGTAGCTGACACCGACGTACAACGCGTCTAATATGGTAGGTCCAGCTTCGTCAGCAGTGCTAGTGTTTTGGCAAATTTTTTTGTTGCAACTACGTTTTTTCTCTCTTCCAATTCCGTGGTTTGTTTCTGTTTTTACCCACCCTGTTCCTTGTTTTCATTATCTTGTCATCATTACTGCATTACTGCATGTTTTCTCTCTCTGACTCGCTTAGAAATGATTCAATGATTAATGAAACGTGAACATGCAAATCATTTAATCTTGTCCTATAACAGAATAACAGACAATTCCAAGTAATCACAATTTCATTGCAGTATTCAATATGATGTGGATTTAATGTAATTAGCATATAAAATTTGAGTCATTGAGTTCACATACAGCTGTGCAAAACACATCCATGTCTGAATATTATTGCTTTATAATTATATTGTTGTATGAAAGCTTAATGAAATTTACTTCTTCACAGATGGTGTGCCCTCCACATGATGTGCCCTCCACATGGTGTGCCCTCCACATGGTGTGCCCTCCACATGGTGTGCCCTCCACATGGTGTGCCCTCCACATGGAGCCAAGTTTCTATGTGGGAATAAGAACGAACAATGGTGTTGAGGCCCTCAACAGTAGTATCAAATATGTGTACCTGCAATCGCATGGACAGTTCACACTCAGCACTACCATCACAGTTCTTACTGAGGACTTAATTCCGGAACTATGGCAATATACAATCGAACCAACGACACTGCTTTATTCTGTTTTTTAAGTTATGAACTTGTAAATACTTGTGCTAGATGTGATGGCAAGCTATATTTTTTTAATAGTTTTTCAACAGTAAAATACATTCCGTTGATGTGTATCACGATTATATGACTAAAGTGTTTTCATATTCGTGACACCATTTCCATAACGTAGTGACACGCGCACGCAAATCCATAACTGCACACGTTCATGCACATGATTATGTTTCGAAAATACTTGGTAGCCGAATCTTGTATTTTAATGTTTATCTGCAATAAGAACATTGTTATAAATAAAATAAATTACTGCTTACTTTCTTGGGGAAATAAACATTAAAGTTATTACTGAACATTCTTCAGGATAGTCCATTTTCAAATCAAATAACTTTCATTTTACATATCCAAGGTGTGTTTAGTTTACCTGGTAGAGAAATATACAAGGAGCGGGAAAAAAGATTGATGTCTACCATCAATAAATCCGCCCTTACAGACCATGCGACAACTGAAAACCACATCATAGACTGGGAGGGAGTGAACATTGTAGACAAGGAACCCAACCGAAGAATCCGGCACATCAAAGAAGCCATCTGGATCAGAAAAACTACAACACCCATCAACAGAGACGAGGGCAATTATGAACTGCCTCACGTGTACGATGACGTCATCAAGCGTCATAGGTACTGATGAAATCAACGTGACACGTTGATGAAAGCCTCTACCAGGTAAACTAAACGCACCTTGGATATGTAAAATGAAAGTTATTTGATTTAAACATTAAAGGTTTACAAATTACAGAAGAAAACAATCAGAATAGTGACAAATAGTGTAGATAAAGCATGCATACGGAACCGCTGTTCAAACGTTTTAACATTCTAAAGGTAGAGGATAGTCTGCATTTGCAACGGTTGTAATTATATCACTGGTACTAGCTTCGAAATCGCAGCAAGACGATTCGAACCCGATTCCGCATCTGTGGTGGCTGCGGAGGGGAACTAGACTGTAGGACGGGAATGGGGGCCTAGGTGACGAGAACAGTGGGAAGGAACGAAGGTTTGCGACAGATGAATAGCGTGTTCATCGGAATGGCGGCTGATAAAGGGAGGGAGAGCCGGAGAGAGAGGTAGATACATAAACAGACACTCATAGACTGTACTAACTGCCTGTCTGTGGCAGATATAGGACGACAGGGTAGGATGGGAGGAAGAACGTCAGGGGGAGGAGGCGAGCGAGCCAGGAATGGAGTAAATCAGGGGAGGTGAGCAAGCCAGGGAGGGGGTGACCCTGGGGAGGAGGCTAGCGAACCAGGGAGCAGTGGGTCAATTCGAGGAGGCGAGTGAGCCTGGGAGGGGGTGACCCTGGGGAGGAGGCTAGCGAGCCAGGGAGGGAGTAATTCAGGGGAGGTGAGCGAGAGGGGGAGTGAGTAGGTCAGGAGGAGGAGATGAGCAAGGTAGGGAGGGAGTAAGCCAGGGGAGGTGAACAAGCCAGGGAGGGAGTAAGTCAGTGGAGGTGATCGAGCCAGGAAGGGAGTAGGTCTGGAGGAGGAGGTGAGCGAGTCAAGGAGGGAGTAAGTCAGGGGAGGTGAGCGAACCAGAGAGGGAGTGGATCAAGAGGAGGAAGTGAGCAAGCCAGGGATGTAGTGGGTCTAGGAAAGGAGGCGAGCGAACCAAGGAGGGAGTGAGTCATGGGCAGGAGGCAATTGAGCCGGGGAAGGAATAAGTCAGGGGGAGGAGGCGAGCGAGCAAGGGAGGGAGTGAGTCAAGGGAAGGTGGCGAGCGAGCAAGGAAGGAAGTAAGTCATGGGTAGGAGGCGAGCGAGCCAGGGTGGGAGGGAGACAGGATAAAGAGGCGAGCATGCCAGGGAGGTAGGAAGTCAGGGGAAGGAGGCGAGCGATCCAAGGAGTGAGTGAGTCAGGGGAAGGAGGTGAGCGAGCAATGGAGGGAGTGAGTAAAGGGAAGGAGGCAAGCGAGCCAGATATGGAGTAGGTCAAGGAGGAGGAGGCGAGCGAGCCAGGAAGTGGGTGATTTTGGGGAGGAGGCGAGAAAGCCAGGGAGGGAGTAAATCAGGGGAGGTGAGCGAGCCAGGGAGGGAATAGGCAAGGAGGAGGAGGCGAGCAAGCTGGGGAGGGAGTGAGTCAGTGGATGGAGGCAATCAAGCCAGGGAGGGAGTAAGCCAGGGGAGGTGACCGGGTCAAGGATGGAGTAGGTCAGGAGGAAGAGGTGAGCGAGCCAGGGAGGGAATCAGTCAATGGAAGGAGGCGGGCGAGCCAGGGAAGGAATACGTCAGGGGGAGGAGGCGAGCGAGCCAGGGAGGGAGTGAGTCAGGGGAAGGTGTCGAGCGAGGCAGAAAGGGAGTAAGTCATGGGGAGGAATCGAGCGAGCCAAGGTTGGAGTGAGTTAGGGGAAGGAGGCGAGCATGCCAGGGTGGGAGAAAGTCAATGAAAGGAGGCGAGAAAGCTAGGGAGAGAGTAAATTAGAGGAGGTGAGCGAGCAAGGGAGGTAGTAGGTCTTGGGAGGTGGCGAGCGGGCCAGTTGGGAGTAGTTCAGGAGGAGTAAGGAGTAAAGGAATAATCAGGGGGATGATGCGAGGGAGCCAGATAGGGAGTAGGTCAGGGGGGATTCGAGCGAGTCAGAGAGGGATTAGGTCAGGGGAAGGAGGCAAGCCAGGGAGGGAGTAAATCAGTGGAGGTGACCCAGCCAGAGGAGGATGTGAGCGAGCCAGGGAGGGAATAGGTCGGGTGGAGGAGGCTAGCGAGTCATTGAGTGTGTGATTCAGGGGAAGTGAACGTGCGAGGGAGGGAGTTGGTCAGTTCCAGGAGGCGAGCAAGCCAGGGAGGGAGGTAGTCAATGGAAGGAGTCAAGCGCATCATGAAGGGAGTAAGTCGGGGTAGGAGGCGAGCGAGACAGGGAAGGAATGAGTCAGGGGAAGGAGGCGAGTGAGTCAGGGAGGGAGCAAATCAGTGGACGTGATGGAGCCAGGGAGGGAGTAGTTCAGGAGGAGGAGGTGAGCGAGCCAGGGAGGGAGTAGGTCAGGTGGAGGATGCTAGCGAGCAAGAGAGGGAGTAACTGATGGAGGAAGAGGCGAGTGAGCCAGGGAGGGAATAAATCAGGGGTGGTGAGCGAGCCAGGGAAGGAGTAAGCCAGGGGAGGTGAGCGAGCCAGGGATGGAGTGGGACAGGGGAAGGAAGCGAGCGATCCAAGGAGAGAGTGTGTCTGGGGAAGGAGGCGAGCGAGCCAGGAAAGGAGTAGGTTAGAAGGAGGAGGTAAGCGAGCCATGGAGGGAGTAGGTCAGTAGGAGGAGGCGAGCAGGAAAGGAATGGAGTGAGTTAGGTGAAGGAGGCGAGCAAGTCAGGGAGTGAATATGTCCAGGAAGGAAGTAATCAGGCGCGTGATGCCATATAGGGAGTAGGTCATGGGGGATTCGAGGGAGGCAAGTAGGGAGTAGGTCAGGGGAAGGAAGCGAGCCAATGAGAAAATGAGTGGATGTGATCGAGCCAGGGAGGGAGTAGGTCAGGAGGAGGAGGTGAGCAAGCCATGGAGGGAGTAGGTCGGTTGTAGGAGGCGAGCGAGCCAGTGAGGGTGTAGGCCAGGAGGAGGAGGTGAGCGAGGCAGGGATGGAATGAGTGAGGGTGAGGAAGCAATTGAGCCAGGGATGGGGTAAGCCAGGGGAGGTGAGCGAGCCAGGGAGGGAGTAGGTCAGGAGGAGGAGGCGAACGAGCCAGGGATGGAAGGAATCAAGGGAAATATGCGAGGGAGCCTGTTAAAGAGGGAGTCAATGGAAGGAGGCGTGCAAGCCAAGAAGGGAGTAAATCAGGGGGAGGAGGTGAGTGAGTCAGGGGTAGGAGGCGAACAAGTCAGGGATGGAGTAGATCAGGAGTAGGAGGTGAGCGAGCCATGGAGGGAGTAAGTCAGGGTAGGTGAGTGAACCAGGGAGGAAGTCGGCCAGGAGGACGATGCGAGCGATCCAGGAAGGGAATGAGTGAGGGGAAGGATTCGAGCGAGTTATTGAGGGAGTAATCCTTGGGAGAAGGCGAGCGAACCAGTGTGGGAGTAGGTCAGGGGGGTTTCGAGTGAGCCAAGGTCATCAGGGGAAGGAGGCGAGCCAGGAGGAAGTAAATCAGTGGAGGTGATCATGCCAGGGAGGGAGGGAGTAGGTTAGGGGGAGGAGGTGAGCGAGCCGGGAGGGAGTGAGTCAGGGGAATGAGGCAATCTAACCTGGAAGGGAGTAAGGCAGGGGAGGTGAGCGAGCCAGGGAGGGAGTTGATCACGGAAGTAGGCGAGGGAGCAAGGGAGGGAGAAAGACTGGGTAGCTGAGCGATCCAAGGATGGAGTAAATCAAGAGGAGGTGGTGAGCGAGCCAGGGAGGTATTGGGTCAGGGGAAGGAGGCGAGCGAACCATGGAGGGAATAAGTCAGGGGGAGGAGGTGAGCGAGGCAGGCTGGGAGTGAGTCAGGAGAAGGAGGCGAACAAGCCAGGGAGGGAATAAATCAGGGGAAGGTGCCGAGCGATCCAAGAAGGGAGTGAATCAGAGGAAGGAGTCGAGCGAGCCAAGGAGGGAATAGGTCAGGAGGAGGAGACGAGCGAGCCATGGAGGGAGGGAGTGAATTAAGGGAAGGAGGCGAATGAGGCAGGGAGGGAGTGACTGAAGGGAAGGAGGCGAGCGAGCCAGGAAGGAAGTAATTCAGGGGGAGAAGGCGAGCGAGCCAGGGAGGGAGTGAGTCAGGGGAAGGATGCGAGCGAGTCAGGGAGGGAGTAGGTGAGGAGGAGTTGTGCGAGCCAGGTAGGACGTAGGCCAGGAGGAGGCGAGCGTGATAGGGAGGGAGTGAGTCAGGGGAAGGAGGCGAGCGCGTCAGGGAGGGAGTAAACAGGGGAGGAGGCGAGCGAGCCAGGGAGGGAGTAGGTCAAGGGGGGTTCGAGGGAGCCAGGGAGTGAGGAATTCAAGGGCAGGAGGCGAGCGAGCCATGGAGTGAGTGAGTTAGGGGAAGGAGGCGAGCGATTCCGGGATTGAGTAGGTGAGGAGGATTTGAGTCAGCCAGGGAGGGAATAGGTTAGGGGGAGGAGGCTAGCGAGCAAGGGAGGGAGTGAGTCAGGGCAAAGGGGCAAGCAAGCCAGTGAGGGAGTAAATCAGTGGAGGTGAGCGCGCCAGGGAGGGATTAGTTCAGGAGGAGGAGTTGGGCGAACCAGGGGGGAGTAAGTCATTTGGAGGAAGCGAGCGAGCCAGGGAGGGATTGAATCAAGGGAAGTGTGCGAGCCATGGAAGGAGTAGGTAAGGATTGTGTCAGGAGGAGGAGGTGAGCGAGATAAGGAGGAAATAGGTCAGTGGGGAGGAGGTGAGCGAAGGAGGGAGTAAGTCAGAGGGAGGAGTCGA
This sequence comes from Lamellibrachia columna, assembly GCA_963662155.1. Lineage (NCBI taxonomy): Eukaryota > Metazoa > Annelida > Polychaeta > Sabellida > Siboglinidae > Lamellibrachia > Lamellibrachia columna. The sequence continues at coordinate 33,486,733 of OY759263.1, read as the reverse complement.
GCGAGCCAGGAAGTGAATGAGTCAGGGGAAGGAGGCGAGCGAATCAGTTAGGGAGTAGTTCAGGGGGAGGAGGCGACGGGCCATGGAGGGAGTAAGTTAGGAGGAGGCGGTGAGCGAGCCATGGAGGAAGTATGTCAGGAGGAGGAGGCGAGCGAGCCAGGGAGGGATAGTTCGGGTGAAGTGAGCGATGTAGGGGGAATAGTTCAGGAGGAGGAGGAGGAGGTGAGAGAGCTATGGAGGGAGTAAGTCAGGGGGAGGAGGCGTGCGAATCAGGGAGTGAATGAGTCAGGGGAAGGCATCGAGCGAGCCAGGGAGGGAGTAGGTCAGGAAGAGGCGGCGAGCGAACCAGGGAGGGAGTATTTCAGGAGGAGGAGGTAAGCTAGGCAGGAAGGGAGTAAATCAGGTGGAGGTGAGCGAGCCAGTGAGGGAGTAGGTCAGGGGGAGGAGGTGAGCGAACCAGTGAGGGAACGAGTCAGGGGTAGGAGGTGAGCGAAAAAGGGAGATAGTGAGTCAGGGGAGGGGGCGAGCGAGGAGTCCGGCACACATACTAATGCTAGAAGTCTTAAAGATAACTTTAAAAAAAAAATTTGAGACAAGCTCGTAGAGCTTGATCTGTAATTTGACATCATCGCCATATCTGAGATATGGGCTGAAGTAAACGTAATCAGTGACTGTAATATAAATAATTGGTTATCACGTTACTAGGTGTAATCGAAGAGGTTGTGGTGTTGCAATATACACAAGTAAAGAGCTGTCTTGCAAATCACTTGTAGCCAAATCGAAGGCAATAGAACGTATCTTTGAATGCGGTTTAGTGGAATTATCCATAAAGAATTACTCGATTGTTATTATCAATGTCTATAGAAAGCCAGGATCAAACTTAGAAACATTTTGTGAAAAAATTGAAAGTATTTTATGTGGCGCCAAATCGGCCAAAACAATATTTGTATGTGGTGATTTCAATATAGATTTGTTAAAGTTTGACAATCACAGCAATACGAAGCGTTTCCTTGATACGATGTACAGTTTGGGTCTTTACCCCTTAATTGATAAGCCCATCAGAATCACAGATATCTCGGCCACGCTAATCGATAATATTTTTACTAACGAACTCCGACATCACCTCACTTCTGGTATTCTAATTAATGACATTAGTGATCACTTACCAATCTTTGCAATATGTGAATATAAAATAAATAGAAATGTTAAAAAAGAGGTTAATCATGTTAGAATAATCTAGAAAAGAGCAAAATGTTCAAACACTAATGATGTAAATCATGCTTATGATACGTTCCTGCACATATTTATACATTTGTTTAATAAACATTGCCCAGTTAAAACAGTACTGACGAAAAGTTGCATTAACAAAAAGCCGTCGTTCACAAATGGGCTAAAACGTGTTTGTGCAAAGAAAAAGAGGCTGTACAAAGCATTTATTATATCTCAATCTTCTGAAGCGGGACTAAAATACAAAACATATAAAAACAAACTGACATATGTATTAAAATGCTCTGAGAAAACCTACTACAACGAGTTGCTAGAGAAACAGAAAAATAATGTAAAGGGCACCTGGAAAATGCTAAACACTATCATCAACAAACAATTCAGCGCACCAGAATACCCAATTTATTGTGTGAGTAACAACAAACACCCTACTTATTGTGTGAGTAACAACAAACACCCTACTTATTGTGTGAGTAACAAAAAACACCCTACTTATTGTGTGAGTAACAACAAACACCCTACTTATTGTGTGAGTAACAACAAACACCCTACTTATTGTGTGAGTAACAACAAACACCCTACTTATTGTGTGAGTAACAACAAACACCCTACTTATTGTGTGAGTAACAACAAACACCCTACTTATTGTGTGAGTAACAACGAACACCCTACTTATTGTGTGAGTAACAACAAACACCCTACTTATTGTGTGAGTAACAACAAACACCCTACTTATTGTGTGAGTAACAACAAACACCCTACTTATTGTGTGAGTAACAACAGACAAATATCAGAAAATAAGGCTATTGCAAATGGATTCAATAATTATTTTACAAATGTTGGTTTTAGTTTAGCAAAGAACATTTCTTCGCCTGACAAGGACGTGTCTATTTATGCTTATTTGGGGGGAAGGATGCAATAGGAGTATGTTTCTAAGTCCGGATGATGAGCAAGAAATTATTAGAACTGTACAACAATTTAAAAACAAAGTGTCAACAGATTTTACTGATATTAATATGAGCATGGTCAAAACAATTATTAGTGAAATTGTAAACCCTTAAATCACATACGCAATGTATCTTTCCAAACAGGTGTGTTCCCCAACCAAATGAAATATTTGCCAAAGTTATTCCAGTATTTAAGGCTGGGGATAAGTGTGTATTCACAAATTATAGACCTATCTCTTTACTACCGCAATTTAAAAAAAAAAATTCCGGAGAAAATATATAATGCTAGATTGGAAAATTTTCTAAATAGGTATGATTTACTTTGCCCAAGCCAGTATAGGTTTAAATCTAATATGTCAACCTCTCATGCTATTTTAGAATTGGTTGAAGAAATTACTAATTGTCTAGACAATAATAAATATTCTATTGGTGTATTTATAGATCTCAAGAAAGCATTCGATACAGTTGATCTTGATGTATTGGCCAAACAAATTATTTCTATGGTATTCGTGGTATAGCACATAAGTGGATTGTGAGTTATTTAGAAAATAGATCACAGTTTGTCCTGTATAAAATTGTGATTCTGAGGTACTTAGGGTGTGTTGTGGTGTACCACAAGGTTCCATATTAGGACTGAAATTATTTATAATGTATATCAATGACATTTTGAATGCTTCAAAATTGTTTAAGTTTATTTTATTTGTAGACGAAATGAACATGTTCTATTGTAATTATGACATCAATGAACTTATCCGGCAGACAAATGCTGAGCTGGATAAGCTCAATGTGTGGTTTTCAGTGAGTAGATTAGCATTAAACATAGCAAAAACAAATTACATGATTTTTGGAAATCGCGCACTGAAAATCTCTTTATAAAAATAAATTAGGTCACAATTAATATATTTGAAGCAACTTAATTTTTAGGTGTATTGATTGATGACAAATTAACATGGAAACATCACATTTCTCTCTTGAAATCTAAACTTTCAAAGTGTTGTGCGGTTATGTACAAAACTAGTTTCTTACTTGACAGACGTGGAATGTGTATTTTATGTTATTCTCTCTTTTCGCCTTACATTATGTGTTGTGCTGAAATATGGGGAAATACACATGCAACAAACTTACAATGCTTAGTCTTGTTTCAGAAAAAGGTTGTAAGATTAACATGTGGTGCTCAGAGGTTGGACCACATATACATCTAGCCTATTTTATAAACTCCACATTCTAAAATTGCCAGATACGGTGAAACTAAAAACTGCTGAAATTATGTATAAAGCATATAACAATTCATTGTCAAACAACATACAAAACTTTTTATATGACTCTATGTATATGACGCGACATAAATGTATATTTAAACAAAAGTATGGACGCACTAATCTAAAAACAATGTATATTTCAATTAACGGTGTAAAGTTAAAGTTATGGAATTCCCTTGATAGCTCATTAATTAATTGCAAGTGTTCATCTTTTCAAAAAAAAAACTATACCGTTCAAGTATTGCACAGCTATGTAACCAATGAGTAAACCAATTATGGAGAATTTTTTTTAAAATTTTATTGCATTAGAATTGATCATGTACTATTATCTTTAACCCATTAGACCCCACGCGTCCGAAAGCGTCCGACCTTGTTTTCCCCACGGCGCCCGCAAGCGTCCGCGGGGGAAAAAGGCTGTGGAGGTGGCGTCATCGGGTGGATTGATATGAAACTAAAACTAGCGGAATTCTACATATCTTAGCTATGAATTGTGGGTAAAATTAACATAATGGTCGTATTGAAAGTTTCGAAGATAATCGCGTTTGAAGTCGAGCACTGGTGGGCTTTAAAAATGGCCGTTTCTCGTAGAACAGATACATTTATTGCAGATGAAGCTTGCGCGATTTTAGAGATGAATCTTCGGATGAAAGTGCTTCTGAGATGGATGTGGAGGTAAGATTTATATGTGGCTCGATCTTTGACTGAGTGAGCGATAAATTGAAGATGGCGTCGGTTGGTTTTCTTCGTCCAAAAGTAGCCTGGTCACTGTCTTATTCAACTTGTCGACTGTTTCAACACTAACATTGTGTGTTTTGTGCCATTTACTCGGCTTAGATTACGTTGTTAGTTGTGCATTGTGAATTATAAAGCAAATGAGTAAATAAAACAGAAAAATCTGGCCCGACGAGCATGTAAACACAAAACAGTCAAGCCCGGCCCCTGGATGGGTGGTATTGCTTTGCCTTTGGACATTGTTGACAATTTTATTATATTGACGGTGTCAGTGGTCTTTGTAATTAATTATATTTATCTATATTTCAGATATTAGTAAATAAAAAAAGTCTTGTAATTATTGGCTGCTTGTAAAAATGATAATTTTACATTGTTGTGATGGATATGACATGTGACAAATGGATAAAAAAAAATTATACTTATTCTGTTTTCATTACTGTAGCTGTTTGTTTGTTTCAGGTGGCAAGTAATAGTAGTGATGACATCCCTGATGAGAACTCCAACAACTGATTGTCATCAAAATGAGCTTATCACTTGTGTCGCAAAAACGGAGTGAAACGGCCATCTGGACGTGCAATTGAGACATGCTTCGGATGTCTGATGTGCATTTGTGCAAAATTGGATTCTTTGTGCAGTATCATGCACAGGAAGAACATTTCCTTGTGTGGAGCCAGCAGTTGGTGATGTTATTGTAATAAAATATGACTATCATGTCAAACTTCACTCAATATTTGTTTAAAAAAATTATTTCCGAAGTTCCACACCTCCGAATGACAACATATAACAGGTTTATATACACCACAGTTACACCATTGCATAGATAATTAAATTTGCTTCAAAATAAACATAACTTGCAATTATAAGATATCAATACTTTTGAAACTACAGCTTAAAAACTACAAGCACCCATAATTTTCAAAATCTGCCTCAGTTGCCCGGGGAAAAGCAGCACACGCGTAATTCAATGTGCGGGGTCTAATGGGCTTTAAAAAACACAATAATTGTATTATTTAGCGTCACTTATAAGTGACAAACAACATAAGCATTACGCTTCTTCTTGCCCTTTTTCAAGTTTTCAACTCGTACTGTTGATGTTTAACATTCAATTGTGTTTGTATGTTAACTGTTGATGTTGTTGAGATAAAATTTATTATTATAGTATATTATTAGTATGTAATATATGGTTTAGTAAACACTGTACTAAGGCCAGAAAGTGTTCACACAAAAACAACAAGAGATAATCATGACAAACGTTGTATGTACTTTTATTCCAGTATTGAATTGTTGACACAAACAGAAAGATTCTTCGCCACCAACATGTCGCAGACAATTAGGTAAAAAAAGGGTATGTTCCTGTATATGATGCGGCATCCAGTCCTTGGGACTGTTTAAAGCTTTTTGCACCTCACCCCCTGGCAGGCATGTTCATTCCAATGCCTTCAATGGGAAGCATTCAGCCATGCAATTACTGCGCGAACATTGTTCGCTCACATATCCACAACTGTCTGTAGGGGATAGAAGACGGTTTTACCCCATCAACTTGAAAAGGCTTAATGTGAATCCCATCCATAGAAAATGGGGTACATTTCTATCAGCACAACCTGAACAAAAGTATCAACAGCGATAACAATATTTGTTTATTGGCAACTCAACCGATTTAGATCCACATAATTATACAGCCAGTAAAATAATACATGTATAATTCGTACAATAATCATACAATCCTTATGTTTTGGATATCACCAACTATCTCACCGACAGCGACATTTGGCCCTCGCAGTCACACTTCGCTGCACACGCTGTTGCCGCACTCTACATTGCATGTGTACACAGTGTCGTGTGTTCATAATCTAATGTATTAATTTGTGCTATTTACGATGAATGACTCAATGACCGACTGGGGCCAGCCAGTAGCAGACACAAGGAGGAGCTTGTATTAAATCCTACCGTCGTTTAACACGCACCCAGCTAAGATAGAAACAGGCGAGTGGACGTCGAAGTCGTCGATACTGCCAGATAACACACACAGTTACATAACACACACAGTTAGATAACACACACAGTTAGATAACACACACAGTTACATAACACACACAGTTAGATAACACACACAGTTACATAACACACACAGTTAGCGTATTTCTGTATAGATGAATTTTTTAACGTTTTTATATATAAATAAATGAGCTATAGGAAAGGTAAAATCAGGTAACTTAGCAATGTATGACAGATAAACACATTAAAATTTAAACATACGAAATATGTTTTGAATCGAGGAACTGACCTCTTTTTGCATTTGTTTTAGTCATTTCTTTAACTATACACCATGTCTTTTTACGTCATGTTTATACTTTTCAAAACCAGTGTGATGGTGCATTTGTTTATTTGTATTTGTTAAAACAGATGTAGCCAACAGGCAATAACAGCTGTATGGTGAAAGGAGTATACTTGAAAATTTGGACACCAGATGGCGCAGACTGTAAACATTTATCAAGCAACTGGCAAGAGAAGATGCTGAATGTATTGAATTGTGCAAGACAACTAAATACTGTAATACACATGGAGTGAGCTGGGAATGCATTGGTAAAATATAAATTGTAACCTTTCAATTATAATTATTTTGTAAAACTGTCACTGCCATGTTGACATGTTTAACAAGATTGCCATCCAAGGCAAAGGCTCAGGTGGCAAGTGAACAAGGAAGCCATTGGCAATATTTAATTTTTATATCAGCACTAATTATTACTCCTAAATCCTTATATTTTACAGGAGTACCTAGAACAAGTTCCCGAGTCCCTTGTGTATGTATTTACATTTCCCAAAATTGAATAACATTTGTGTAGCTCGATGTTAGCTGACATGTCAAGGGCACTATGTCATCCTTCTGTAAGGTTTACTACATATTGCTCACACATGTGTATTGGTGTGTGTGTGTGTGTGTGTGTGTGTGTGTGTGTGTGTGTGTGTGTGTGTGTGTGTGTGTGTGTGTGTGTGTGTGTGTGTGTGTGTGTGTGTGTGTGTGTGTGTGTGTGTGTGTGTGTGTGTGTGTGTGTGTGTGTCTCCTTCTTCTTCCCCTTGCTCCCTTGCGGGGTGGGGTCCAGTCACTTGGTAGCTTCTTCCACTTTCATTGTTAATTCTCCCCATCTCCCTCTGTCTTCTACGATGGTCTTCCACTATTGGCTGTTTGTACCTGCCCTTTCAAGATCTCATTAGACACAGTCTTTCTATCGCAGCTTTGGTCTTCCTCTTCTTCTTCTGCCACCCTCGTCTCCTCTCCATGCTCTTTTTGACAGTCTGTCTTCGCCCATTCTTTGCACATGTCCTGCCCATCTCATTCTTCTTCCGACTACTTTCATCTTTAGGTGTTTTTTCTTGTCAATCTCTTCTACCAATTCCTTCATCTTCCTTGTATCTTCTTGGGTTACTTTGCATATTATTCGGACTCAGTTGTTTTCTGCTATCTGTATCTTCTCCTCCTGTCTATCTGTCATTGCCAGTGTTCCCAATCCGTATATACAGGCTGGTACCACGCAGGTTTCCAACACTTTTCCTTTTAGTTGTTTCTTCTGTCCCACATAATGCCTTCCACTCTCTTCCATATTGCTGCTCCTGCTTGCACTCTCCTCTATATTTCCTTACTAATTCCTCCATCCTCACACACTGTACCGCCCAAGTATACAAAACTGTTCGCTTGCTTAATGGTCTTTCTGCCAACAACTACATGCAGGTCCACCTCCTCTTCGCCTATCCACATTACTTCGGTCTTCTCCAGCTTCATTCGGAGGCCATGTTTTCTAAAGGTGTTATTCCATTCTTGCGATGCTTTTTGTAGGTCCTCTTTGTTATCAGCCACAACCGCTAGGTCATATGCATATATTATTTTCTTAAGTTCTTCCCGTTCAGATACCTTTCCACTGATCAGGCTCATCACCATAATGAAACGCAGGGGACTCAAGGCACTTTCCTGTGTAAGTCCTACTCCCATTCCAAATTGTTCTGATGTTTCTTCTTCGATTATCACCACCGCTGTTGTATCCTTGTACATTTACTCAACCATTCTGACCTCTGCCTCTCCAACCTCTATCCATATCATCACTGGTATTGCAAGTTCTCTCGGCACGGTGTCAACTGCGTTTTCCAGATCGACAAAACCGAATGCTACATCCTTTCTTCTCGATAATTGGTCTGATGGCAAGCAATCCATCATCTGTTCCTCTCCCTTTCCTAAATCCCAGCTGATTCTCTCCGATTTTGCTCTACACTATATGCCTCACCTTCGTATCTAGTATCATTTCCATCAACGTCACGGCCTGTCTCAGTAATGTGATGCCTCTGTATCTCCCTGGGTCATGAATGTCCCCTTTCCCCTTCCGTATCGGCACAATCACTCCTCTTCGCCACTCTGCTGGTATCTCTCTTGTTGTGAAGCACACATTAAACAGCCTCATCAGCCTCTTGGTTCCCACTAGTTCGTTTGCTTTCACCATTTCCACTGACAGTTCTTCCACTCCTACAGCCTTCCCAGTTTTCATCTTCTTTACAGCTATCTCGACCTCTTCTGGAACACAAAAATATTAGCTTTGGCATTTGGAACGATGTGAATATACTCAACCATGATGTTCCTATAAAAATGTGCTATTTTTCTAGCCACGTGTGGCCTTTATGACTACTTTGACTCAGTGAATTGGAAAGTATGAAGACTACACAAATTACAAAGAGGCACTTAATGCAGCTACGACTGAAACATGACAATCTAAAAGAACCTATGAGCAAATATTGGCATGTAACTTAAAACATGACAGCAAGACTGTTTTGTATATGTCAGGAGTAAACAAAACTGAGAAGACAAGGCTGGACCACTAGCAAACAGTGCTGAAAACAGAGTATCAAAATATTTTTGTAATGGTGGAAGACCTAAATGGTTACTTCAGTTCAGTTTTTACCAGAGAGGATATTAGTTCACTACCACTTTCAGATGCTAAATTTCAGGAGGCTAAATCGGGGTATTTAGGGCAGTTAATTGTAACCCCAGAAATGGTAGCTAAGAAAATAAAGACAATGAAGGATAATAAACCACTAGGAGTGGATAGAATTCCTCCAAGACTAATAATGGAACTAGTTAGTAAACCCCTTCAACTTATCATTAAAATATGGAATGGTTCCTTCCGAATGGAAAGAAGCAAACATTATACCATTTTTTAAAAAGGGTTCGAGAAAAAAATAAGAAAATTACAGACCAGTGAGCTTAACATCAGTGATTTGCAAATTATTAGAAAGGTTAATTAAAGACCATATGGTGGACTTCCTTATTAGGCAGAAATTATTAAATCCCTCTCAACATGGGTCGTTGTTGAAAATAATGTTATCCTCCCGCAGCCATGTCTCAGTGATAGTAATGAAATTGTTGGTATGATCACTGAAGTAAACGTTAAAGTCTTGTAATTTGCCAACAATGCTGGTTGCGTTCTGGTAAAACTTGGATTACTACCATAATTCTTGGCAGGGCCAGGGCAGAGTTCGATATCCCCGCTCATTCGGAGAGTTAACATGGCCAGGTAAAGAGTGTTTGATCTGGATCGGCAGTGTCAGCTTGGCGCCACTGTTGTTGATAGGCTCTTTGACAGATGACTGAAGTCCTCCATGATTTACAAGAACTCGGAAAACTTTCCAAGTAGGCGGAGCTTAACATGTAAACATCTACTGTGCATGACACGAGCCTGCCAACCTCCTCTGAGATACCATAATTATAGCTCGGTGTCTGCCTGCGGTGCTATTTGTCACGTCGCCGATGTTCGGAGGGTGACTGAGGCGTGACAGACTCGAGAGGGCACACAGCCCACTCGCGAATTGAGGGGGAATATCGGGCGCAATTGGTTCAACACTTCGACAGTTACATTTGAATATTTGATATTATTTTAATGTAAGTAATATAATTATCGCCACCTCACCAATACACTTGGAAAGAATGTAGGTGTTAGTGATACAATGACAGTGACTTCGACAGTGACCTCCATGTCACAATAGAAACTAATGTAACGAACGTACATTACCGCCAGTTGGCCCGAGTCACGCTACTGTCAACCAGTTTGCGTCAAACTGCCAAGACGTCGTAAGACAACAGATACAGTGAGGTTGTGACAAAATGAACATTTGCGGTGCTTTCAACGTTGTCATTCATTAAGACGTCAGACGGCCGTCAACAGTGACAACACTGTGATAGTGACCCGGAGGAGGTGGGTGTGTTTTGTATATGGGAGTTTTCAGGCAAAAGGTGCACGTTTACCAAAATGCAATTTCCCTCAATTCATTGCGTAATATTAATTCAGTGAGATTATCATCCAGTGGTTATGGTAAAGAACCTGCAGGCCAACCTTCGTGAAGTTTGATTCCAAATCAAAAAAGCCAATTTTGTCTAAGTGTGTAGGTTTACAATATGTGGCCACCATAAACTGATGCGTGTCATTTTTCGTTAAATATATGTCCTCTCCAGAATACCGACATCCCAATAGTAATAATTATGTGCTTTGTACACATTAATATATGATATTCCACTACCATGTTCAACAGACTTTCAGATGTGTTGGAATTTGTCATACGTTTAAATATGGTTCTGACTGATCTTGCGAATCTGCTTATGGTAAATGGAATGTCCTCTCTGGGATAGTTAGAGGCAACAATTGCTTAATTAACTTCACTGACAAACTGGCATGTGAGTCTGACATTCCACATAGTAAGGTTATATGGGCCATACTTGCAATTTTTTTTTCATTTGCATAGTTTCTTTTAGCTAGTACTACTGACCTAAAATATATATTCGTGGTTAAAAGGATAAATTTGACATCTCCAAAAATCATGTCTAAAAAATTACTTTATCGATTTGGAAATGTTATGCTTTTAGAATAATTAAATTTGTCATTCTGCCCATTCACATTGGAATAGGATAAAAAGAATTAGCCATCAATATTTGACCCTCCTGAGACACTGTTCCCCGCACTACTGTGCAAATACCCATATTATATACACATTGTGTATTTTTTTGTCTACAAAAATGGTATACCATTATATTTGATTGTTAAGGCTAGCCTGAGGTAGCAAATCACCGTACTCTTTTCACTATATCAGCCATTATTGTTGTTTATATTATGTACAGATATTAGGTAATATTTCCGGAGCCAAAATTGAGGAGAGAAAAGGTCGATGCTATGTAGAAGTTATAACTACAAGGGCAGCGATCGCATCGCGCAAACCAAGAGCAAGGCTAAATCAGTGTTAGGCAGAGTCGTCCGCCCCATTCTTATAATAATAATAATAATGGTTTATTGTCTAAAATAACATAAATTCATGTACAAACAATCAATCAGCCGACCAACTACTAAACACATTTAAGACAATGGAAAAGAAGCAAATTGCTTATGTTTCCTTGTTCGATTATAAATTAAATATATAATGCGCCACGATGTTTATTCTTTATTAAAACAATCAATAAAATTAAAAAAATCAATAAGTAGGATTATTCACATGTGAATTATAGTAGACTAGAGTACAGCAGCTACTGTTGGAATATTAACTTTGCTGTACACGTTGAAAATATAATACTAAGTAAATCAATAGTTGTTCACAAGTGATTTTTAATACTAGTATACCACATTTGTCTAATCAATAACTTGTTTGTAATAAGATATGATAAAAAAGGTCACCACAAATAAGCAGTGTTGGCATGTAGCGAAGTAAAAGTACTTCGTTACAATACTTGAGTAGTTATTTCAAGTAATTGGCATGTAACGAAGTATAATTTTTACTAAATACTTTTACTTGTAACGAAGTAGTTTTTATCTAAAGTAACGCGACTTTTTACACCGTTACTTTTATTTACTTCGCAATATATTTTCGTTACATTTTTTTGCGAAACCGCTGCTGCCGGTAGTGGCGCTCCACCGTCAACGACATGTTCTTAGTCGCCAGGCCAAAAGCTATTAATATCATTCAATCATATTTGCATGCATACCTCTCTTCGGAAAATCGACGCAACCACTGTTTTATATCTACGTCAGTGAACGAAGTCTGCTAAATATTGGCATAGGTCAGGTCAAGGCCGTTGACATGAAATGTCACTTCGAGCACACAACGCTTGAACGCCATTTCAAACCACGATGCAAATGTTTCCGTTGCACCATATAAACTACTAATCAGTAAGTTTCCAATACGTATTATAAATATTAAAATTTGCAATTTCGACAATGTATTGATAATCCCCATATACTGACACAATTCTGATATTCGTGAGCGAACGCGCATCGTGGATCGAAAATGAGAACCGATTTTCGCCCATTGGCATTGTCAGCAACGGCCTTACCGGCTTACGTCAGCATTAAACAGCATTTTACTTTCACGAATAAAATTCATATTGAGATGTTTAATAAATTCATAATAATGATTACTCTGCAGAACTAAACAGTAAAGAATTGATACTCTGCCATTTGGCAGCATCCTTTCCCAGCAATGGCTTATTCAAGCTGACCCATAAATAATACCAAGGACAGGGACAGGGGCCCTGACAGGTCACTTTTACTTGCAATTAGCAACAGCATTCCTCTGTTGCACTGGTCTGTCTTCTGATCAATTCTAGCCCCAGCTGGTACCAGCTAACCAACACAGCTAGCTGCTAAAGCGTGTTGTTTCAATGTTTGTGTGAGCTGATAAGACATGTCTGGGAAGACATGGTGGAGGATCACAAGCCAGATGGCTTGATCAGCTAGGCATCAAATGTCTTTGTTAATTTTACTATGGGCAGTGCTACGTTGTATTACCTCTGACCAGTTTCCCTGAGAGGCTACTACTAGTACTGGACTGACCCTCTACCTACTCAGATACAATCACACCTGCCTATACATATCCTGTTGTACAATCTAGCTCCTCCGATACCCCAGTGGAACAGGTCGATAAAAAGACAGATTGTGGCTCATCATTAATTAAGTTCTGTATTTAACTGAATTTATTTTATGTTGTGAACTCTCATTAAATATAATGTAATTTTTCAAAATACTTTTTACTTTTTACTTTTACTTCAAGTACTTTTGAAAAGTACTTTTACTTTTTACTCAAGTAGTTTATTTTACCAGCTACTTTTACTTTTACTCAAGTAGTTTCAAAGTGAATTACTCTTACTTTTACTCAAGTACAAAATAAAAGTAATTCAGTCAACCCTGCAAATAAGTCATTCACATATAATAATACATAGGACTATTATAGTAAATTGAGCTTTATACAACAGCAACAGCCAGATAGAAAAACATGTATGACTTTGCCTAAGTCAGTGTGACAAACGCACGAGAACAAAAAAACTACAAATCAGATCAGATTAATTATTATAAATCATCTTATATAGGGTTTGGTATCAAGCATGCAACATTACATAGCGCATCTAATGCAATCTATTAATATTAATTTACGTACCTCTCTTCCAAAATTCCGTAAATGTAGCACGCGAAAACAATAGCTACAGAAAGGCAGCAGATATGGTACTGTGAAACGCGCTGGTCTCCTGGATGTTGCAAACCTCCATTATGTTCTATTCACTGCATACTGCTCTGTGTCAACAGCTGAAGCCGGGAGCATTTCTGAATTTAACACTCCACGGTTTCAGTGGCCTTCCTCTTTTCCGGTGTTGTCCATACGCAATTGTCCATTGCCTGTACACATTCCTTGTAACAAATTTCACGTATAATGGATATGTATCTTGTGTCAAACGCACGTTAATGCACACGACATGTGTAGGATATCAACTCACACACTATGTACAGATTGTGTACATGCTGGCATCGTGAATGTGCTAGCAATGACACAATCTGCACATAATTTGTTCCTTTCATTTGTTGTCCTCTGTGAGAACGAGTACTTCTTGATATCCAATCTACACTGATCCTTAATTAATGTTATCTCGTGTCCTCTAATTCTACTATTTTTTTGAGTGGGGAGGGCGGGTTACACATAAATGAAAATGTTGGACTCTCGATAAGACAGTGATGGCTTCCTTGTCGACTTACCATCTGGGCATTGTCCTTGGATGGCAATCTTGATAAATCTTATTAAACTGGGAAATGGGCGTTGTGGACCTTAGTTAGTATTACTTTCGTTATTTTCTCTAATTTGACCGACTTCACCATTTGCGACGTTCGTATTGTAACTGGGAAATGTTAGTTTTCTATGTCTTTGTTGGCTCATGATTCGGTTAAACAATTACATGAAGGTCAATATATTTTACCGTAATCTTTAATTAGGTTTTCTTATTTACTATGCCCTTCATTTAAAAACACCCATTTATTACTAGCTGCCGAAATGTTTTCAGGACATTGTGTTGCTGGTTTGTGTGTACTAGTGGCCTCTTGTCCTGTTTGAGACATCTCTATGCAACCCCCCTGCGCTTCTAGTTTAAACAATGTTTGCTATCACAAAATATTGTTGATGTTAACCATGCCACTGTCAGTATGGAATTTCATTTGCATATTAATTTGATAAACATGTGCAGAATCCAGAAAACCTCAATCGCAAATTCATCGTAGAAGCTCAAATGATGGTGCGCACCTGTGGACACAGGGCGTAATAAGCATACGTTCCAACATCAAGCAGATATGTTTGGTTCCACTAATGCGTATGACTATGCTGTACAGTTTTCCAGTTTGTTGTTGCTCAAATATAATTGTCGTAAACGTGTCGGGTTTATTTAGTATATTCTGCGTCGACTTCTCTTTAACAAAGGCTGTGATTCTAATGTTTTCCGACATATACGTTATTAAGCGGCCAATATTCAGTCGGGTAACGGCGATGTGCATACATATATCACATACCTCGTCAATTTATATTTTGTATAGTTACACAATACTGGTGGAAAGGTGATGTTGAAAATGATACTAGTCATTATATATGTCCTGTTTTTGTGGTGTGAGACACGTGGTAACGGATATATGTCTTCAAATAAGCACGCACGCACGCACGCACGCACGCACGCACGCACGCACGCACGCACGCACAAAATCAAAACAAGCATAACAAGTAACATTGTTGTTCGTCTGGCTCTATTTAGGGTACGAAGATGTCGAGACGATGTTTACCACTCGTGACGAGGAGGCGCTTCTTTTGCGTTCTGCTTCTTCTGACGGCTGCTATAATGCTGCTCAGATCTCACCGTGATATCAAAACAGGCATTTCATTATCAAAAGATGAAACCAAGCCATTGCGAGGAGCAAAAACGACAGTTAACTCGGAGAAACTTCCTCTCCAATATGCGAAGAACAGCATCCCGTTTACCGTCAGTGATCAGGTTCGCCGCACCTTCATGCCTCCAAGTGGCTCGTACCACACACTCACTTCTGACAAGATGGCCGACTTTGTGTTTGTCACCGCCGCCAGCAGCAATCACTTCGCCGAGACGGTGGACGCCATCTCTTCCATACAGACCATCATGCCAGAGAAGAAAATTATGTACTTCGACATCGGTCTGAAAGCGAAACAAATCGCCGAGGTACGTCGTCTTCATTCAATAAGCAGGCCGTCCTGTTGTAATGCAAACTCCCAGTTGTACATATTATTCTTAACTTTGACAGTTATTTGCGTTATTTGTGCATACGTACAATAAAATGGACCCTCCCTTGCCAGAACCCAATATTTCTTTCACCCTCTCTGTGAGATCTCTTGTGAAAACTACCACATCGTCACCCATATGCAGTGCTTTGTCTGTCTTTCTAACTGTTGATCCCCCACAAACCTCTATCACTACCTCCTAGTAGCCATTTCGTCGATTCCAGTCTGCCTCATTCTGTCCTACTGTCGTGCCACTTCGCACCATGTTGTTCATCTCCTTCTCGCCTAACATTTCTCGTGTACATGGAATAGCATCACACCCTGGCATCGGAAAATTGATCTCCACCCATAGCCAATATGCTAGCCCTGTTGATGCTGGGCGGTTCGTGAATAGTGGAAGTCTAACATTACAATTAACTGCAGAGATTGGTTGTTTCTATGCCATCACTGAATCAGACAAATGAAGGTATATTGACATGTGAAGCTCTCCAAAACAAATCGGTTCACGACAAGAGTACTACAGAAGTTGCTCCTACTCAGGATAAAAATGAAAAATATTTTAGACGGTCTTTTCGTGGAAGAAAGGCACTAGAGAAACTAAATATGTAAAGTTGTATATATAAGTTAGCAAGTGTATTCTACTTTGCACTGGTTTGTCATCGGATGTCAGTACTCATAATCGGGTAGAACATTTTGCCATAGGCATACACAAGAAATATTGATGCAATCTATATTGTTACTATTATTATATTATTATTATTTCCAGGTTAAGAGCTGGTGTTCCGTGACATATCGCTATTTTAACTTGAGCAGACTACCGATGTTTCCCTTGAAAACATGCGCATGGAAACCGTTTGTGATTGAGGCGAGTACACATGTAACATAATTGCATATTTACAATTTGTACAAATACACGTAGGTATTAGTTGGGAATATCCATGAATAAAATATATGTCATCCAAAAAGTTAACTCAGAATAATATTACATTAAAACTGGCGAAATGATGTTTGTTTAATATATGTTTAATATATATAATAAATTTTTCCATAATGTTAATTTGAATATTAAAAGAATACACGAATTGACATGTTCTTCGAATCTCTGCAGACAGCCCTACGCGAGCAAAGTGCCTTGTTCTGGATAGATGCATCATTCCGCATCAAACGAACAGATTTGAGTGACGCCTACCGGGTAGCCAGGAAGAATGGCGGTTACGTCATGTTCCACGGGTAAGTTTCTGTCAATATTGTGTCATCTTCCACAACCTCTGTCAGTGTAATATATCTCCTCACCACGTCCATCATTTGTATATTTGGCCGTCCCATGCTGCGTTTGCCATCAACCAGCGATCCATAACAGCATTCTCTTTACAGTTCTCTCAAGTGTCCATTCTTCGTTCTTCTTGCACCAGTACCATATTATTTTGGCATATATAGAAAACGTTAGAATACAAACTTATAAATGCAGAGCCACAAAAGGCTGCTAGCATGCTATTGTTATTGGTATGTAAATGAACAAAGCAAATGAACAAAGCTAATTATTGACAACTTTCTCTTTTCTCAGATCGCCTCATTCTAACTTCGCAGTGACCCACCCTGGCATGTACCGTTACCTGCCAACAGACGTTAACAACCAGAAGAAAATCCGGCAGTTTGGCGGTGGTATGATGCTCATCTACCGGACAGAGAAGGTGAGTTTAAAATATGGTTATGCTGCAAGGGTTCACAAAACATTAAAAGTGTAATAACCAAATTGAAGTCATTCGTGCTAACCGCACAGCGATGTAGAGAATGTATGAGGATATGAGGGTATCAGAATTTATAATTTTCAGCTGTCCTCTGGGGTATTCTGAGTTGTGATTTAGTCTAGTACGGCATTAATTCATTATGGCTTATGTTCACCAACAGAGTTGGGTTTTATAACACACAAAATAAAATTGTCAAGCATTTTTAATATAACGAAATAAATTATGATTTTAAAGTTGACTTAATACTTCTGAATCAACTTTTCTTATCCTTCAACTTTTTTATCATGGCATAAATTTTAAGATTTTATGGTCTTGCCAACATCAATACGATCAGCACCACGATGAAGGAACACACCAGCCATGTGAATCTGATGTGCAGTACGAAAATGCAGTAATCTACCAAACATAACGTCTCTAAGTTCCCCTAGCGGGTAAATCGAACAAAGTATTTCCGGAAAAGATGACTCTTGATGTAAGCCAAATCTGTATATTCGAGCTTCGGAAATGTGACAAAATGTGTTTTTACATACCAGATGCGTAATAATCGACACACTGCACATATAGCAATGCATTGTCCATCGGTTGGTCTGTCGGTCACTCCCTGTGTCGTCAGGCACAAAGCCATAGATAAATCGACATCGTCGACATTTTATCTGCATACATTCTTTCTATGTGCGGAGGTTTAATTTCCTGGGTATATGCATTGGTGCTGTACTTAATAGTTATATATTTATAATGGTAAAAAGGTACCAATGTAACATTTAATACAGTTGAGTTTACGTGTTCAACAGGTCTTCCGCGACATTCTCTGGTGGTTTGTGATGTGCGCGCAAGAGGCGCGCTGCCTTATGCCAAATTCAAATCAAAAGTGCACATTTGCGGCACACGACGCTTACACACAGTACGCCAAGTGCCACCGATTTGACCAGGCGGCTATTAACCTCATACTGAGCAATATCTGGATGCGGGACAAGAGCATGGTTTACAAGACTAACGAGAAGTTCTTCAGTGTAATCCGCCGTGTCACCCACAAATACAGCATCAGAACGTGCAACGGATCTAGGATTTTGGAAGGAGGGTTCTACTCTAAAGGTTAAACAAATATTGACAGTGTAGTAATGAGCCACTGTATATAATGCAAGTCGGTGTAGTTTTTGTGTTGGGAGTTATGGAGCTGCTGACGAACCTCAGAACATTTACAATTTTCAGTTGTTCTCCGGTCCATTCCGAGTCGTTTGGCTTATTTTCACCAGAAAGGTGGGGTTTTATAACAAATACTATTCTCAAAATAGATGTAATAACTTATGGTTCCATAAAATTCCATATATAATGCAAGGCGGTGTAGTTTTGTGTTGGTAGTGCGGGCGTGTGGATATATGTGTGTGTGTGTGTGTGCGTGTGTGCGTGCGTGCGTGCGTGCGTGCGTGCGTGCGTGCGTGCGTGCGTGCGTGCGTGTCTGCCAGCGAGTGTGCTTTCTTGCGCGTGTGTGTCCTATTTGCCACAGCGTGAGCGGTGTTACTTTTTACTATTTTAGATAACGACTTGTCTCGTGCTGTGCCTGTCTAACCAGCGACTGATTGATGTTGCTTCTGTACGTTTCACCAGCAAAATAAACACGCGCAAAAACGCCGAATGTCTGCTTTCGTTGCTGTTTCTATTCCCAAGTAGACAGTGTTTACAAAAGTAGTTTTTGTTTGAGTTTGAGCACATACTTCAGTTGAATTCTGAGTGCGGTTCATAACCTCTGCCCTACTATATGATCATTGCACGATAGAATTATCTAACAAATGTCTTCGGTCTATAACTCCAGACAAATCTACAAACGTATTCAAATTGACAGTCTAAGCTGTTACTCTCCTGTATCCAGAAGATTCTTACGGCGTGTTACGTTCAACCGCCACAGCTAGTAGTACAGCCTATCGCCTGTGTTACACAGAACATTCTTATGTAGTCTATTTCTTGAACTGAAGCCAATAATTAGCAGTTGAACTGATATTTACGGTCGAACTGATAAAGCCTACGTCGATTGAACAATCTGCTTTTGTTTTAACAAAAGGGAAATAATCGCAAAGTACCAATCTATGTAATGACAATAAACAATTAATGACCATACAAATAATGCTTTACAGTTGTTAAGGGTGTAGTTCCATCATTTACTAACATACACATCCATACAATCATGTAACACTAATCATAAATCATATTAGTAAATTACGCTGCTGATGACCAATAATAAAACAAACACAAACATCATGTTCATTTAGTGTCGTGTTGTAATTTTATAATAACAACGATAATAACAAAGCCACACGCTCCGGATGTCAAGTGGGAAAGGACGCAATTGACTTATAGACAGTAAAACAAAAACACTACAGGTTAACTATAATTAAAAGTGTAAGTTTAATATAAAATAAATAAAGCTATGTTATATATATATATATATATATATATATATATATATATATATATATATATATATATATATATATATATATATGTTTATATATATATGTGTGTGTGTGTGTGTGTGTGTGTGTGTGTGTGTGTGTGTGTGTGTGTGTGTGTGTGTGTGTGTGTGTGTGTGTGTGTGTGTGTGTGTGTGTGTGTGTGTGTGTGTGTGTGTGTGTGTGTGTGTGTGTGTGTGTGTGTGTGTGTGTGTGTGTGTGTGTGTGTGTGATGATATCTGATCCAGACAACATTCGTTACAATTCATATCACAGTTCGAAGTAACGTTTTCAGCAGTAGTAAAATGTCGAATTAATTGCATGTTCGTTATACAATTAGTAGTAAAGCTACAAAACAAAAATAACACCATCTTTGGTAGACATCGATATATTTAAATAGCTACCATAAAGTGAAATTATCAATTAACGTAGCAAAATTGGATTTTCCCTACTTCATAAAAATGATGGCCACTTTGGACCCGTCTTTGTGGAAACGTTTCTCCCCATAATATCACTTGCGATGCCCCTGTAGTACTCGGTAGGCAGAATGCAACTATCTGGACCCCAAAACTTGTTGATATCTGGTATGATATTAACTTTGTTTCGATTTTTATTCATCATTTTGCATAATTGACAAAAGGGCGAAAAACCTGGCACCTCCAATGAACACGTATAATTTTGTTTCCATGCAAAATATTCATTATAGAGGGTGTCATTCTTGTCGATTTTTTAAAGATATTTCGCCAAGTCCTTCGGTGAAGAATAATCTTTGACGTTGATGTACGAATGCGGTGGGAGAAAAACTTTATAGTCGGCACCTCCCAGAACAACCGGCACAATGCCTTGCTGAAGACGTGTCCAAACCTTCTCTGTGATGTAATCGGTACAGAGCGAGTTCTCGAAAGCAAGGTAAAACTTGTGCGTTTTAAAGAGATTCTTCATGTGCACGCAACTACGTTTACGTTTATTGCACGTGTAACCTGCACACTTTCCATATATATCAGTGTCAACATACCGTTTCAGTTCTGCCACATATAGTTCCCTCAAACTCTGAGTCTTACATTTACTAACAATCCATAAGACTAAGCGAGTTTTCCCCTTAGCGTGATCATGTGGAGTATACTCGTACGGTATGTTTGGATCCTCCCACGGCAGTGACTCGGCAGATTCCCCGTAGACACGTCGTATAACGTCGGTGATGCTACTCGGATCTTTGGCGACTTTGTCTCTCGTGGGAAGACACATTCCGTACGGTTTGACTACGTCACCGTTCATCGAGTACGTAATTGTCCAGTTGAACCAGGTCTCGTAAGGTTTGATATTCAACTTAAATCGGACAGGCGCCTCGCGAAGATATCTTATCCAGTGCTGATGGGGGAGTCTGAACGACGGCATGAGATGACGCTTTGCTACGAGTCTCGTGTATATTATGACGACATCGCTGGTGTTGTACAACGAATGGTCGTTTGTGAAGACACACGGGACGGGATAGTTGCACTGTTGCGTGCCTCGAAGAAAATTGTCGGTCCATATTAATATCTGCATACTGTCTTCACTTCGGGTATTGTTCCATGTGCGGCCTGTATTCCTAACGAACTGTGGTGTCCGCTTAGCCTTGCTACGTGATCGCCCGATCGAGGCGCTATCGCTGAGTTCTGTTACAGGCCAAACTGTTTTCTCCTTTGCATTCGTAGATTTGTGCCTTGTTCCAGTACGTGGGTCAACAGCGATCGACGGAGCAGATGCCGCTTTCCTTCCACGTGGCACACGCGCCACAGGTCGCATCACATGTCTGTGTTGTACACAAACAATGTCACTACGACGGAAGCGATCATAACAATTATGAACGCCGAGTATGTTGATTTCCTGAAACAGAGAAATATGAAATGATTTAATACCTAAACCTAGAACAGCCGTCGGAATGTAACATACAATACTGGAGGATAGAGTTGAGAAAGCGTTGTTGGTTCAAAGTGCAACTCACTTTTCAACGGCGACTACGCTGTCTGATCGCGTTAATCTCGGCAACGATCAAGCGAATGGGGCTCCAAATCTCCTTCGGCACTACTCTGATTTTGATTTCGTGCTTACACTTCTCATACTAGTAATGCCACATTATTCTGACTACAAGTAAGCACCTGCTATTAATAATGGTATACGTCATATTAATTAACAATTCATTAGCAATGCATAATCTCTTGTTATATAAAGTTGTGGCCTGTCTTACAAACAATTGTGTTTTCATGAAGTAGTGCAGATCATGTTTTTCTTAATCAATTTAATATAGATTAATTAAAAGTAAGTAATATGATAATGTTATAAGCAACGCATGCTTCATTGATGCTAATATAAAATATATGTCGTCCACAGTCTATGTTTATAGTGCCGCGAGTAAACTGCGAAATATCAATTTGTCAAGCGCCCCTAGTGTTACCTTTACTGTTTACTTGCTACGTTTATACGTCTTTACCCACATACCAGGATGACCTACATTCGACAGGAACTGCTCAGCCATGACCATTGTACCGGCTGTTGTTCAAGAACATAAAGGATTGTGCAATTTGAGGTGTTCCACGCTGTGCAGGGCGATAATTTATTATTCCTCACAAGTCGAAGGTCAACAGAGAACACTGTTTTCCAAGCATTCAAGCACGATTTAAAAAGCATAACAGACCCCAGTTGCAAACACACATACGTGTCTGATACATGCGATTGTACCTTAACACAGACGCCGGACGTTTCGGTCCCCAGCCTTCAATTTCTTCAAGTCGTTAACGGCACGAACACTGGTCCGCCTACCTTTATCTCTGTAATAGTTGTCCCTCGAGGTAACCGTGTTAGCCATTGGGTCCAGCCAATGATTCAAAGCATCTAAATTATGTTTGTTTTTAAGTGACGCGAGGTGGTTGTATGGTAGGGGGTCGGACTTTCTGTCGAGGGGACCGGGGATCGAAACTACGTACTGCCATTTCGTAACTTGGGAAATTTCAGTCACCCCACATTTCTGGGTGGTTCTCTCAAAAAGGGTGTTGGTTCGAACCCCCCGAACCCCTGACGACGGTCACGCCTTTGTATATGTATGAGTAATGTCGTCAAACGATTGAGCTTGTTCTAAATCATTGTATACGCCTGTGACCACAGATAGACCTATTGGCATTGGTGGCTGGCATCACCATGAGCAACCTTGTTTATGTGGCAACGGACGACATGTGGCATTGTTGGCCCGGTGTTAGTGACTGTAGGCAAAACACCATGTAGGCCAAACACCACACCCGCTGGTGATGTGCTCGTTCCGAGTGAGTGATCTCGTGAACAATAACAGCACCTTAAAAGTCAACATGCCAACTTGCCACTGCTGTCACACAGTTTCTCACGGACGCGTGTGTGAGCGACGCCGTGATACTATCTGCGTATGTCGGGGACGGAATACTGGCAGTTATAGTAATGTGTTGTGAAGGTCTACGTAAATTAAAATAATCGAAAACACGAATGGCATTGCGAACAATTGTACATAATAACTATAAAGGGTAATTCGCTTGTTTGAAGAAAGCGTATGGGGGGGGGGGTGAATAAAAAAATCATAGTGTTACAACTCCTTCCTTTCCATCATAAGGCTGTGTGAACACAACTTAGCTCCGTTAGAGTAAGATTGTTTACGTTGGCCCGTTAAACAACGAAACAATTTGCGTAAATATGGCCTCCACTGCATGAATAGCGCTCTGCGTCTAACGTCACAGTTGGTCCCATGTTGTTTTGGTTGGTGTACCCCGAGAAATGTAATATATTAATGTCACAACAATCGGTATTCCCAGTAGGAAATCGAAATCGTAATCGTAATCGTACTAATCCTATGGTATGTAGAAGACAACTGCTATGCAAGTATAACTTACTTAATATTATAATATAGTTTACCAACGGCCTTCGCGGACCATGACTGATAAAAGAAGATTATAAAAGGGTAATTATTTCGAAGTATATTATTACAAAACAATTGAACGATATTGTGCGACCATCAATTATTTAGTTTGTTTCCAACGATTGAATAATGTGTCTGACAGAATGGAAAACTGTGAAATAACAACGTTTTTACATGCGCTAAACTGATGTTCTGAAGAGGCCATTTGTTTTACGCATTTGATATAACATTTAACAAGACTTAACAAGATTTAATAAGATTGCCATTCAAGGCAAAGGCCCAGATGGCACGTGGACAAGGAAGCCATTGGCTTCTGGAATGTCCAACATTTTCCATCTATGTGTAACCCGCCCTCCTGAGATATGTGTCAACTTTGTTTTTAAACATATTCACGCTGCTAACAGTTACACAATATGTAGATGATTTGTTCCATTCATTGATTGTCAGCTGTGATAAAGAGTACTTCCTGATATCTAATCTACACTGACCCTTTACTAAAGCTACTTCGTGTTCTCTAGTTCTACAATCTTTCCTTAGTGAAAAAAAATATCTATCAATCTTTTCATACCAATTTAATATCTTAAAAACTGTTGGTCTGTTCATAACCTACTTACATTTAGGGTTGTTGAACCATATTTTCTTAGGCGTTCATCATTTCTGGAAGTATCTTAGTTGCTCTCCTCTGTGATCGTTTAAGCGTGTCTATATCCTTCTTACGATAGTTGGTCTCCATGCGTGTATACTGTGTTCTAAATAAAGCCTAGCTATTGATTTATACAGAGGTATAATTAACGTTTTCCCTTGTATGTTATATTTCTCCTAATCAACCCAATAATTTAATTACCCTTTGAAGCTGTAATACCACACTGCTCTGAAACGTTCACATCAAAACTTATTGTTACTCCTAATTTCTTTTCTTTTAGAGCAGTACCTGGAACAATATCTCCAATTTTATAGTTTATATACAATTCCAGTGTCCTGTATGTAGGCATTTACATTTCCTAAAAATTAATAACATCTGCCATTTTTCAGATCATTTAACTAATTTGTCTAGATCGTTTTGTAAATGTTGTTTATCACCACCATTTTAACGTTTCTAGACACTTTTGTGTCATCCGCAAATTTATGTACGTTACTCGTTATATTATCGTCCATATCATTGATATATATATATATATATATATATATATATATATATATATATATATATATATATCAATGATATGGACGATAATATAACGAGTAACGTACATAAATTTGCGGATGACACAAAAGTGTCTAGAAACGTTAAAATGGTGGTGATAAACAACATTTACAAAACGATCTAGACAAATTAGTTAAATGATCTGAAAAATGGCAGATGTTATTAATTTTTTCATACCAATTTATATATATATATATATATATATATATATATATATATATATATATATATATATATATATATATATATATATATATATATATATATATATATATATTAAGATTAATAAAGGTCCTAATACTGATCCTTGTGGTACCTCACACAAAACTGATTTCCAATTTGAAACCTCCCCATCTACTACAACGCGCTGTCTTCTGTCAGTCAGCCATTGTTCTATCCCGTCGATTATGCCGTCCCCGTTACCACGGGCTTTTAAGTTAAGTAGTAATCTTTGATGTGGCACTTTGTCAAAAGCTATCTGAAAATCTAAGTAGAATGTATCTACTGGTGATCTCTCGTCTATCCATTTAGTGATTTCTTCCAACAAATCCATTTAGTGATTTGTTCCAAAAAAACATAACATATTTGTTAAGCATGACCTCGCTTTTAAGAATCCATGTTGAGAGGGATTTAATAATTTCTGCCCAACAAGGAAGTCCACCACATGGTCTTTAATTAACCTTTCTAATAATTTGCAAACCACTGATGTTAAGCTCACTGGTCTGTAATTCTCTGACTTTTCTCGAACCCTTTTTAAATAATGGCATAATGTTTGCCTCTTTCCATTCAGAAGGAACCACTCCATCTTTTAATGATAAGTTGAACACTCTTGCAAGTGGTATACTAACTTGTTCCACTGTTTCCATTATTAGTCTTGGAGGAATTCTATCCACGCCTAGTGGTTTATTATCCTTCATTGCCTTTATTTTCTTAGCTACCATTTCTGGGGTTACAATTAACTGCCCTAAATACCCCGATTTAGCCTCCTGAAATTTAGCATATGAAAGTGGTAGTGAACTTATATCCTTTCTAGTAAAAACTGAACTGAAGTAACCATTTAGGTCTTCCGCCATTAAAAAAATCTGTTGATACTCTATTTCCAGCACTGTTTGCTAGTGGTCCAACCTTGTCTCGTCGGTTTGTTTACTCCTGACATATAAAAAAAATCTTGCTGTCATGTTTTAGGTTACTTGTAAATGTTTGCTCATAGCTTCTTTTAGATTGTCAAGTTTCAGTTGTAGCTGCATTAAGTGCCTCTTTGCAATTTGTGTAGTCTTCACCCTTTCTAATTCACTGAGCCAAAGTAGTCACAAAGGCCAGACGTGACTAGAGAAATAACACCTTTTTATAGGAACAACGTGTTTGAGCATATTCACATCGTTCAAAATGCCAAAGCTAATATTTGTGTGTTCTATATAGTAAGTAATAGGTCATTGTTCAAATCGAGATGCACATGCTGTAGCATCATTGTTTGAATTTTCATTATCAGCATGACTAGTGACTTAACCTACTGGGACTGGTGACTTGACAACATCCAGTGTAGTCAATTTGTAAAACAGTGACGCCCTGACTTCAGAGTACTGCAAAGAGTCGTTGGCCACATCCACCATATTCAACCAGTCATACCTTTCGTTCGAACCCCCCGAACCCCCTGGGGAGGGGCCTAATTCATGCGTCTTTACCCACATACCATGGTGACCTACTTTCGACAGGAACTGCTCAGCCAGTTCCACGTGGTGCAGGGCGATAATTTATTATTCCTCAAAGTCTAAGGTCAAAAGAGAACAGTGCTAGCCACGCCGGATGTTTCGGTCTACTGCGTTCTGTTTTTCAAGTCGTTAACGACAGGAACACAGACCCGCCTACCTTTCTCTCCTTTGTAGTTGTCCCTCGAGGTAACTGCGGTAGCCATTGGGTCCAGCCAATGATTCAAGACATGTAGATTATATTTATTTTAAGTGAGGTGCGGTGGTTGTGTGGTAGGTTGTCGGACTTTCGGTCAAAGGGACGTACTGAAACTTGGGAAATATTGCTTGTGTCCTTCGGGAGAGACACTACAAGACGTTGGTCCCTTCTATATGCCAGGGGAAGTAAAATATCCCACACAGGGGGTAAATATGCAACATTCTGTGGACTCCATCTCGCATGAGCCACTGAAGAAGTGTTCATGACGCGGCTCAGTCATTTCTGCTAACTACATCGTAAGATGATACGATTGAATGAATATTTGTCTTAAAATAATACACACATATAAAACACACCGAAACACTTAAGTTGGATGTTGCTTTCTTCTGAAAGGGGAATTCTTCAGTATACAGGCATATGTCAATAACTTATAAGTCGTGACTCGTGGACCTTGAATACCTCATTTCACGATCGACAACTGCCAGCTGCATAAATCCTGTCAGTGGTGATTTAACCACGTCGTGTCTACTATGCACAGCCATGAAAAAGCAGTGACTCCGCTTAATCCGCATATTAAATTACTTCGAACGAATCCCCGAGGACGGGCCTACATTTCTATATGTATATGCAACGTCGTGAAACGATTGAGCTTGTTTTATATCATTGTAGATCTCAGTTTTGTACAAACCTGAGACCACGAGAAGACCTGTTGGTATTGATGGCTGGCATCACCATGAGCAACTTTGTTGATGTGGCAACGGACGACATGAGACATTGCTGGCCCGGTGTTAGTGACTGTAAGTAGTACACAACACCCAATTTGCAGTGTCATTTGCGCCAGGATATCATCAGACACGAAGTTTGAGTTGAATGATATCAGACGGGTGCGCAATCTTTGGGGGGGGGGGGGCAAAGTAAGATCAGTAGAATGTGGTGGCTGAAACTCTGATCCATGTTCTAGTCCTCTTTCTTATTTCAGGAACAGCTCATCACATTGCAGACATATATTTGAGTTCCCTTGATCGAATTAATCAATGTTCTGGTGCCTATCTGGAGTGTTGAGAACTTCTCATGGAGCTGAACCCACTTCCAGCTCTTCCAATGATATCTTCATTCGGGGAAGGACAGGCTCTTGTACCTGTCTAGCACTAGCAAGGGACTCAACCTCCATCCGGAAGAACGTAGACTCATCACTACGGCGCATGGAGCGAAGAGTTTTGACAGTTATTTCAACTATTATCGTGAGCATTAGCAGCTGACAATGACAAGGTTTGCTGGAATTAACATGTCTAGGGTGATGCACTCAGACTATGAGCATGATGGAACAAGCAATGACCAAACATTAATCCAACGAAGAAGTTACACTGTTTCATGTGGGTCAGCACTGGTACCACTCTACCTGATAAATATACAACAAATAGTGTCCATTGATATGCGTATTTAGTGGAAAACAAAGCATATTTTGTTGCTAGTGCGTAACTAGTGAACGACAAACATATGTCGTTGTTTATGATGTAGGATTGGATCACTGACTGACTGAGATGTGCCATTGACTAGAAAACGTTCATGGATCAGCGAATCACGCCTTGGGGCTTGGTAAATTATTGGTATGGTCCAAGCCTACCTGACCTTTAAAATTGTTCCTGTAATCTTATCCACATTATGTGAACTATTGTTATATTTAGAGTTACATTTATTTATTGTACTATATTGATTTGATAAGTATTATAATTAGTTTAATATTTTTAATAAATTTGTCTATCTATTGTAAGCCATGTTTTAAAGTGGGTCATCCAAATCATGTCATTGGTTGTGGCGCTTTATGAATTAAATATATTAAAAATTCACGATAAAAGCATGATAAACAACATTATGATAGAAATATTCATATATGCGTGGATAGATGGCGCATCCAGTCATTACCTCGATGGCTTCTTGGAATCCAACTCTCGAATTTGCGACCTAATACGTGCAGTCATAGTAAAGTCTAGCGACGGTCTACGTAATAACTACGAAGGGTAGTTCGAATGTACGTAGAAATGGTTACGGTGCTGTGAATTTCGAAAAAAATAATAGTGTTCCAACTCTTTAATGGGGTACCAATCCGTCCTAAGTCTGCCTGGACACAGTTTAGCTCCATTACGGTAAGATTGATTACGTTTGCCCGTTACTGTGATCCGTAATTAACTAAACAAATTGCGTAAATATGGCATCCATTGCTGGAATACCGCTAATCGTGGAACGTCACAGTTGGCCCCATTTTGTTTCCGTTGGTTTACCCCGAACTGTTCCAAGCGCAGTCACATGTGAGAAAATAACGAGAATGTCCAAGCAATCGGCATTCCTGGATGTGAATACGTAATCGTAAAGGTAATCATAAACACAACGTAGATTAAACTGTAAAATGTTTACTCACATGTTTCTTTCTTGGCGGCTCAACCAATGGAATTCGAGAGAAACACTGTGCGATGTGGAACATTTAGTATACGCCTTCCGACTCGGACGAGTTCCATTAATCATCATAGACCAGACGGTTGCATAGGGCGGAGCATAGTCATGCTGTACGATGTGTTCAACTAGCCTGTATTTTCAAATCTTAGTCTTAGTAAAACCACGACTTTTGTTTCCGTTTAGGCCTCTGTCGACAGACCAATGATCTATTCGAACACATATTTGGCCGTTGTGGCCCGGAGACTTATTCGAAGTCTCCAATGTGGCACACTATTATAAATGTTTGCTGAGCCCTGCGCTCCTTAAATAAAAAAAAAACTTTGGTTATAGGGCGATAGCTTAGATGCAGTAAACGTTGGTTCACCGGGCGATAGCTTAGATGCAGTAAACGTTGGTTGAACAGACGATAGCTTAATTGCCGTAAAAGTTGGTTCAATTGACGATAGCATAGATGCAATAACAGTTGGTTCTATGCATTAACGCTGCACAGTTAGTAACAAAGCTGTTGGCAACATTCGCAGCCGACTATGCTCCGCCCTATGCAACCGCCTGGTTGGCTAGGACTACTATGATGATTAATGGAACTCGCCCGAGTCCGAAGTCGTACACTAAATATGTCACATCGCACAGTGTTACCAGCGCAGTTTTGCTAAGCGACCCTCTATCTCTCTCGCTCTCTCTCTCATTCTCTCGAATTCCATTGGTTAAGCCGCCAAGAAAGAAACATGTGAATAAACATTTTACATTTTAATCTACGTTGTGTTTATGAATACCTTTACGATTACGAATTCACATTAAGGAATGCCGATTGCTGGGACATTCTCGTTATTTTCTCACATGTGACTGCGCTTGGAACACCTCGGGGTAGACCAACCGAAACAAAATGGGGCCAACTGTGACGTTCATTGTAACGGGCCAATGTAATCAATCCTGCCGTAATGGAACTAAACTGTGTCCAGGCAGACTTAGAACGGATTGGTACCCCAGGAAGGAGATGCAACACTATTTTTTTTAATTCACACCACCGTAACCATTTCTACGTACAGTCGAATTACCCTTCGTAGTTATCACGTACAATTGTTCACAACGCTGTGCGAATAATTATTTACAATTCTTCGCAATTTCATGCGTTTTTCTATGATTGCTCCAAGTTACCTAGACCGTCGCTAGACGTTATTATGATTATCCGTATTAAGCCGCAAATTCGAGAGTTGGATTCCAAGAAGTCATCGAGGTAATGACTGGATGCACCATCTATCCATGCATATATGAATAGTTTTATCATAATGTTGTTTATCATGCATTTATCGTGAATTTTTAATATTGTTGTTATGGCAGTGTATAATTTGTATTTTGCTAGTAATAATAATAATAATAAAATATAATAATATTATATTTCATATATAAACGCCAGAACCAATGACATGATTTGGATGACCCACTTTAAAACATGGCTTACAATTGCTAGATAGACAAATTTATTAAACATATTAAACTAATTATAATACTTATCAAATCAATATAGTACAATAAATAAATGTAACTCTAAATATAACAATAGTTCACATAATGTGGATAAGATTACAGAAACAAATTTAAAGACCATACCAATATTTGGCCAAGCCCCAGGGCGTGATTCGCTGATCCATGTACGTTTTCCAGACAATGGCATATCTCAGTCAGTCAGTGATCCAATCCTACATCATAAACAACGACATATGCTTTGTCGTTCACTAGTTACGCACTAGCACCAAAATATTCTTTGTTTTCCACTAGATACGCAAATCAATGGACACTATTTGTTGTACATTTATCAGGTAGAGTGGCACCAGTGCTGACCCACATGAAACAGTTCAACTTCTTCTTTGGATTAATGTTTGGTCATTGCTTGTTCCATCATGCTCATAGTCTGAGTGCATCACCCTAGATATGTTAATTCCAGCAAACCTTGTCATTGTCAGCTGCTAAGGCACACGATAATAGTTGCCATAACTGTCAAACCTCTTCGCTCCATGCGCCGTAGTGATGAGTCTACCTTCTTCCGGATGGAGGTTGAGTCCCTTGCTAGTGCTAGACAGGTACAACAGCCTGTCCTTTCCCGAATGAAGATAACCTTGGAAGAGCTGGAAGTGGGTTCAGCTCCATGAGAAGTTCCCAACACTCAAGATAGGCACCAGAACGTTGCCTAGCTAGATCAAGGGAACTCAAATATATGTCTGCAATGTGATGATCTGCGCATCAAATAAAAAAGAGGACTAGAACATGGATCAGAGTTTGTGCTACTACATTCTACTTATCTTGCTTGGCCCCCCCACCCAAAGATTGCGCACCCGTCTGATATCATTCAACTCAAACCTCGTGTCACATTGCCACATGTCTTTTCGTGGTCTCAAACGTGTACAAAACTGAGATCTACAATGACATGACACAAGCTCAATCGTTTGACGCACATTACACATACATATAGAGATGTAGGCCCGTCCTCAGGGGGTTCTGGGGGTTCGAACGAAACCCACGTTTTGAGAGAACCACCGAGAAATATCCGGCTGATTGTGTACGCCAGAACCCCCATTGAAAACCCGAAGGACGGGCCTGAAAGGTGTGGTTGAATATGGTGGATGTGGCCAACGACTCTCTGCAATACTCTGAAGGCAGGGCATCACTGTTTGGCAAATTGACTACACTGGATGTTGTCATGTCACCAGTCCCAGTACGGTAAAGTGGCTAGTCATGCAGAGAATAGAAATGCAAACAATGATGCTACAATACATGCATCTCAATTTGAACAATGACGTATTACTTACTATATGGAACACATACATATTAGCTTTGGCATTTGGAACGAAGTGAATATGCTTAAACACGAAGTACCTATAAAAAGGTGTTATTTCTCTAGCCACGTCTGGCCTTTATGATTATTTTGACTCAGCGATTGTGTGTAAATATGCTACATAATTCAATGCGCCCGCGTGTTGTTCGCTCAATAGATGCTCCGTTTTTAGTTCTTCCCGATGCGAGTGCTTCTGCGTAGACAGTAGTTCAGTGCAACACATTCCTACCTATCATTTAGGCCCACCAGTGTAGCTGTTTTAATGTTGCCATCTTAGTTTATAATTTAATACACAGATTACGCGGAGTCACTGCTTTTTGTCGAATGTGCATACTAGGCACGACGTGGTTATATCATCCTAGGCACGACGTGGTTATTTCATCCTAGGCACGACGTGGTTATATCATACTAGGCACGACGTTGTTATATAACCACTGACAGGATTAATGCAGCTGTAAGTTGTCGATCGTGAAATGAGGTATTCAAGGACCACGAGTCACGACTTTTAAGTTATTGTCATGTGCCTGTATACTGAAGAATTCCCCTTTCAGAAGAAAGCCACATCCAACTTACGTGTTTCGGTGTGTTTTATATGCGTGTATTATTTTTAAAACAAATATTCATTAAATCGTATCTTCTGGCAAAGTAGCTAGCAGAATTGACTAAGCCGCGTCATGAACACTTCTGCAGTGGCTCACGAGAGATGGAGTCCACAGCAGGTTACACATTTACCCCCTGTGAGGGATCTTTTATTTCCCCTGGCATAGACGCCATATAGAAGGGACCAACGTCTGTTAGTGTCTCTTCCGAAGGACACGAGCAAAATTTCCCAAGTTTCGAAATGGCAGTACGTGGTTTTGATCTCCGGTCCCTTTGACCGAAAGTCCGACCACCTACGACACAACCACCGCGCCTCACTTAAAATAGAGCTAATCTACATCCATTGAATCATTGGCTGGACCCAATGGCTAACGCAGTTATCTGGAGGGAAACCTACAACAGAGAGAAAGGTAGGCGGACAAGTGTTCGTGCCGTTAGCGACTTGAAAAACATAATTTAGTGGACCGAAACATCCGGCTTGGCGAGCACTGTTGTCTTTTGACCTTCGACTTTGAGGAATAATAAATTATCGCCCTGCACCTCTGTCGAAAGTAGGTCACCACGCTATGTGGGTAAAGACGCATAAATGTAGCAAGTAAAGAGTAAAAGTAACTGTAGGGGCCCTTGACAACTTGATATTTCTCAATGTGCTGGCGGCACTGTGCATATAGACGTTTTATATTAGCATGTTTTATATTAGCATTAATTAAGAATTCGTTGCTTATAACATTATCATATGACTTACATATAATTCATTTATATTAAATTGATTAAGACAATGATGATCTGCACTACATCATGTATAAACCAGGCGACATATTTATTTAACAAGATATTATGCATTGCTATTGAATTGTTAATTAATATGACGTATACTATTGTTAATGGCAAGTGCTTAATTGTAGTCAGAATAATGTGTTATTGCTACTATGAGAAATGATTATGTGAGCCCGATATCAAACTGTTTGTGACGTAGAAACAGTATTTAAATAACATCGATCATCCATTCAACAACACGGCGATGTCACCGGAAGTATCAAAATCAGTGTAGTGCCGAACGAGACTTGGGGCCCTGTTCGCCTGATAGTTGCCGATTAGCGGGATCAGACAGCGTAGTTACCGTTGAAAAGTAAGCCGTTGAAACGTATTAGGAAGTAAATCACTTTATCTTTCTATGTTTCAGGCAATCAAAATACTCGGCGTTCGTACTTGTTGTGATCGCCGTAGTGACATTGTTTGCCTACTACCCAGAGCAGCGACATGTGACGCCATCTGTGGCGCGTATGTCACGTGGAAGGAAAGCGGCATCTGCTCCAGCGATCGCTGTCGTCCCACGTATTGGAGGAAGACACAAATCTACCAATGCAGAGAAGAAACCATTTCAACATGTAGCAAACCTCAGTGTTAGTGTCTCAGCCGGGCATTCGCGCAGCAAGAATACGCGGACACCACAGTTGGTTAGGAATACAGCCCGGAACAAAACAAGGAGTAAAGTCAGCATGCAGATATTAATTTGGACAGACAGGCCTACGATGCAGAGGAAACGGTGCAACTATCCCGTCCCTTGTGTCTTCACCAACGACCATTCTTTGTACAACGCCAGTGATGTCGTCATATTATACACGAGATTCGTAGCAAAGCGTCATCTGATGCCCTCGTCCAGACCCCCCCATCAGCATTGGATAAGATATCTACGCGAGGCGCCTGTTCGATTTAAGTTGAATATTAAACCTTACGAAACTTGGTTCAACTGGACAATCACGTACTCGATGAACGGTGACGTAGTCGTGCCGTACGGAATGTGTCTTCCCATGAGAGACAAGGTCGCCAAAGATCCGGGTAGCATCACCGACGTTATACGACGTGTCTACGGGGAATCTGCTGAGTCACTGCCGTGGCTGAAGTGTAACGTACCGAACGAGTATACTTCATATGACCACGCTAAGGGCAAAACCCGATTACTCTTGTGGCTTGTTGGCCACTGTACGACTTATGGTTTGAGGGAAAGATATGTGGCCGAACTTAAACGGTATGTTGACATTGATATACTTGGACAGTGCGTAGGTAACCCAATCGATAAAAACCACACGATCGATTTATTTAAAACGCACAAGTTTTACTTGGCTTTCGAGAACTCACTTTGTACCGATTACATCACCGAAAAGGCTTGGGGACCTCTTCAGAAAGGAATTGTGCCGGTTGTTCTGGGAGGTGCGGAATATAAAGTTTTTCTCCCACCACATTCGTATATCAACGATAAAGATTATTCTTCACCGAAGGACCTGGTGAAATATCTTCAAAAACTCGACAGCAACGACACCCTCTACAATGAATATTTTGCATGGAAACAAAACTATACGTGTTTCGGGGGCACACCAGGTAAATCGCTACCTTGTGACGTATGCAGAATGATAAACGAAAACCGAAACAAAATTAATATCATACCAGATATCAACAAGTTTTGGGGTCCAGATAGTTGTGTTCCGCCCACAGAGTACTACAAAGGCATCGCAAGCAACATCTTGGGGAGAACGGTTTCCACAGAAACGGGTCCAAAGTGGCCTTCCTTTATATGAAGTTGTAAAAATACAATGTTCTCTGTTAATTGATAACTATTGGGAAGACAGAGGCCAGCATGTTGAAGGATTGTGGTTATCATTACCCGATCGAAACTTTTTAGTGGCAATGAAACCGCAAATATCTTCCGCATATATAATAAACGCGTACACAAGTTGAAACAGTTAGTGGGGCAAGTTGAAACAGTTAGCGGGGCAAGTTGAAACAGTTAGCGGGGCAAGTTGAAACAGCTAGTGGGGCAATTTGAAACAGTTAGTGGGGCAAGTTGAAACAGTTAGTGGGGCAAGTTGAAACAGTTAGTGGGGCAAGTTGAAACAGTTAGTGGGGCAAGTTGAAACAGTTAGTGGGGCAAGTTGAAACAGTTAGTGGGGCAAGTTGAAACAGTTAGTGGGGCAAGTTGAAACAGTTAGTAGGGCAAGTTGAAACAGTTAGTGGGGCAAGTTGAAACAGCTAGTGGGGCAAGTTGAAACAGTTAGTGGGGCAAGTTGAAACAGTTAGCGGGGCTAGCTGAAACAGCTAGTGGGGCAAGTTGAAAAAGTTAGGAGGGCAAGTTGAAACAGTTAGTGGGGCAAGTTGAAACAGTTAGTGGGGCAAGTTGAAACAGTTAGTGGGGCAAGTTGAAACAGTTAGTGGGGCAAGTTGAAACAGTTAGTGGGGCAAGTTGAAACAGCTAGTGGGGCAAGTTGAAACAGCTAGTGGGGCAAGTTGAAACAGTTAGCGGGGCTAGCTGAAACAGCTAGTGGGACAAGTTGAAACAGTTAGCGGGGCTAGCTGAAACAGCTAGTGGGGCAAGTTGAAACAGTTAGCGGGGCAAGTTGAAACAGCTAGTGGGGCAAGTTGAAACAGTTAGTGGGGCAAGTTGTAACAGTTAGTGGGGCAAGTTGCAACAGCTAGCGGGGCTAGCTGAAACAGCTAGTGGGGCAAGTTGAAACAGTTAGCGGGGCAAGTTGAAACAGTTAGCGGGGCAAGTTGCAACAGTTAGTGGGGCAAGTTGCAACAGTTAACGGGGCTAGCTGAAACAGCTAGTGGGGCAAGTTGAAACAGTTAGTGGGGCAAGTTGAAACAGTTAGTGCGGCTGTTGCAACTTGCCCTGCTGGCTGTTGCAACCTGCCCCACTAGCAACTCGGGAATGAACCGACAACGGCTTTGTGTATACGCAATTTGTGTACAAGACAATGATATAATATAATATAAGCTATGGAATATCGTTAACGCAATAACGACCATACATATGATATGATTTTATGTCGTGCATCAAATATACACAGTTAAATACACAGGCGTTTCATTGAAAGGCCAGGCGTTTCGTTCACGCCACGCGGGAATGAACCGCCCACGGCTTTGTGTGTAGGGGAGACCGGGGATAGTTGTTGCAATTTTCAGTTAAAGTAATTTCGTTCACAGGCCAGGAGTTTCGTTCACAAGCCAGACGTTTCGTTCACAGGCCAGGGGTTTCATTCACAGGCCAGGGATTTCATTCACAGGCCATGGGTTTCATTCACAGGCCAGGGGTTTCGTTCACAAGCCATACGTTTCATTCACAGGCCAGGGGTTTCATTCACAGGCCAGGGGTTTCGTTCACAGGCCAGGGGTTTCATTCACAGGCCAAGTGTTTCATTCACAGGCCAGGGGTTTCATTCACAGGCCAGGGGTTTCGTTCACAGGCCAGGGGTTTCTTTCACAGGCCAGGGGTTTCGTTCACAAGCCATACGTTTCGTTCACAGGTCAGGGGTTTCATTCACAGGCCAGGCGTTTCATTCACAGGCCAGGAGTTTCGTTCACAAGCCAGACGTTTCGTTCACAGGCCAGGGGTTTCATTCACAGGCCAGGGATTTCATTCACTGGCCAGGTGTTTCATTCACAGGCGAGGGATTTCGTTCACACGCCAGACGTTTCGTTCACAGGCCAGTGGTTTCGTTCACAGGCCAGGGATTTCGTTCACAGGCCAGAGGTTTCATTCACCGGCCAGGGGTTTCGTTAACAGGCCGGGGGTTTTGTTCACATACCAGGGATTTCATTCACCGGCCAGGGGTTTCATTCTCAGGCCAGGGGTTTCGTTCACAAGCCAGACGTTTCGTTCACAGGCCAGGGGTTTCATTCACAGGCCATGCAGGTGTTTCGTTCACGCCACGCGGGAATGAACCGCCCGCAGTTTTGTGTCCACTCAATTTATGTAGATAGACAAGGCTAGACCTAGATATGCTGTTGGATATGTTTATTGTAATAACGGTCCCAAATAAGGCACGTTTGTATGTCGTGGGTCAAAGATACACAGTTAAACAACGAGTGGGACTCGCAGGGAAGCGCGGGATTGAAACACCCGCGGCTTTGTGCAGAAAAATAAATACTAAATTTGTGTACAAGACAAAGATATAACATATAAGCCATGGAACACTTTTAATGCAAAAATTACCCTAAATACGGCATGATTTTATTTCCTGTAACAACTACACACTTGTATAACTTGCAGGCCAGGCGTTTCGTTCACAGGCCAGGCGTTTCGTTCACAGGCCAGACGTTTCGTTCACAAGCCAGACGTTTCGTTCACAGGCCAGGCGTT
Source organism: Lamellibrachia columna (assembly GCA_963662155.1). Taxonomy (NCBI): domain Eukaryota; kingdom Metazoa; phylum Annelida; class Polychaeta; order Sabellida; family Siboglinidae; genus Lamellibrachia; species Lamellibrachia columna. Next base: position 33,448,759 of record OY759263.1, on the reverse strand, counting down.
TCGTTCACAGGCCAGGCGTTTCGTTCACATGCTAGACGTTTCGTTCACAGGCCAGGCGTTTCGTTCACAGGCCAGGCGTTTCGTTCACAGGCCAGGCGTTTCGTTCACATGCCAGGCGTTTCGTTCACAGGCCAGACGTTTCGTGCACGCGACATGGGGATGAACCGCCCGGCAGACTAACATCATTATTTCTGGCGAGCCTATCGCAAGATGTTATTGATAAATTGCGACACCCACACAACATTGTCAAATTGTATGACTAAGTAAGAAATATTTCCTACGGTGGCGCTTCACAGTGCAACGCGGTTGCTAAATATAGAATTGTAATGTACGCAGTTTGTAGGTAACGTCATGTGCATGAAACGCCTGGCTTTTAGACACACCCATACATAGCCAGACCGAAACATCTGAACTTACGATCCATGGCATACTAAACGTACAAGATACTACTTGGCATCGATTACATAAACAATGACGATTTCTTCACAACTAACTGTCGAAGCACAGGCGGCCACAAAGAGAAATTATAAAAACACCCAGCAGACTCGACATAAGACACCCAGCAGACTCGACATAAGATACCCAGCAGACGCGACATAAGACACAAAGCAGACTCGAAATAAGACACCCAGCAGACACGACATAAGACACCTAGCAGACGCGACATAAGACACTCAGCAGAATAGACATAAGACACCCAGCAGGCTCGACATAAGACACCCAGCAGACTCGACATAAGACACCCAGCAGACACGACACTAGAAAACATACATTCTCGCTACGCATATTTCAGGCCTTAAATGACCTTCCATTATCAGCCGTAGAAGCACCAAACATCACTGCGTTAAAAAATTGACGATCGCTGGAAGAGGGACACATTCAAATTTTAAAAGAACTAAAATTTATGTATGTATATATGCACTAACCAAACCACGTATTTTTCACCGCAATTAATTACGACGAATACAGGAGGTTTATGAGGCTATTGCAGTTTTTATTGTATTAGAACCCGAATATCCAGGCAAGTAACCATCTCTATTCACAAGTTAGAATCTTCAATTGTACAAAATTAGTTTAGTCGACTGTCAGCATCAACGGGAAATCAGTGTTTACACAAGCAGCTGTATTTCAATTGCCATGTCTTTGGAATGGAAATAGACTACATGTCTGCCATGATAAGATTCATTATCAGGGCAAACCATACAGTTAGGATGAAGATATATGCACGAAGACAAATCACTGTAGTTGTACATATAAACATGCCACCATCCCGACACGCAATGACAAAGCTACTGTTGTTTATGGGCACATAAACTGCTCATCTATCAGACAGCGAGTGTATTATTACAGTGATTTAACAGTTACACTTGGGATACATGTATTTTAACCAATTGTACCTTTACTAAACTCAACATCTGAAGTTATTTAGTAGACGTTGGTGTGGTGTATGATGAAGACTGGGTGCCATACGGTATAAAGACTTCGCCTCCAGTGGGTTCTTGCCGTACAGCAGCGTGGGTGTCACTGGCCTGTGCCTGCGTCGCTGTGATTCGATGTATCATGTGTCAACTGATAAGAGCTCAGGGTTCAGCCTACTGTTACGTTTCCCATTGGTGGTCATGTTAACGTTCTGCATGATTATATGATTATAAGAAAACAAAACTATCAAACATGGTGAAACTTCTTACCTGCCGTTGTCGTCATCTCATTGACATCTGGTCGAGCTTAGTCAAGAATATTAACCCTTTTAAAATGCCTGAACGTGCCATACCCGTCAATGTTGACTAATTTCTTTATGAATTGCTACGCACATGTGGCGACAAAATTTACAAAAATGCTTCTGCCTGTTGAAATCATCTAGAAATCCACATGTATACTGTCAGCAGGTTCTACCAGCAAACTTGCCAATGTGCCTGCTCAAATGCAATTATATCAGATTATTTTATTATTTTTTTAAAAACACATACCTAAAATTACCATGCCCTACATTCGCCTGTAACACACCAGGAAGTGTAACTAAGCCATGATCCTCTCAGCGGTCCTGGCGACAAAATTGCCAAAAATGCTTCCGACTGTTGAAATCATCTAGAAATCCACATTTACACTGTCAGCAGGTTCTACCAGCAAACTTGCCAATGTACCTGCTCAAATGCAGTTATGTCAGATGATATGATTTTTTTTAGTAATACATACCTAAAATTACTATGCCCTACATTCGCCTGTAACACACCAGGAAGTGTAACTGAGGCATGATCCTCTCAGCGGTCTTGTTTTACTAACAGGTGTTCTATTTATATCTGTCATTGGCTCCCATAGGGAACAACCTAATCTCGCGCTGCTACATACATAAATAGAACACCTAGCATAGCTGCCATTATACTGTTGTTTAAAACAAAAAAATTGGACACTGCTCAATACACATGTCTCTAGGGAATGATCAAGATCAATCCTCTCCCAACCACCTCCCAGAACAATAAATTATTGTAAGTTCAAAGGGAGAGAGGGTACCAACCTGATCCTGGCTTAACTGTAGGAACAGTCTATGCATGCACTTGCATATCAAATTTATTAACTATAACAGTAGCACCACTAAAGAAACATACCGTAACCAATGACTGCAAGTGATAAAATACAATAATCAGAATATCACCCCATATGCATACATGCATGCATGTGCCCCATTAAAATCCTATTAGTCAAAGGTCAACATCCCTGTGACACATGCATACATATAGACCACCACGTGTGTCACCCATCTAGGCCTGAGCCAGGGGACACTGAGATATGTTCATGTTAAATACTTTCACATGTTAAACTTATATTTGTCAAGTCATGTTCACATTTTAAACAGTACTACCCTATGTTATGGCAGTTGCTGGAACTGTTTCTGCCATGCAATGAGATGCCGGTCGGTGGTCCACGACTGCTTCCTGGAAACTTGCTGGCTTATCACCCTAGTCTATAGGGGAATGATAAGTGATGTAACTCTATATGCGCTGCACTCCTCCATTCAGCACATGATTGGTGGGGATCGGCGATAAAACAAATCGCGCGATTTATCGGTAATTACGTCGTTGCTAATACGTCTACAACAAACACATCGCTCACAACACTGGTCTTACATCCATTGGACAACGATACGTTTCGTTAATGTTGTAAGACATCAACACCTACCAATAATGACACGTGACTGTCAGGCAGGAATATTATGGAATGAAGTCGGATTTTAAATATAGCCTGACGTAGCAATTGCATTGGCACAAACTGTTGAAGTGTTTCTATTTACAGTTCCGGTACGGCGGTGGACCAGGTTACAAGCCATCGTAGAAGGTTCTGCGATAGCCGGGACCTGCGACATTGCTGAATTCAAGTGAGCTTGGCCGGACAGAGAAGAAAGAATGAGTACCTTACGTCTCAGGTAGGTTTACTTCAAACATTCCATTATGGGGCGATCGCACGAGTTTTAGTGGTCGATCTCGTGCATCGTGTGTGCTCTGGTAATGCTAAATGTAAGCGCCCAGATTGACATATTTTCTTGTTTCGTTGCTGAAACCTGAACATTTGGGGATTATCATTAGGATTATGCAACATTTAGTCTCGCATGAAATTATTGTTCGTGGTTGGGATCGATGTAATCATATTTGATGTTGGATTTTTTTTATTGAATATCCGTCTGATTTGAGGTTGGATTTTTAATTGAATATCCGTTAAATTTGAAGTTGGATGTTTATTTGAATATATTCGTCATATTTGAGATTGGATTTTTAATCCAATATCCGCGCATGGAAATCGAACATCATCATCGTCATTGTGATCATCACCAACTTCATCATCGTCATCATCGTCGCCATCGTCTTCATCGTCATCATTGTCATCATCGTCACCATCGTCATCAGCGTAATCATCGTAATCATCGTAATCATCGTAATCTCTGTCATCATCGTCATTATCGCCATCATCGCCGTCACCATCGTCATCATCGCCACCATCGCCACCATAGTCACCATCTTCACCATCATCACCACCGCCATCATCGTCACCATCGTCGTCATCGTCATGATGTACTGTAGCTTCACTTCCATGATTAACACGTCGTACCCAGTGAACGTTCGACGTTGTACATGACGTCATGCGGACGTTGGTGTATGGTTGACGTCAGATTCGGATATCGATCATAAATTACGTTGATTAAACGTTACAATTAAGTATTTGAATGTCAACCACCAACCTGATCAGACGTTGACGCACACAAAGTGAGTACACCCAATTCTGCTTACTGGTTCATGATATGTACCGTAACTTTGTGTGTGTAATGGGCATTTAGAGAATACACTTAAGTTAGTGATTATGGTTTATGTTCGTTTAGGGGTTGCCGTTTGCCGAAGTTGAAGTACGTCGTCACAGTATTTCTTGGCCTGACAGTAATGAAGTTCTATATTGCAATAACGGTGGTAAAGCCAAAGCATTGGCAAGATGAACATGTGGTACCCAAAACAACGCCGACATTCATCACTGAATACAACAGTCTCTCACAGGACATCAAATAACAATAAGACGAGTCGTGCGAAAGACAAACAAGTTATCCGTATTATTACATGGACGCCACCAATTCATAATTGGTTCAAGACAGGTCGCTTAGATTTCACAAAATGCGCAACACCCATCCCTTGCGAATTCACAAATCAATCTTCATATAACTCGAGCGACGTCATAATGATCAACGCATTCTATCTACGACACGAACGAGACATGCCACCTTTCCGACTTCCTCACCAGAAATGGTTATTTTACCACACCGAAGCGCCAAGACATGATCTATTAAATTTTTCTCGTTTGACCATATACCATTCTTCGTTCAACCTGACACTAACCTACTCAAGTGCCGTTGACATTGTGAAACCTTACGGGGTTTGCTTGCCAAATCGAGAAATCATCAAGAAAGACCCGAGCAGCATAACAGATTACATCAGGACAGTTTATGGCACTTTGGCGGACACAGCCCCGTGGTTGTCGCAAGAGAAGCCATACGTGTCGTACAACCGAGCAGCGGGCAAGTGCCGACTGGTTGCGTGGATGGTATCCCGCTGTGCAGCAGCGAGTAAGAGGGAGACTACGTAAATCTATTGCAACGTTACATCCCAGTCGACATATACGGCAAATGTGGAAATCATACATGTTTTCCAAAGTTCAGTAGAAAGTGTGAACATCTTCTACACAACGTACAAGTTCTACTTGGCATTTGAAAACAGCCTGTGTCCCGAATACATCACGGAGAAAGTGTGGTTGCGACTGAACGAAGATGTCGTTCCGATTGTTTTGGGAGGTGCTGAGTACGAGAAGTATCTACCAAAATATTCTTATATTAACGTCAAAGATTTTTCTTCTCCAAGAGAACTGGCCAAATATCTAACGATTCTTAATAAAAACGACACTTTGTACAATGAATATTTTCATTGGAAAAATGACTATACATGTTACGGTACTCCACCTAGCATGTCGATGGCATACAGTATTTGCCGTCATGCAAACAAATTCATCAACAAAATTGAAATCGCACCGAACATTGCAGAGTTTTGGTCAGTTAATAAGTGCATGTCACCGAAGGATTTCTAAAGAGGTGTAGCAGACATCGTAGCATAGTCCACGACGGAAGTTGGAATATTGCAAAGTATATTACAAATACATTCAATTGATATGTATCATGATTGTATGACTAAAGTGTTTTCAAATTCGTGACGCCATTATGATGACGTAGTGACACACGCACGCAAATGCATAACTGCACACGTTCACTCACATGATTATGTTTCGAAAATACTTGGTAGCCGAATCTTGTATTTTAATGTTTGTCTGCAATAAGAACATTGTCATCAATAAAATAAAATGACTGCTTACTTTCTTGGGGAAATAAACATTAAAGGTTTACAAATTACAGAAGAAAACAATGAGAAAAGTGACACGCACACGCACACGCACACGCACACGCACACGCACACGCACACGCACACGCACACGCACACGCACACGCACACACACACACACACACACATATATATATATATATATTGTGTGTATGCAAATCGGTGGTGTGTGCGTGAATGCATGCATACGTGTTTTTTTTGTGCGCATGTTCGTGTGTGCGTGCGCACGTGCGTGTTTATTTATATATTTATATTTGTACTTGTCTGTTTGCAATTAATGACTTCATAAACTATACATATTTTTTATTTTATTTTATTCACAATCATACTTCGGTCGCCGACTATTTGTATCGGATGTATGTATATTATATATAAATGTTTATCATTATTTAGTGTTAGTACGTACTGATCCATTGTACTGAATGTCACAAACTACAAATGGGATAGTAATCTTTGTAACCATTAGCGCTTGATAAAAAGCGAACACAATGTGTATGATGTCACGTCTGATGTAGTATGATGTCACGTCTGATGTAGTATGATGTCACGTCTGATGTAGTATGATGTCACGTCTGGGGCGCGGTGGCGTAGTGGTTAGAACATCGGACTCTCAATCACGAGGACCCGAGTTCGAATCCACTTGTTGCCGAAGCTGGCACCGATACCGGTCGTCGATTTTTGTTCCTTCTTCTTCGTTTATATTAATACCACAGAGTCATGGACAGTGGTCGACGATGACGCAACTCGCATACATCCGTGAAGATACAACATACGTTCTTTATCACCAAATCTTTGGTTTGAATATTGTTGTAAAAAGCAATTGCCTTTTGTTTTGGTAACCATCCGAAGATTATTGTTAAGCCGTCGGCTCGTCACGCATCACTGCACTGTCAATCAACACAACAACACCAACAAAATCAGCATGCCGAAAACGCCGTAACACCCAGTCAAAGATGGCCGAGATAAGACGACCGCACATATCTTTGATACTTTGATGCTTAGTAATTGTAGGAGAGGGAAGCTGATCAAGGATGAGTAAAGATCCACAATGAGCCAGAAACAGGCTCATCTGAATATGTTCAGTACGGAATGGAACAATATGCGTTGCATTAATCTTGACAAGATTTTGTCGGATATAATTGCTGACAAAACGCACAAACAATTCATTAAAGTTTGATAAAGTTCAACAGATGCACAGTCATATCTCACTATTCACACGATCATATATGTTGAACCATTGGTAACTAATTTGGTAGAAAGTATTTGGATGTCACTCTTTTTTTTTACATTTACGATCTCTATTTGATACTGCATTTCATTGTATAATTTTCTGGTATGTCATTGTATGATGAATTTTTTTTTTCATACGCTGTATTGTGTTTGTATGTTTGTACGCCGTCATCAATAACAATATGTGAATATTTATGCTCAAACAAAGTTGAATAAACATTAGGGTATGGGGTTACCATAATTAACAGGACCTACTACACTTTACAATCTTCGTATTTCACGCACTCGGTAAGGACCTCCACAACATGTTTTTACCAGCCCCCCATATGGTTAATCCGGCACTCGGCATCATTGGTCTGATTGACCCATGTTGCCATTACATTTCAGTACGTTTTATCGAAGCTAGGGCCAATCGTGTGATGTTTGCCTCCTTTCCATATATTTAGCCCAGTGTGGCAGACGTGGCAGTCATTTTATTGACAATATGCGTGATAAATGTGGAATGTGACTCATGTCAAGGAAAAACGTGTGTTATTTCAATCCGTTCCACGTGAAAAAGGTATATTTTTTGTATAAATGTAACATGTGTTATTTTAAGGGGGTTCAGTTAGACAAATTCTGAAGGATGATATACAGACAATGTGCAACACCAAGTGTTGGGGTTAGAAACTGATGCGACCACCCTTAGTGTCATCTCAGACGTCCTAGCCCTCGATGTTCACAGGACTGACCCCAGTAAAGGGATCGCCCCACCGTTGGCCTGACAGCTGAACGACCTGGTTTCCATGGAAACCTCCCACTTAAACTTTATCATGCGCGGTGAACTCACCGATTAAGATGCATGACTGGTTCCAGCTCGCTCGCGCTTAGATCTAGGGGTCGTTCACAATTGTCGACAATAACCTATTCGTAGGGCGTACTTTTTTGCAATTTCGGCGGCGAGTTTGTAGAAACTGGGGAAACTGGAGAGAACGGAGATTGTGAAGAAACGCGGGAGGCGCCACCCAGCCGCTAGAATTTAACTCCAGGAAGCCTCAAAATTTGTTTGAACTTATCACGAACCATCATACCTTTACCCTCTCCTCAAAAAATTGCGTATCGCTAAGCATTACAATGGTGGATATATAATAGAAGACGTCCTTATAAAGTCAATTACCAAAGAAATAGGGTAAATTAGAAATCCTGTATACTGGCTATTTATTTTCAGTTTCGCACAGAAAACACATGGAAACAACTGATGCTACAAACATATCAATGTGCACATTATATTTTGATAGTTTATAACGTTTAATGCAATTGTAAAAATACATACAATATAATGTCTCTATGCACTGTACATCATCTGATACATGATCGAGTACTTATTTACTTTTACGATTACATATTCTTTAAAGATATCATCTTGATATCTCCTGGACATGATGAATCAGGCACTGTCTGCCCTTGACCAGCTGCTAATTATATGACCAGTCCTGAATAATCATAGTGACACACTGTTCTTGTAACTGTAAGATTATACGTTTGTAATACACGGCGCATTATAAATGTATAATAATAATTAATATTTCAACCTTGTTTGTTAAAGTAACGAAGTTCTGATCATAACTGCAAATAATTAGCATATTACATTTGCTACCCTGTTCCATCAATCTTGTTGCAATTCACCACCAGCTCTTGCACCTTTTCTTTATCATGGTTATCATGTTTTTCTTCAATCGTTTTGTATTCTGTCATTGATTTCCGACTGATGCAATAGTCGGTACCCGGAATGTCATATTCAAGTGGATAGTGTCTGTATTGGAAATGTGTATAGAAACACAATAACCTTCGTTTTGTTACGGTGCTCAATTGCCTGTTGCAATGACGTAACAAGTCGTAAACAACATTGACGTTGTCCAGCCTACCATTTATCTGCCACACCGCAACTCTTCGTTTTGAACATGCATAATTTCTGCTAGGGATGGGCAATAAACAGAGGGGTCCTTTCAAACACTCAGATGTCTATATATTTCTATATTTCTGACGAAGCCGTCACGTTAACTCGGATACTTACTTGGTATACCTGGTTGTATAGTATCTGTCAGTGGTTAGGTACCTCAATTTCTTGGAGGTGTTCACAGTAGTTGCTGACACTTCTTCAGGAAGTTTGTTCCAACAATCGCAGACACAATTTGTGAAGAAGAGTTAACGAATATCTGTATGATAGTACTTCCTCTGTTTTAATGGCTCTCAGGTTGTTGCAACATTGTTAAAACATTTCCTATTTAGGCCACTGGGATATTTATATATCTCGCAGAGGTCCGCCTCAAGTCGTCTCTGTTCGAAAGGAACTGATACGATATGTGTTTTGCTGAGCTTCAACGCTCTCTTCTGAACGTTCTCTAATTCATTTATATCGTCTTGCAGGAGGCTGCGTGTGTATCGCCATGCGGGATGAATTCCTCACCGATGTCGCCGAGTACGTTGACCGACTCGAGCCGTTCATGCAGCAGTTGGCCGAGCAAGGCGCGTGGACTCTGGAAGAATGGACAGTAGTGCTCAAGTACACCTCCGACAAGACCGGCGTCGTGTTCGTCTACTGCGTGAAACAGTCGGGAGCGCCAACCGTCACCTCAACCCAATTTACGGAGTAAATATTCTCGCATCATGCATACTTCTCTGCTAGTTAGTTTATTGGGAATGGGATATTCGCCGAGTAATAATAGCAAAAACCCGTTAGTAGGGGAATTATTGATGATGCAATTATGTGGCTGACCCTGACATATTGTTTATTTAAACGAGAAACGTCTCGTTACTCTACTGTATTCATTGCCGAAGTTACGGCAGTTGCAGCGAAATATTGACGTCATTGTTTATGCTTTAATTCATGCATCATGACATGTGGTCTGGATACACACACACACACACACACACACACACACACACACACACACACACACACACACACACACACACACACACACACACACACACACACACACACACACACACACACACACACACACACACACACACACACACACACACACACACACACACACACACACACACACACACACACACACACACACACACACACACACACACACACACACACACACACGAATCGCGCATCTGATGTTGGTCATTAATCGCCCCAACAACGCCAAAGAAACGCTGTCTTTTCCATGAAACTTGTTAGTAATCACATGCATGTGTTGGCGAAAGCTGCCGTACCACACCACGTGTAAAGATTCTCCATAATGTATGCATCACGTGATGAAATCCGAGCATCGCATTGGTTCACATCCGCCCATGGTGCTCAATCTACCTGCTCAAAAAAAAAACACGCCTCACGGCTGTCGGTTATTATCCTGTCCGCCTTCTCCTTTATTGTCGCATGGACATCTCCCGTGGCCAACCTCCAACCAGGTCCACGAAGATCAAAGGCCAAAAACAGTGCTAGAAATTTGGTCACAAGGACACACGTTGTGCGATTCTTGTATTGCAACTTCGAGGAATATGTTACACTGTGCAAGGTAGACAGTACTGGAATGATTGCCTTAAATTCTTTCTCAAGTGCTTTGATGAAAGCAGAAAGCTTGCCGTCCTACTTGGAGTGTACTGCCATTCGGTGGATTGTTTCCGGGCATCTGTTATAGTACACAGCAGCTATTTCGTCCAGGTAGTTGCACGCCCAGTTTTTTGCGTAGTCCATCTGGACCGTTGCCTACGTCTTCCCCGCCGAGGACTGCTTCAAGGTACGAACGTGTAGATATTGGGCGATGACGCGGTGACAGTGCATGTGGAACTCGACCATGCCGTCTGTGAACTCGACCATGCCGTCTGTGAACTCGACCATGCCGTCTGTGAACTCGACCATGCCGTCTGTGAAGTTGCCAGTGAAGCTTTCTTCACTTTCTACAACTTCATTGAACAGTTATATTGCTGCCCCGGTTCTGCTGTTGCTAACATTGAAACGTAGCAACCAACGTCATTTGAATCAGTTTAATACATCACAGGTCGCACTTTCGTCTGCGTCGCTTCTTATCTCCCCATCTTACGCTTGGCATTTCTTACATAGCTTCGTGCAGAGGCCGCTCCTACGCTCTTACACAATCTGAGAGAGAGAGCCGCAACAAGGTCTGTGCCAGCCACATTATGTCAGAGGTGTGGCGTGCTACGTCACACTAACGATCACGATAGTCATATTGGCGTTGCTGCTGCGACTGCTCCAGTGTTGTGCGAATATTTTGACCTGCTGGTCCTTTTGATGTAGGACCTCTTCCACTATGGGTCCTGTCTTTCTGTGTAGCTTCTGGAATTCCCAGGCACGGAGCCTGTTCGTTGGTCTTGGCACTCATTCTGATATATGAAAAACATCTGGGTTCAGAATAACACTAAAATAGCAAAACCGTTCGTCGCCCGAAACCGTAGGTCGAATCAGTTTTATCTATGTAGTAACGCGTTTTATCTATATAGTAACGCGTTTTGCTAAGTATGTACCGCTTATATATATATATATATATATATATATATATATATATATATAAATATATATATATATATATATATATATATATATATATATATATATATATATATATATATATATATATATTCAGCGAAGTAACGAGGGGAGAACACAGTCTCAAGTCTAAACTCGACTCACTTTCATGTCATACATACACAGCAGACATGCCAAGTCTACCGGTTTTCCCTGTAGACTGCCGGTTTTTGCGATTTTGGGTATTATTTTTTTTCATTTTATTTGTAAAATCGACACTGGTGAACGAAAAATCTCGAGTTTCCGGTAGACCCGTTTGAATCTGAATCTCAGCCTCGATTCTGATATCGCAGCTAAGCACCCTCGTGATCTATGCCATATATCTTTCGCTTGAGTTATTTCTATCTACAAATTTTAATCATTGATCGCTAGTTTCCGGGACCAGTTTTCGGGACCAGCTGTTGGAGGAATTTACCGACTTCCAGCTGATGCCCGACGACGAGCTGCCCGCCGCATCATCGGCCGATGAGGAGTGGACGAAGATCGGGCGGCTGTGTGTTTGAACGAGGACACTATCTGTACCGAGTTCGCTCCCTGTGAGCGCACACTGCGGCTGGCGCATGCCGCGTGCACGTCATACAACGACTTGTGCACTAGCTCGGCACAGGAGCGAGTGTGAGTTTTATTTAGAGCATTTTGTTGTACAGTTGTATCTATATGTTGTTTGTATTTTGTTGTACAGTTGTATCTATATGTTGCTTGTATTTTGTTGTACAGCTGTATCTATATGTTGTTTGTATTTTGTTGTACAGCTGTATCTATATGTTGTTTGTATTTTGTTGTACAGCTGTATCTATATGTTGTTTGTATTTTGTTGTACAGCTGTATCTATATGTTGTTTGTATTTTGTGTATTTATACATTAGTGTATTTTTATTTATGTCATTTGCACATTCCAGGTAGTTTTTACATTTATATTTATAAATCTCAGTCAGAATTGTGTCTAGCTTTGAATGTTTCTGGCAAGGTATTTTTATTTTATTGATCAGCACTGCCTTATTGAACAGTATCATTCTGTAATATGTACTTTATTAAGTGCCGTTTTATCAACATAATGTTTCATGCTAATTTGTGCATGTCTAGCCTGTTTGTAATTATTGTTGTATAATTTTTATATATTTTTATCATTTGAACATTTCAGCATAGAATGTGCGTGTTTACGTAATTGAAATGTGGAGCATTTTATTGTTTTCACTGCTGTGTTTTTGTCCATTACCTTAATTTTTATAGACCTTGCATCGTTCTTAATATTTGTTACATGATTTATGATTTTTTGGCAATGCATTTTAGCATTTTGTATATATTATTAACTATTTCTATTGTATATAATTCTCATTTCTTGTGTATTAGAAGTATATGCTGTGTGTGTTTATGTAATTGAAAAGTGGAGCATCTAGCTATTTTCACTGCTATTTCACTTCTATGTTTTTGATCCATTACCTTAATTTTATGCACCTATTTATGTACCTATATATAACTTATTTAAGTCGTATATAATTACCATTTCTGGTGTGTATTAAAATAATGTGTTTAACCAGTGTGGTTAATAGTGTGGTTATTCTGCTGTGTCTCGAGTGTGGCTGCCGGTCGACGACGCGACGTCGCGACCCCGAATTTTTATCTACCCCTTTCGGGCCTTCCGAACTTGGCATGTCTGATACACAGTAAAGGCAGCCCTTTCAACCTAGACGTTCACCACACAGACGACAGTACATGCACTCACATGTTGCTAAATTAGTATCTCAAACTCCGAGGCCACGATAGTGGGCCCGTATTTAGGTTTGCCGACACACTTCCAATATATCGAACATATTTTTCAAACATGTTGCGTAGCGCTGTAGCATTTGCTAAGCTGCACTCAGAAAAGATCTCTCCTCACTCCTTTCACATTGGGGCCTCTACTCTGCCAGATAAGGATAGATTTAAACAGTTCGATCGAAAACGAGGCTTATACGCCGTATATATTAGACAGTCTATGCTGTGCTCAGACAGTTAGTTCTACTGATTTAATTATGCAATCTTTTAATGTGTTATAAACAATCAATGTCACACTTAGTTACATAAATATTCCAAAACTGCTCTTGGAACTAACAGTTGAATAAGCAATTATTTTGAGGGAGCAGACTCCTTATAAGATGTTATTTCCAGAATAAACATTTGCTAATGTATTTAATGGTGATACGTCATTTCCACAACCCTGGAAATAAGGTGGTGCTTTAGTTAATCGTTGAGAAAAAATAGTTTTTCCCAAGCCAATATATAATAATAATTATAAGCGGAGAACAAATGTTTCGGTCAATATGCCCATGCCAGGGGTATTTTTGCACAAATTGCGACACCAGTCAGAATCGAACTGACCGCTAAATCCGAAACATTAGCATATACCCTTAACTGCAAAGTTAACTGATTATTCTCCAAAATGGCAAGTTGATTCCCTAATTTTTTTAGTAGAACCAAAGTCCAGCACCTATGGGTCAACAGTGCAGAAGCTAGTCCAGAAGAAAGGATGATTTGAGCGTCTCTCTAGCCTCGAAATGTTCTAGGGAGAATACAACAGCAGTAGTAACTTATATGGGATGGTGGATCCAATAAAAAAGAGATTGGTTGGCAAGCGCATCATCAATGCTATTCAGCTCAATGCATTCATTCAATACAGTACTACATTTGTTAGTACATAAAGCAGTTTTTTACATTCCAGAATACAATTATGAAGTATATCGTTTAGTTTCACAGATGTAGCATGTGTCCGGAAACAGGCAATACAGTACTATATTTGTTAGTACATAAAGCACTTGTTTTACACTCCAGAATACAATTATGAACTATGTCGTTACATTCACTATTCTGTATCAATTCTTATAATAATGAAAATAACTTAAACATTTGAAAGCGCATAATTTTTAATGAGCCATAAACATTATAAACAAAAAGCAAACAACAGAAAGAAACAAATAATTTTATAAAATATATTTGGCGCAGATGTACATTTATCAAATCTTCATGCACCACACAACCCTTTAGAAGGGCAAGTAGAAATTGAGATAAGGAATGAGAACAAAATGTAACCGCCATTTAAGACTTCAGACCAAGGAGTCAACTATTCGAAGCTAAATTTCATCAGGTTTAATCATGAAGTTAACAAAACACTGTTTCAATCAATGAAAATAGACAATAACTTACCTTTCTGAGCGAAATTACAGACAGTATTTTCAGCAAAGGAGATGGCTCGGGATTCTCACACGAACTCAACATTTCGCCTACTACAGGGGTCATGCCTCAGTTAGACTTCCTGGTTACTATGCCCTACGAATGTATGCCAAAATGGAAATTTGGTCAAAATTAGGGGGTATGACACCAGTTTGTGATGGAGTAGGCAGCTATTTTGCACTAGAACAGTCATTGGTGATATTTGTATGTGGCCCAGTACATTGGCCACACTGTATAACATATGTGGACAGAATAATTGTATGTTGGTTGTGTCACTGCCACTGGAAGCATTGCATATATCAGCATTTTCAAATCTGGCCGCAACGGGTATCTGGTAATATGATACCCCTTTATGGTGGCGTATCCAAATCAAGCAGTACGCCTTGTATCTTATCAACTAGAAGCATGACAGCAGTCATATAAACAATAAAATTTAACAATTCTGACACATTGGAAATCACTCAAAATCCTGTTAAATGTGATAAATTGTCACTTTTCTGACAAAATTACACCATGTTTGGTTAAAAATGAAGCAATTATATCAATATTAATTTGAAAATAAATTCATTGCTATATCTAAAGAGACAATAAGCAGGCTTCATTGGCTCGCAATGCTCTGGATATCTATTATAAATGTTATATGATTTACCAAGTGTCAAAGTGCATCTGTAATTAAAATATGTAACTGGTGTTCAGCAAATATTCTGAGCATGGCATTGTTTTGATTTGGTTGTCAAACAAATAATAATGACGTGACAAACAGGAGTGTTCTATAATATGTGTTCATATATATTGTGCTGCTACTTGATGTAAAATTGGACACTTTCTCAGAAAATAGCTTCCCTATTTGGGGTCATGCCTCAGTTAGACTTCCTGGTGTGTTACCGACGAATATAGGGCATAGTAAGTTTGGATATAGGACGTTTTAAAAATTCATATGATCTGACATAAGTGCATTTGTGCACGGACATTACCAGGTTTGCTGGCGGAAGCTGTTGAGAGTTAAATGGTGGACTTTTAGGTGATTTTAATAGGCGGAAGGATATTTGTGATTTTTTTTGGCGATTAGACACGTGTGCTTCGTAATTCATGCCAGTATTGGTAAACATTGAGGGGTATCGCACATACAGGCATATTAGAAATGTCTAATTTTGACAAAAGTCGACCAGCATGTCAGTGGGATGATGACAGCGGTTCGTGAACACTTTTATAATTTTTTGATGGTCGCGCTTTCTTATAATTTTGCAAAACGTTAACATGGTCACCAATGGGAAATGTGACTGTAGGCTGAACCCTACAGACACAATGTTTTCCAACTCATAGTCGTGCACCATGGAGGACTTTATATATATATATATATATATATATATATATACATATATATATATATATACATATATATATATATATATATATATATATATATATATATATATATATATATATATATATATATATATATATATATATATATATATACATATATATATATATATACATATATATATATATATATATATATATATATATATATATATATATATATATATATATATATATATATATATATATATATATATATATGTATATATGTATATATGTATATATATATATATATATATATATATATATATATATATATATATATATATACATAAAAAAATTCCAAACGACGAAATAACTTTTTGTGAGTGGAGTAGTGGATGCTCAGCACGAGGTGCGAGGCTCGCCGGTGGAAGCAGACTGGAATTGGTGGCGCCACCTCTCGTATTAGACGTGCAAGCCCGGTTACTCGACCAGTGATCGCTAGGTGTCGCTGAAGCGGGCTAGCTGTGACCAGGACCGTCACCCAGGTGGGATTAGCCCGGTCATCGGTCGATAGTGGCTTTTTGGCGCGAGCACGAACCCTGTGTCTGCTTCCACGCGGTGCAGTTCAGCAATTTCTGCTCAGTTTTGAAATCAAGTTCAGCAATTATATTATGCATTGTAACTGCGTGCTGTGTGGTGTGTCTTACGTATACCACGATTCAGGTTTCTGTAAACAATATGCTAAAAATGGCAATAAGTATGACATTAGTTTATTAGTGTTTAACTAATATATTGCTATTACTTATATAATATTAATATAAGACAAATTGTCATAACTGTACAATTTGCGAAGGTGGTCAATCTATCAATACACACTGCAAGCGTAAAAACCACTATGCACAATCTCATTCTGAGCAAACAAACAGGAGAGTGACGCTCTGTCGTTCATGAGACAGTTTCCTATCAGTGAATAATGCTATCCCATGTGAAACGTCGGAAATAAAAGTGAAACGTGAAAATTATTTTTTGAAGAAAACATCCTAAAAGTATGGAAACAATCCTAAGAGTATACAGAAATAAAACAATCACCTTTATGCAAAAGAACTGCCGTCAGCTATCACCGCCCAAAGGTTCCCACTTAAATCCACACATTGCCTTGCAGTCTGGGAAGTGTTAATTAGCTTTGTTACGAGACAATACACAGCCTTAGTACCATGGGTAAACATTGAACTCAATCACATGAATTTGAAACATGCCGTTTGAAACCAATACGACATAAGGTATCTGTACCAGTCATGTTTTAAGTGTATGCCATCTAGTGACCAGGCAGGCAACGGTATGGTCATAGCGTAGAGGTCAAAGAACGTACGTATTCGGTCACTCCGAATGTCGTCTCGTAAAACGTCGTACATTGCACGATTTGTTCTAACTATCATCTCGTTGGCAGTATATTTTCCCTCGTAGATTATGTCCTGCCAATCCGGCTTCTTCTTTAAGTCGTTCTCACTAAGGAGACTGAACCAGTAGAAGGCAGTAGTCCGTGGCACATATCGGCTGATGATATCTCGCAAAGACGTTATGTCCGCCCGGGTTTTATTTAGCGTTTTACGCATACCTTTATCGTGGCTGTTAGAAAATAACAATATTACATCCGGGTAATTGTTTTCTCTGGCGAGATAGTCGCCAAATAGTGTAGGAAATAACTTTCGAGGTTTCACTTTGTTACACCGACCGGTTCCATTGACGGATGCCGGCGAACAGCGCGAGTTCGTGCTCGGTAACTTTCTATCGGTGAATGAAATTATGCTAATGAGTTCAATTAAAACGCTTCGTGGAAGAGAGTCACCGTTATCATTCCCGGTTTTGTCTGAAGAGTTAACGAAGATGCATTCAAACAAAAAATTATATCGCTTATGAGAATTCTGCTTAGGAAATTTCGTTGCACGACGCTTTCGCTTGGAAAAATAATTTTCCGAAAGGTCCTTACTTAGTAGTATGCAACGAGTTATTGATTTCAACATTTCCTTCAATGCCCCGAAATACCTATTGCCGTGCGAATCACCGATCACCACAATCCGTTTGATTTGTTTTTGCTGCAGACAACGTTGGAGCAGTTGCCGTGGAATGACGTCATATTTGAACTGACAGAAACGAGGCACAAAGCGACTGCCTGGAAACGAGGCGTTGTTGTTATTCCAATGTTGCTCTTCGGGGAAATGGTCGCGTGCGACAAGACAGTTTCTTACGGCGCTATCGCTGCACAGCCTGGAACTGTATGAACACCCTGTCGTCAACACCGCTCTACCGTCGGATTGTGTTGTGTATTTCTTGTCGTTGGTGGGAAAACGTTGTTTTCTGATTGCCATGACATGTCCCCGGCCGTATCCGTGGCGATAGGCAGGCGACGAATGCGGAAACACATTTGTTGTGGATGCGAATATGAATATGCCGATAACGCTAAGTAAAACCCAGATACATCGGCACGTACCCATTCTAAACTTGTACTTATACAACGCCGATAGATGCATCTTGGCCGGCAATTCCATTTACTCTGAGCGGTGCTCGGTTCGTCACGCTTGACTGAAACAGAGAAGTTGCGTACGTTCGTCACCAAGAAAACGGTACAACCTATGAATGTATGTATACAAGCCCGTCCTCGTGGTCTTGAAAATGGGGATTCGGGCGTACACAGTTAGCCGGGGATTTTTAGGATGATTTAAAAAAAATACATTTAAAAGAAATTCTCCCCAAAACGGGGGTTCGAACCCCGAATCCCCTTGAGGACGGGCATGATATGTTTATAGTTCTGATGAACATTTGTGGAAAAGCCTCTTCACATATGTTGCAAAGTCGAGTCGAGATCACAATCTGTCAGATTGTGATCTGCACCCCATTTTTACAGAAATATCAGCAGTCAACTTGCGATTTCCAAAAATCATGTAATTAGTTTTTGTTACATTAAGAGATAATCGATTAACAGAAAACCACACCTGGAGTTGCTCAAGTCCATTATTTATCATCCCAACAAGTTCATTCAAGTCCCTATCACAACATAGTATGTTTGTATCATCGGCAAATAAAATAAAATTAAGCACCTTTGAAACTATACAAATGTCATTAATGTACATGATAAATAACTTTGGTCCCAAAATGGAACCTGTGGAACAACACACGATACATTTAGTATTTCTGAATCACAAATATTAAAATTGACAAATTGTTTTCTATTTTCTAAGTAACTCTGTATCCATTTATGTGAGACACCACACACACCATAGAAATGTAGTTTTTTTACACATTATATCATGATCAACAGTGTCAAAGGCTTTCTTTAGGTCAATAAACACTCCAGTAGCATAGTTGTTGTTTTCTAGAGAATAAATATAGTATATCGTATTTATTTAGGAATAAGCCCATCCTATCATTATATAGTTTCTAAAGAATTGTTGAGAATTGTGGTAATAATGATATTGGCCTGTAATTTGTAAACACATTCTTTTCACCTGACTTAAATAGTGGAACAACTTTGGCAATTTTCATCTTGCTTGGAAATACACTTGTTTGAAGGGATACATTATATATGTGGCTAAATGGCTTAATTATTTTAGTAATTACTTTCTTGATTAAATTCATAATAATATCACTGTAATCAGTTGATCTTTTACTTTTACAATGTTGTACAGTTCTTATAAGTTCTAGGTCATCAACAGGACTTAGAAACATAGTATGTTCTTCTTTCCTTTCTAAGTAATCATAAAGAGTTGCATCATTTTCAGGTAAGGAAATATTTTTTGCTAAGTTGGGGCCAACATTAGTAAAGAAATTATTAAATCCATTGGCAATATTCTTTTTGTTTGAGATTAGCTTGTTGTTTTTTATAAAGCATTTGGGGTATGTTGGCTTATTGTAGCTTTTGTTAATTGCATTATTTAATATTTTCCAGGTTTCTTTAACATTTGTTTTCTGCTTTTCTAACAATGTGCCATAGTAGTTTTTCTCAGCAATTCTTAATATCGATGTGAATTTATTTTTGTAAGTTTTGTATTTTTGTTCTGCTGCAGCAGATCTCGATATAATAAATGCTTTACATAATTTATTTTTACAAGCACATTTTAAACCTTTATTGAACCAGGGCTTTTCATTAATATAACTTTTCCTGGAAACTCTTTTCACTAGACAATGTTTGTTAAATATATCTATGAATATGTGGAGAAAAGAGTCATAAGCTTGATTAACATCATTTGTATCAAGAACATTTTCCCAAGATTGCTGACTCAGTTTTCATCGGAAAATGAAGCGCCAATGCATCCTCGTTTATCTTTCTGATATACTGAAATTCATTTACATTACATCTGCTTATGTTATACTCGCAAAGTGCAAAAATCGGTAAGTGGTCAGTAATGTCATTGAACAAGATGCCACAAGTTAGATTGTAGCGCATTGGTGAATATATTGTCTATTAATGTAGTTGAGCTATCTGTGATCCTAGTAGGCTTGTCAATTAATGGGTAAAGACCCAAACTATACATTATGTCTAGAAATATTTTAGTATTACTATGAGTCTCATGTTTCAGCAAATCTATGTTAAATATCGTTTTAATAGTTTTAGCATTACTTAAAATATGTTCTGTGTTTTCACAAAAGGTATCTAGGTTTGACCATGGAGTTATGTATTATGTATTTCAGAAATTTCAGGAGTTATGTATTTCAGAAATAGCGATTTTGTCAAATTTTACGTAGTGATAATCCATTAACTTTACCGATTTTCTCAGTGAATTGTAGGTTGGTGTAATACTGACATTTTGACGATAGGTTATTGTAGAAATTGTTTTCTGGATCTATATAATTTTTTTAATCATGGGGATTATAATCCGAGTATTTGAAGGAATTGAAATTAAATTGTGAACAGTTATCTATTAATTTATAAAGGTCATAATAATCTTCAACAGAAGAATTCTTAAACACAAATTCATCATCACTGATATTTTGAAATGGAAAAACTTCACAACATGATGTACATTGATAATTTACATTTTTGCAACGGATTAATCTGAATTGTTCTTGTGTTATTTTTGCACATCGTTTATGATAAACTGCTTCACATAGATCACATTTTATGGCATAACTGTTTAACGTTTGGTTACATATTATACATGCGTCTAATTTGATCTATTAGTATTAGCCATCATAATATTAGCCATCATAAATTAAATGTGATAATACTGCGTATATGAACATACAAAAAATGTGCAGGATTTGCACTACCAGACACTAGATAGTAAAATACAAGAGTCCATATAACTATGATCACAACACACATGATCTTCATGGACAATAAGTAAACTCTCTGTCCAAATACTGCCATCTCAGAGTTTGTCCAAATCGTTTTTACATTTGATCATCACTCTATTGGTCTGCTTCGTCTTTTTTACAAAGATGTTGCCGTTCATCGTCCATGTACCTACTATTTTCCGTTCTTTTTTGAGCCGTCGGGCCTCCGCAAACAGTTCATTATTATTCTGGGTAAGATGGTCATTCAGGAAGACTGCACTACCTTTCAACATTTCCCGTTTTCGCATGATTTCCGTCTTTTTGTCAGTTGACAAGAACTGGACGATCACAGGCGTCGAGCCATCTTTGCGTTTGGGGAGGTCGTGTATGGCTGTGAATTCGATTTCAGCCACGGATACGCTCAGCTTCTCTTTCGCAAATTTCACAAAGTTTTACCTCATCGTTGAGGACTCATTGATGTCATTTCCGTCATTTGTTTGAGTGGGTGTCCTCGCAGATCTCGAGCGGGTTGTTGTATGTGTTTGAGTGGGTGTAATCTGAGATCTCGAGCGGGTTGTTGTATGTGCATAGCTATGCAAGTTCAAACCACTTACTATAATGTCACGTTTTCGTGAATGCTGCTCCAATTCGTTCACACGGTCTTCTAGAATTTCGATTCTCTCATCGTTTATCATTCTGAGCAGTTCATTTATATTCTTCTCGATGGTCGAGTTGCTGTGTTTCAGCTCATCTACAGACTTGCACAGAAATTGCAGTGATGATTTGATGTCGGTTATATCCGTTTCCAAATCGTCATTTCTCGGCGGCATGGTGGTTGTTGAGCGATAATGTGGGTCGGTTGACGTGGCGAATTTTAGTTTCGTGTTAACTACTCACACAAAGCACGAAAGAGAGGCAACTGTATACCCTGCATGTTTCTGAGTTTTAACTGGACGTCACAATGATGCTTGAAAGTCGACAGATTGTAGCGTCATCACGAAATGTTTTTATTTTATAGCAGTGATTTTGGAACCGTGTCTACCGTCGCCGTTGACATCTCAATCAAGTGATTGAGGGCATTACAACTAAAACGCATATATGGAATAAAATAATTTAAATGATAAATAACATTAAGAACAATATAATTATGTAAGTATGAAATGGGATTAAAATAGTTAAATAATAAATTAAGGTATACAATGAATTAAATATGACAAAATAATAATAATAACTATTGAATAAGATTAAAACCGGTAAACATATAATTCTATGTTGTGTATTCCTCTAGGAAAAGGAAGGTCTTTAATTGCCGTTCAAAACTGGCGCAGCTGTTAGAGTTTCTAATGTTAGCGGGCAAATAGTTTCAAAGAGTAGACGCTGCTTTGGCGAACGTGCGGTCACCGTATGTAGCTGTTCTAGTTCTAGGCACAGTCAATGAGATGGTAGATTCGGATCGTATACTATAGTGAGCGTGTTGGCCTGTGAATGGACAGCCTGCTGGGCGGAGCATAGTCCGCCATGAATGTTGTCAGTAACATTGCTACTAAATGTGTTCACTGCGCCTGCTATCGACCGTAGAACCAACAGTTAGTGCACCTAAGCTAACGCCCGTTAAACCAACGTTTACTGTACCTAAGCGATTGCCCGTTTGTGTGTGTGTGTGTGTGTGTGTGTGTGTGTGTGTGTGTGTGTGTGTGTGTGTGTGTGTGTGTATGCGTGTGCGTGTGCCTGTGCGCGTGCGCGTGCGCGGGCGCGTGTGCGTCTGTGCGTCTGTGTGTGTATGTTTGTTTGTGTGAGTGTGTGTGTATGCCAATGTTGAGTAATAATTCGTGTGTGTTGTTTGTGGCCGTGGGTGTGTAAGTGAGTGTGCACGTGCATGTGTGCGTGCATGCGTGCGAGTACCCATTTTCAGTAATGACTTTTGTATTGGGTTAGGCTATGACTCTGGTTTGTGTCTAAGACCATCTTGTGTAATATGAGCACTCGTGCCCATAGTATCCACGGGCCATGTTCATATTTCCAAAGCGTAATGTAATAGGAACCATTTTGAGAAAATGTTCTCCTCCTCCTCATTAAAAAATAACAAACTACAAGTACAGTAATGCCCATAACAATAGTCAACCGCGATAACGTTTACGTAACATTTTAGATTAGATTTTTAACATTACATTCAACATTAGCTTCTTGTTGTCATACAAATCATCTTGTATTGTCAAACAAATCGAAACAATTCGTCAGGCACATGTCTTGTTTCAATTGTAACAACATCAGTAAACATGAATTTAATCAGGTTATTGTTGGCAACTTCACAGTTGGATCGTGCACAATTTAAATAAAAAAATTAAAAGCACAAATCCACTCAAGTGTAAAATTATTATACAAATAATTATTGAGCGTTATGCAACATAAATTTCTATAAAATTACACTTGTATGAAGTAACTTAAATGTAGGGTAACCTATATTCACTAAAAAGACATGTGACCACCACACACACAATAAGAGGCGCTTTACATTGAAATCAATTAAATAAATATTGTATCATAATTATCTGAGATACGCAGACGACACAACTCTAAACGCAGGAACAAAGGAGGACCTGACAGAAATCATGGAAAGAGTAAGGAAAACAAGCGAGAAAGCAGGCCTATGTTTTAAAGACGAAGGTCATGACTACTGGAGATATTGGAGAGGTGGCAGTGGACGGAAAAAGCGTGGAGGTGGTAACGAAATTTGTATTTCTAGGAGCATTGATCACCAAAGATGGACTATGCGACAAAGAGATACGCAGAAGAATTGCAATGGGCAAAGCCGCAATGGGAGGATTAACAACAGTATGGAAAGACAGAGGGATTACGCTTCAGACTAAAGTGAAACTGGTGAAGGCCTTGGTATTCCCAATTGTATTGTATGGAGCGGAGACTTGGACGATGAGAAAAACCGAGAGGAAGAAAATTGACGCATTTGAGCTGTGGTGCTGGAGACGAGTGATGAGAGTGTCATGGATGGAGAGAAAAACAAACGTATGGGTGCTCGAAAACGTCAAACCAAAATGGACACTGGAATCAAGGGTGATAAAGGCGGCATTAAGCTATTTTGGACATGTGGTGAGAAAAGAACGTGGAATGGAGAATGATGTGATGCTTGGGGGAATGAGAGGGAAAATAAGGCGAGGGAGACCAAGAACAAAATGGCTAGACACTATCAAAGACGTAAAGGGCCCCTCTATTAACATTATGAGACGGGACGCCAGAGAGCGAGTGGAATGGAGAGGAGCTACCGCGGCTGTCGCCAGGGGTCGGACACGACTCGACGGCACAAGGTGACAAGGTGATCATAATTACCTTACTGACATACAGTAAAATGAATTAATTAGACTATAATTGAATTATATTAAAATAAATACATTACATTAAATATTAACAGTGTATGTTAAACCATTCCTGAAAAACGGTGCGTGGTAAAAACATTTAAGCATTTTGACAGTGTTATAAATACCATGGTATTACCGAGTTTTTTTGTAGCGATTTGTGTTAGCTTAATCAGATGATATAATTGCACCAAGAACTTTTGCTTGAATAACTCTTTCTATATTAGTCCCATTTATCTCAATATACGGCAGAGATTCAACATATGTTCTATCTCTACTGCAACATAACCATCTATTGTGTCTCGTTCCTACTAATGCGCATATCATTATTATTATCACTATTATTATGACACAGCAGAGTAATGTTAGCTGAATCCTGTATTACAGATACTCTGTTTTGGTTGCATATTCCAAACATTGTGCGGTCATCAACATATTTATAAATAGAGCAAACTGTTCGTAAATCATTTATATGAACCAAAAAGTTCCATGAGGAGTGCCTCCAAAGGGTAACATAATTCTGAAATAGCATCCCCTATCTTGACTCTCTGCTCACGGTCTTAGAGAAACGCTGCCGTCCATCGGGCCAGGTGCACCGGTAGTTCCATTCTAACCAGTTTATCTGTGTTGAGCGTCTGCATGTTTCAGTAAGCAGACAACCGGGAGCTGTGTGAGCCACTGGCCCGTTTAGTAACACACGTTTCTCGGGTGAATGGTTCACAAAAGTCTACAAAAAAGGATGTTTCCACAGTTCAGCCCGGTAAAACCATTTGATTTGAGAGATACTAAGTTCTAGCACCTTTACTGTTTTAGTGGAGTTGGTATAGAATACAGTTGCACCTCGTATTACGTGGTCACTATACGAAAATAGTCACCCTGGAACAGCGAGTCCCAAGTGAGTTCCATAGTAAAGTATGTGACATTACTACAGTCGCCTCACTAATCAAGGATACGATCAGCACACGATCGGCCGACTCAATCCCGCCCTGGCACGTTAACCTCCCCCTGACATACTCCCTTCTTGGCTCGCTCACCTCCTCCCCCTGACTCACTCCCTCCGTGGCTCGCTGGCCTCCTCTCCCTGACCCACTCCCTCCCTGGCTCGCTCGCCTTCTCCCCTGATCCACTCCCTCCCAGACTCGCTCGCCTTCTCCCCTGATCCACTCCCTCCCAGACTCGCTCACCTCCCCATGACTTATTCCCTCCCTGGATAAATCGCTTCCTCTCCCTGACTCACTCCCTGCCTGGCTAAATCACCTCCTCTCCCTGGCTCACTCCCTCCCTGTCTCGCTTACCTCCCCCTGACATACTCCCTACCTGGCTAACTCACCTCCCCTCGTTTACTCCCTCCCTGGCTCGCTCGCCCCCTTCCCGTTGCTCGCTCACCTTCCCTGACTTATTCCCATCTTGGCTGGCTCGCCTTCTCCCCCTCATCCACTCCCTCCCAGACTCGCTCACCTCCCCATGAATTATTCCCTCCCGGAATAAATCGCTTCCTCTCCCTGACTCACTCCCTCCCTGGCTTGCTCGCCTTCTCCCCAACCCACACCCTAACCTTGCATACTCGTCTCCTCTCCTGACTCACTCCCTACTTATTCCCTCCCTGGCTTACTAGCGTCCTCCCCCTGACCTACTCCCTACCACCCTCCCTTCTCACCCTAACTCTGTCACAGACAGGCAGTTAGTACAGTATATGTAGGTATGTCTGTCTGTCTGTGTCTTATGCATCTACCTCTCTGCCCAGCTCTTTATCAGCCGCCATTCCGGTGCACCCGCTATTCACCTATCACAAACCTTCATTCCTGCCCACAGTTCTCCTCCCCTAGGTCCCTTGTTCCCTTACTATACTCTAGTATCCCCTCCGCATCCACCACAGGTGCGGAATCAGAATTTGAGCTACAGCTAGGAGCACATTGTTGTGAGTCCACCGTAACAGTCTAAATCTACCTCGACATATTCCGAACAAAAATATTAAAGGTTATAATATCAAGTGGTGGATGGAATAATTGATTGTCACCCAAACCTTAATGTTGTTTTTGTACGTGTGAGAAATAATATCAAGAAAATTACGATGGAAAACTGCTGATCTCCCCTGGCCGAGAAATGATTGGCAGGGCTTTTTCCTGGCTATATGTTTAGCTCATTGCCATACACAACATTCAACCAATGTGTGTGTGTGTGTGTGTGTGTGTGTGTGTGTGTGTGTGTGTGTGTGTGTGTGTGTGTGTGTGTGTGTGTGTGTGTGTGTGTGTGTGTGTGTGTGTGTGTGTGTGTGTGTGTGTGTGTGTGTGTGTGTGTGTGTGTGTGTGTGTGTGTGTGTGTGTGTGTGTGTGTGTGTGTGTGTGTGTGTGTGTGTGTATTTACCACAGCGTGAGCGGTGTTACTTTTTACTATTTTAGATAGCGACTTGTATCGTGCCGTGACTGTCTAATGAGATGTGTTCGACCTTCCAACCAACGTGAAGTTGGCGATTGATTGATGGTGCTTCTGTGCGTTTCACCGCAAAATAAACAAGCGCAAAAACGCCGAATGTCTGCTTTCTTTG
Source organism: Lamellibrachia columna (assembly GCA_963662155.1). Taxonomy (NCBI): domain Eukaryota; kingdom Metazoa; phylum Annelida; class Polychaeta; order Sabellida; family Siboglinidae; genus Lamellibrachia; species Lamellibrachia columna. Next base: position 33,421,364 of record OY759263.1, on the reverse strand, counting down.
CTGTTTTTATTCCCAAGTTGACAGTGTTTACAAAAGTAGTTTTTGTTTATCTTCATGAAGTTTGAGCACATACTTTATTTGAAATCTGAGTGCGGTTCATAACCTCAGCCCCACCATATAATCATTGCACGACTCCATATTATATTATCTATCAAATGTTTTTGGTCTATCACTCCAGACAAATCTACAAACGTATTCATATCGACAGTCTAAGCTGTTACTCTCCCGTATCCAGAAGATTCTTACGGCGTGTTTCGTTCAACCGCCACAGCTAGTATTACTGCCTATCGCCTGTGCTACACAGAGCATTCTTATGTAGTCTATTTCTTGAACTGAAGCCAATAATTAGCAGTTCAACTGATATTTACGGTCGAACTGATAAAGCCTACTTCGATTGAACAATCTGTTTAATCGCAATTAATGACCATGCAAATAATGCTTTACAGTTGTTAAGGGTGTAGTTCGATCATTTACTAACATACACATCCGAAAAATCATGTAACACTAATCATAAATCATATTACTAAATTACGCTGCTGCTGATCAAGAATAAAACAAACACAAACATCCTGGTCATTTAGTGTCGTGTTGTTATTTTATAATAACAACGACAATAACATTGCAACACGCTCCGGATGACAAGTGGGAAAGGAAGCAATTGGCCTATCGACAGTCAAACAAAAACACTACAGGTGAATTATAATTAAAAGCATCAGATAAATATAAAATAAATAAAGCTATGTATTATATATAATTATTATTATATATATATATATATATATATATATATATATATATATATATATATATATATATATATATATATATATATATATATATATCTATGTGTGTGTGTATACAGACCACATTCTTTACAATCCACATATCAGTTCGAAATAACGTTTTTAAAAGTAGTAAAATTTCGAATTAATTGTATGTTCGTTATACAATTGTAATGAACTACATAATAATTTATATAAAATTTATTTATTTAACTTCCTATCACTTCTTCACTTCACTTTCCCATAACCCGTAAGGATCGTTGGGACACCATTGATGACTTTCTAACCAGCTCTCTCCACGTTTCCCTGTTCTCGAGAGCCCTCTGGGAGTCAGCGAACTCCATTCCTGTCCACTCTTTGATGTTGTCTTCCCACCTCTTCTTCTGTCTACCTCTTCGTCTCCCCCCTCTTACGGTACCTTGCAAGATAGTCTTTGCAAGGCCAGATGATCGTGATACATGACCGTACCACTTCAGTTTACGCTTCTTAACTGTTGTAAGAAGGTCATCATATGGTCCGATGGCTTCTTTGATCTTGTTGCGGACAGCTTCGTTAGTAACATGGTCTTTGTATGATATGCGCAAGATCTTCCGAAAGCATCTCATTTCCATGGCTTGTATCCTCTTCTGTAGATCTGCTGAGAGGGTCCATGTTTCACAAGCGTACAGAAAGATGGACATGACAAGGGAGCGCATCAGCCTTATCTTCGAACTGACCGTGATGTTTCTGTCGTTCCATAAGGGTTTCAACCTTGTTAGTGCTGCTGTTGTCTGTGCAATCCTGGCAAGTATCTCCGGTTTGGAACCCTCATCTGTGATAATTGATCCCAAGTACCTGAAGCTTGTTACTGTCTGAAGTCTCTGTCCATTAACTTTGACCTCTGTGCTGATGCCTTGTGTGTTGTTCGTCATCAGTTTGGTCTTTTCGGCACTGATCTCCATGCCGTATGATGTAGATGTTTTTTCAAGGCGCTCCACTAAATTGACTAGTTCTTGTTCATCTCCTGCTAAGCCGTCGATGTCGTCAGCAAAACGAAGGTTGGTGATTGTCCTGCCTCCAATGCTGACAGTGCCTTGATGGTTTTCTAAAGCATCAGTCATGATCCTTTCCAGAAAAATGTTGAAGAGCGTTGGTGATAGTAGGCATCCTTGTCGAACTCCGACTGTTGTTCGAAACCAGTCTCCTATGCTGCTGTTGAAGGTTACTGCACTGGTGGCATTGTCATATAGGTGTTCAATGGTTCGGACAAGCTTGGAACCAATGTTGTACTTCCTCATGGTTGCCCATAGGGCCGCATGCCATACCTTATCAAAGGCCTTCTTGAAATCTATAAAGACATGATACAGGCTTTGCTGATGTTGAAGGTGTTTCTCGCAAAGGATTCTAAGGTTGAAGATATGTTCACTGGTGCTCCGTCCTGCTCGAATACCCGCTTGTTCTTCAGCGATAATCTCTTCTGCCTGGGGTTTGAGTCTGTTGAGTAGTATCTTCAACATGACTTTGCTCGGGTGGCTGATGAGGCTGATTGTTCTGTAATTTTGGCACATCTGTAGGTTGCCTTTCTTGGGAAGTGTTATGATCAGTGACTGAGTCCATGGGGTGGGCCATTTTCCTGTCTGCCAGATCTTGTTGCAGATTGTTGTAAGTGTGGTAATCAAGGCTTCTCCCCCAGCTTGAACCAGTTCTGCTGGTATGTTATCAATTCCAGCTGACTTTCCTTTTTTCAGAGACTTTACTGCAGCCTCCACTTCCTCACGAAGAATGGGGTAGTCGTCCTCTTCAGTAGTCTGTGTACAATTTAGTACTACTGGGTCTCCGTTGGTGTTGTGGCTGTACAATTCTGAGCAGTATTCTGTCCATCGATTGAGGATCTGCTGTTCTTCTGTCAGGCATTTCCCTGATTTGTCTTGGATAGTGGTAGTTATCCCTTTCTTCACTGATGTCAGGTCTTTCACTATTTGATAAGCCTTCTTGCTGTTGTTCTTGCTCAAGCTGTCTTCAATTTCACAGCATTGTTCTGCTATCCAGTTATCTTTTGCTCTTCTCATATCTTGTTTAATCTTCTTGTTGACTTCTCTGTATTTTGCTGCACCTTCAGGATCACATTTTCTCCTTTTCAATTCCCTTCTTTTGTCACAAAGATCTAGGATGTCTGTTGTGACCCATGGTTTCTTTGTCCGACGGTGTTTTCCAAGGATCTCGTGGGCTGTGTCGGTCACTATTTTGTTGAAGGTGTTGGTCAGCAAGTTCACGTCGGTATATTTGTCATCCAGTATGATAAGTGGTGCAAATTTCCCACCTATCATTGCTTTGAATGCTTCTGCTACATCAGAATCCTTAAGTTTCTCGATGTCAAATTTGATTCTTGTTGGCTTTGGTTTGCTGATCCTCTTCAGGCGAATGTGGAAGGATGTCATCAGCAAGTCGTGATCACTTCCGATATCTGCTCCTGGAAAGCTTCGTGTCCTGGCAATGTTCACTCCTGTGTGAAAGCGCCGTTTCACCAAGATGTAGTCGATCTGATTGTGATGTTTTCCATCTGGGCTGTGCCAGGTCCATCTTCTAGATGTTTTGTGTGGGCCAAATGTGTTAGCCAGCATCAGCTCATTGTACATTGCAAATTCGAGGAGCCTGTGACCTCTCTCATTTGTTTCCGTGTTGCAGAAAGGTCCGCAAGTGTCTTGCCAGTTGTTCTGCGCATCCTTTCCCACTTTTGCATTCCAGTCTCCTAGTACAATAAGATTGTCTTTCTTTGGCGTTTCCTCTATGACTTCTTGCAGCTGGCCATAGAAATCTTCCACCTCACTGTCGTCATAATCAGACGTTGGGGCATAAACTTGTATGACTGTCATGTTGAAGGGAGTTGCCTTCAGGCGGATGGTGATGAGCCTGCTGGAGATAGGGCGACAACCCATGACAGTGTTCACGATATCTTTGTGAACAAGAAACCCAACGCCTTGTTCGTGTTTGTCCTTCTTGCCACTGAAGTAGACCTTGTGTCCTTCTTCGGTCGATGTTTCACCAAAGCTTTTCCATCGCATCTCGGCGAATCCAAGCAGGTTCCATCTGTATCTCTCCATCTCATGTCCTATCACTACACATGCCATTGCCCATCTTCGAGTGTAAACATTTAGTAGCCATCATAAAGTGAAATTATCAATTAACGTATCAAAATTGCATTTTCTCAACTTCAAAAAACGATGGCCACTTTGGACCCGTCTTTGTGGAAACGTTTATCCCCATAATATCACTTATATGTCCCTGTTGTACTCGGTAGGCAAAAAGCAACTATCTGGACCCCAAAACTTGTTGATACCTGGTATGATATTATTTTTGTTTCGATTTTTATGCATCATTTTGTATACTTGACAAAAGGGCGAAAAACCTGGCACCTCCAATGAACACGTATAATTTTCCTTCCATTAAAAATATTCATTATAGATGGTGTAATTCTTGTTGATTTTTTGAAGATATTTCCTCAGGTCCTTCGGTGAAGAATAATCTTTGACGTTGATGTAGGAGACAAGTTTTATAGTCGGCACCTCCCAGAACAACCGGCATAATGCTTTGCTGAAGACGTGTCCAAACTTTCTCGGTGATGTAATCGGTACATAGCGAATTCTCGAAAGCAAGGTAAAACGTGTGCGTCTTAAAGAGACAAAAAAGCTGTCGGTCCCTTCTCTAGGGTGTCCATGCCAGGGAAAGTAAACTATCCGGCACAGGGGGTAGATGTGTAACCTGCTGTGGACTCCATCTCGCATGAGCCACTGCAGAAGCGTCCACATTTATAAGTCGTGAATCGCGGTCCAAGAATGCGTTATTTTACGACCCACGACTTACACCTGTATAAATGTGTCAGTTGTTATGCAACCACGCCCACTTGATAAACGCAACTAGAATGTTAAAACGCCGTTCCGAGTATGCACAAGCGTCAAGAAGCAGTGAACCCGCTTAACCACATAGGAAGTAATGAACTGAGATGAAAAAGCTCACAGATTGTTCAACATTAAAAGAGCTAGATTGATGGGACTAAATCATATGTAGGAATGTGTTACATTCAATTACCTTCTACGCAGAAGTTATAAAGGTCAGACATGGATAGAGAAATGACACCTTTTCACGTCGTTCCAAAGTTGATTGTTATTTTGCATATGCCATGTGAAATGCAACAGCTAAATGTGTGCGTTTAAGTTAGTAAGTAATAAGTAACTGTTCAAATCGAGATGCACGGTATGTAGCATCATTGTTTGAATATGTATTATCAGCACGGCTAACCAGTGATTGGTCCAGTGTAGCCAATTGCCTACAGTGATGACCTGACTCCAGAGTCCTGTACATATTAGTTGACCACATCTACCAATTTTAACCAGTCACACCTTTCAGGGCCGTCCTCGGTGTTTTCAAAAGGAGTGGTCGGGTATATACAATTCATCTGGGATTTCTGGGTGGTTCTCTCAAAAAGGGTGTTGGTTCGACCCCCCGAACCCCCTGACGACAGTCACGCCTTTCTATATGTATGTGTAATGTCGTTAAACGATTGAGCTTGTTCTATGTCATTGTAGAACTCAGTTTTGTATATGCATGAGACCACAGATATACCTATTGGCATTGATGGCTGGCATCACCATGAGCAACTGTGTTAATGTGGCAACGGACGACATGTGGCATTGTTGGCCCGGTGTTAGTGACTGTAGGCAAAAGACCACACCCGCTGGTGATGTGCTCGTTCCGAGTGAGTGATCTCATGAACAATAACAGCACCTTAAAAGTCAACATGCCAACTTGCCACTGCTGTCACACAGTTTCTCACGGACGCGTGTGTGAGCGACGTCGTGATACTATCTACGTATGTCGGGGACGGAATACTGGCAGTTATAGTAATGTGTTGTGAAGGTCTACGTAACTTAAAACAATCGAAAACACGAATGGCATTGCGAACAATTGTACATAATAACTATAAAGGGTAATTCGCTTGTTTGCAGAAAGCGTATTGGGGGGGGGGGTGGTGAATAAAAAAAAACCGGGTGTTACAACTCCTTCCTTTCCATCAAAAGTCTGTGTGAACACAACTTAGCTCCATTAGAGTAAGATTGTTTACGTTGGCCCGTTAAACAACGAAACAATTTGCGTAAATATGGCCTCCACTGCATGAATAGCGCTCTGCGTCTAACGTCACAGTTGTTCCCATGTTGTTTCGGTTGGTGTAACCCGAGAAATATAATACATTCATGTCACAACAATCGGTATTCACAGTAGGAAGTCGTAATCGTACTAATCTTATGGTATGTAGAAGACATCTGCTATGCAAGTATAACTTACTTAATATTATAATATAGTTTACCAAAGGCCTTCGCGGGCCAGGACTTATAAAAGAAGAATATAAAAGGGTAATTATTTCGAAGTATATTATTACAAAACAATTGAATGATATTGTGCAACCATCAATTATTTAGGTTTCTTCCAACGATTGAATAATGTGTCTTACATAATGGAAAACTGAGAAATAGCAACGTTTTTACATGCGCTAAACTGATGTTCTGAAGAGGCTATTTGTTTTACGCATTTGATATAACATTTAACAAGACTTAACAATATTTAATAAGATTGCCATTCAAGGCAAACGCCCAGATGGCACTTGGACAAGGAAGCCATTGGTTTCTCGAGTGTCCTACATTTTCCATCTATGTGTAACCTGTCCTCCTGAGATATGTGTCAACTTTGTTTTTAAACATATTCACGCTGCTAACAGCACACAATATGTAGATGATTTGTTCCATTCAATGATTGTCAGCTGCGAGAAAGAGTACTTTCAGATATCTAATCTACACTGACCCTTTACTAAAGCTACTTCGTGTTCTCTAGTTCTACAATCTTTCCTTAGTGAAAAAAATATATCTATCAATCTTTTCATACCAATTTAATATCTTAAAAACTGTTGGTCTGTTCATAACCTACTTACAAGTAGGGTTGTTGAACCACATTCTCTTAGGCGTTCACCATTTCTGGAAGTATCTTAGTTGCTCTCCTCTGTAATCGTTTAAGCGTATCTATATCCTTCTTACGATAGTTGGTCTCCATGCGTGTATACTGTGTTATAAATAAAGCCTAGCTATTGATTTATACAGAGGTATAATTAACGTTTTCCCTGGTATGTTATATTTCTCCTAATCAACCCAATACTTTGATTACCCTTTGAAGCTGCAATACCACACTGCTCTGAAACTTTCACATCAAAACTTATTGTTACTCCTAATTTCTTTTCTTTTTCTCGAACCCTTTTTAAATAATGGTATGATGTTTGCTTCTTTCCATTCAGAAGGAACCACTCCATCTTTTAATGATAAGTTGAACACTCTTGCAAGTGGTATACTAACTTGTTCTACTGTTTCCGTTATTAGTCTTGGAGGAATTCTATCCACTCCTAGTGGTTTATTATCCTTCATTGCCTTTATTTTCTTAACTACCATTTCTGGGATTACAATTAACTGCCCTAAATACCCCGATTTAGCCTCCTGAAATTTAGCATCTGAAAGTTGTAGTGAACTAATATCCTCTCTAGTTAAAACTGAACTGAAGTAACCATTTAGGTTTTCTGCCATTAAAAAAATATTTTGATACTCTATTTCCAACCCTGTTTGCTAGTGGTCCAACCTTGTCTCGTCAGTTTGTTTACTGCTGACATATACTTGCTGTCATGTTTTAGGTTACATGTAAATTTGTGCTCATAGCTTCTTTTAAATTATCAAGTTTCAGTCGTAGCTGCATTAAGTGCCTCTTTGTAATTTGTGTAGTCTTCATCCTTTCCAATTCACTGAGTCAAAGTAGTCACAAAGGCCAGACGTGGCTAGCGAAATAACACCTTTTTATAGGAACATCGTGTTTGAGCATATTCACATCGTTCCAAATGCCAAAGCTAATATTTTTGTGGTCCAGATAGTAAGTAATAGGTCATTGTTCAAATTGAGATGCACATGCTGTAGCATCATTGTTTGAATTTTTATTATCAGCATGACTAATGACTTAACCTACTGGGACTGGTGACTTGACAACATCCATTGTAGTCAATTTGTAAAACAGTGACGCCCTGACTTCAGGGTACTGCAAAGAGTCGTTGGCCACATCCACCATATTCAACCAGTCACACCTTTCGTTCGAACCCACCGAACCCCCTGGGGAGGGGCCTAATTTATGCGTCTTTACCCACATACCATGGTGACCAACTTTCGACAGGAACTGCTCAGCCAGTTCCACGTGGTGCAGGGCGATAATTTATTATTCCTCAAAGTCGAAGGTCAAAAGAGAACAGTGCTAGCCACGCCGGATGTTTGGTCTACTGCCTTCTGTTTTTCAAGTCGTTAACGACATGAACACAGACCCGCCTACCTTTCTCTCCTTTGTAGTTGTCCCTCGAGGTAACTGCGGTAGCCATTGGGTCCAGCCAATGATTCAAGACATGTAGATTAGCTTTATATTTAAGTGAGGCGCGGTGGTTGTGTGGTAGGTTGTCGGACTTTCGGTCGAAGGGACCGGAGATCAAAACCACGTATTGCCATTTCGATACTTGGGAACTTTTGCTTGCGTCCTTCGGGAGAGACACTAAAAAACGTTGGTCCCTTCTATATGGCATCTATGCCAGGGGAAGTAAAATATCCCACACAGGGGGTAAATGTGCAACATGCTGTGGACTCCATCTCTCATGAGCCACTGCAGAAGTGTCCATGACGCGGCTCAGTCATTTGTGCTAATTACCTCGCCATAAGATACGATTGAATTAATTTTTGTTTTAAAATAATACACACATATAAAACACACCGAAACACGTACGTTGGATGTTGTTTTCTTCTGAAAAGGGAATTCTTCAGTATATAGGCATATGTCAATAATTTATAAGTCGTGACTCGTGGTCCTTGAATACCTCATTTCACGATCGACAACTTCCAGCTGCATAAATCCTGTCAGTAGTAATATAACCACGTCGTATCTAGCATATTAAATTATTTCGAACGAACCCCCCGAACCCCCTGAGGACGTCAAACGATTGAGCTTGTTCTATGTCATTGTAGATCTCAGTTTTGTACACGTCTGAGACCACGAAAAGACTTTTGGCTGTGATGGCTGGCACCACCATGAGCAACTTTGTTGATGTGGCAACGGACGACATGAGACATTGCAGGCCCGGTGTTAGTGACTGGAAGTAATACACAATACCCAGCTTGCATTGTCATTTGCCCCAGGATTTCATCAAACACGTAGTTTGAGTTGAATTATATCAGACGGGTGCGCAATCTTGGGGGGGGGGCAACTTAAGACCAGTAGAATGTGGTAGCTGAAACTCTGATCCACGTTCTAGTCCTCGTTCTTATTTGAGGAACAGCTCATCACATTGCAGACATATATTTGAGTTCCCTTGATCGAACTAGGCAATGTTCTGGTCCCTATCTGGAGTGTTGCGAACTTCTCACAGAGCTGAACCCACTTCCAGCTTTTCCAAGGATATCTTTAATCGGGAAAGGACAGGCTGTTGTACCTGTTTTGCACTAGCAAGGGACTCAACCTCCATCCGGAAGAAGGTAGATTCATCACTACGGCGCATGGAGCGAAGAGTTTTGACAGTTATGGCATCTATTATCTTGTTCATTAGCAGCTGACAATGACATGATTTGCTGGAATTAACATGTCTAGGGTGATTCACTCAGACTATAAGCATGATAGAACAAGCAATGACCAAACATTAATCCAAAGAAGAAGTTGAACTGTTTCATGTGGGTCTGCACTGGTGCCACTCTACCTGATAAATGTACCACAAATAGTGTCCATTGATATGCGTATCTAGTGGAAAACAAGGGATATTTTGTTGCTTGTGCGTAACTAGTGGACGACAAAGCATATGTCGTTGTTTATGATGTAGGATTGAATCACTGACTGACTGAGATATGCCATTGTCTGGAAAACGTACATGGATCAACGAATCACGCCCTGGGGCTTGGCCAAATATTGGTATGGTCCAAGCCTACCTGACCTTTAAATTTGTTCCTGTAATCTTATCCACATTATATGAGCTATTGTTATATTTAGAGTTACATTTATTTATTGTACTATATTGATTTGATGAGTATTATAATTAATTTAATATTTTTAATAAATGTGTCTATCTAGCAGTTGTAAGCCATGTTTTAAAGTTGGTCATCCAATTCATGTCATTGGTTCTGACCCTTTATGGATGAAATATATTGTTATTATGTTTTATTATTAGTATTATTATTACTAGCAAAATACAAATTCTACACTGCCATAACAACAATATTAATAATTCACGATAAATGCATGATAAATAACATTATGATAGAACTATTCATATATGCATGGATAGATGGTGCATCCAGTCATTGCCTCTACGTAATGACTACGAAGAGTAGTTCGACTGTACGTAGAAATTTTTACGGTGGTGTGAATTTCGAAAAAAATAATAGTGTTGCAACTCCTTCCTGGGGTACCAATCCCTGCTAAGTCTGCCTGGACACAGATTAGCTCCATTACGGTAAGATTGATTACGTGGCCCGTTACGTTGATACGTAGTTAACGAAACAATTTGCATAAATATGGCATCCATTGCTGGAATAGCGCTATTCGTGGAACGTCACAGTTGGCCCCATTTTGTTTCGGTTGGTTTACCCTGAGCTGTTCTAAACGCAGTCACATGTGAGAAAATAACGAGACTTTCCAAGCAATCGGCATTCCTGAATGTGAATTCGTAATCGTAAAGGTAATCATAAACACAACGTAGATTAAACTGTAAAATGTTTACTCACATGTTTCTTTCTTGGCGGCTCAACCAATGGAATTCGATAGAAAGAGAGAGAAGGTCGCTTAACAAAACTGCGCTGGTATCACTGTGCGATGTGGCACATTTAGTGTACGACTTCCGACTCGGACGAGTTCCATTAATCATCATAGTAGTCGAAGCCAACCAGACGGTTGCATAGGGCGGAGCATAGTCGGCCGCGAATGTTGCCAGCAGCTTTGTTACTAACTGTGCAGCGTAAATGCATAGAACCGAAGGTTACTGCACCGACTTGGACGAGTTCCATTAATCATGATACACCAGACGGTTGCATAGGGCGGAGCATAGTCGTGCTATACGATGTGATCAACTAGCCTGTATTTTCAAATCTTAGTCTTAGTAAAACCACGACTTTTGTTTCCGTTTAGGCCTCTGTCGACAGACCAATGATCTATTCGAACACATATTTGGCCGTTGTGGCCCGGAGACTTATTTGAAATCTCCGATGTGGCACTATATTAAAAATGTTTGCTGAGCCCTGCGCTCATTAAATAAAAACATATTTGGCTATAGGGCGATAGCTTAGATACAGTAAATATTGGTTCACCGGGCGATAGCTTAGATGCAGTAAACGTTGGTTGAACGGACGATAGCTTAAGTGCAGTAAAATTTGGTTCAACTGAAGATAGCGTAGATGCAGTAACCGTTGGTTCTATGCATTAACGCAGCACAGTTAGTAACAAAGCTGTTGGCAACATTTGTGGCTCCATGGGAAGTTCCCATCACTCCAGATAGGCACCAGAACATTGCCTAGTTCGATCAAGGGAAGTCAAATATATGTCTGCAATGTGATAAGCTGTTCCTCAAATAAGAACGAGGACTAGAACATGGATCAGAGTTTCAGCTACCACATTCTACTGATCTTACTTTGTCCCTCCCCCCAAATATTGCGCACCCGCCTGATAGCATTCAACTCAAACTTCGTGTGTGATGATATTCTGGTACAAATGACACTGCAAGGTGGGTGTTGTGTACTACTTACAGTCACTAACACCGGGCCAGCAATCGCTCACGTCGTCCGTTGCTACATCAACAAAGTTACTCATAGTGATGCCAGCCATCGATACCAACAGGTCTTTTCGTGGTCTCAGACGTGTACAAATCTGAGATCTACAATGACATAAAACAAGCTCAATCGTTTACCGACATTACACATACATCTAGAAATGTAGGCCCGTCCTCAGGGGGTGGGGGGGGGGGTGTTCGAACGAACCCCCCTTTTTGAGAGAACCACCGAGAAATACCCGGCTGATTGTATACGCCAGATCACCCCATTGAAAACCCGAAGGACGGGCCTGAAAGGTGTGACTGGTTGAATATGGTGGATGTGGCCAACGACTCTCTGCAGTACTCTGAAGGCAGGGCATCACTGTTTGGCAAATTGACTACACTGGATGTCGTCAAGTCACCAGTCCCAGTAAGTTAAGTGGCTAGTCATGCACATACTAGAAATTCAAACAATGATGCCTCAGCACGTGCATCTAAATTTGAACAATGACGTATTACTTACTATATAGAACACAAACATTCTAGCTTTGGCATTTAGAACGATGTGAATATGCTCATATACGATGTTCCTATAAAAAGGTGTTATTTCTCTAGCCATGTCTGGTCTTTGTGACTACTTTGGCTCAGCGAATGTGTGTAAATATGCTAAAGAATTCAATGCGCCCGCAGCGTGTCGTTCGCTGAATAGATGCTCCGTTTTAGTTCTTCCTGATGCGGATGCTTCTGCGTAGACAGTAGTTCAGTGCAACACATTCCTACCAATCATTTAGGCCCACCGGTCTAGCTCTTTTAATGTTGAACAAACTGTGATTTTGTCATCTTAGTTTGTAATTTAATACGCGGATTTAGCGGAGTCACTGCTTTTTGACGGTTGTGCATACTAGACACGACATGGTTATATTACCACTGACATGATTTATGCAGCTGTATGTTGTCGATCGTGAAATGAGGTATTCAAGGACCACGAGTCACGTATTATGAGTTATTGACATATGCCTGTATACTGAAGAATTCCCTTTTCAGAAGAAACCAGCATCCAACATACGTATTTCGGTGTGTTTTATATGTGTGTATTATTTTAAAACAAAGATTAATTCAATCGTATCCTCTGGCGAAGTAGTTAGCAGAATTAACTGAGCCGCGTCATGGACACTTCTGCAGTGGCTCATGAGAGATGGAGTCCACAGCATGTTGCACATTTACCCCCTTTGTGGGATCTTTTACTTCCCCTAGCATAGACGCCATATAGACGCTCGTACATTGATGATGGTGGTGACAAGGAAAATAAAAGATATACAATAAATATAAAAAATAGACCGATTATTAACGTTATTAAGTATTATGACATATATTTAAAATATATACAAGGCAAGCAATGGATAATGTTTTTACATTATTACTCAGTGACTACATGAAACAACATAATTTACACTATATAAATAATATACCCACTAAATTATAGACTGGTTCCGTTCAAATAATTTAAGATATGTTGATAATCTTGATGGACATTGGAACAAACCTGTTCAGTGTCTTCGCTTTCTTTGCAGTGAAAGCTCTTAGTCACCTGCCTGATGGTAGTGTCTCATAGTACTGTGAAAGGATGTGACACAAGTCAGTCGTGATTTGTAAACAAACTTACTTCCCCTATTGACAAAACTGTTCAAACTGCCTCCATTCTTAAGACTCACATCAAAAGATCTTAGTCTGAACATGCAGAACATTCTCTGATGACATTTCTTTACATTGCAGTTTGTGTTAGATTCAAAAGTTAGTTTATTATCCAAAACAGTGCCAATATATTTATACTCATTCACTTTTTCCACAGTCACACCCCCTATAACAAGCTCACCCACACATTCATTCCTTCTAAAGTCTACTACCATCTCCCTGGTCTTTTCCACATTCAAGTCTAGGTAGTTGTCCTTACACCATCTTGTCACTTCAGTGACCTGCTGCTCAAAATGACTGTCTGAATTTCAAAAATCTGCCTAGGCAGAGTCATCAGATTAGTTGTACAAGCTGCACATGGAGAAATGTAGGCGGACCAGTGTTCATGCCGTTAGCGACTTGAAAAACAGAAGACAGTAGGCCGAAACATCCGGCTTGGCGAGCACTGTTCTCTTTTGAACTTCGACTTTGAGGAATAATAAATTATCGCCCTACACCTCTGTCGAAAGTAGGTCACCATGCTATGTGGGTAAAGACGAATAAATATAGCAAGTAAACAGTAAAAGTAACTCTAGGGGCGCTTGACAATTTTATATTTCTCAATGTGCTCGCGCCACTATGAATATAGACGGTGGACGGCAGATATTTTATATTAGCATCAATTAAGCATCCGTTGCTTATAACATTATCATATGACTTACATATAATTCATTTATATTAAATTGATTTAGACAATGATGATCTGCACTTCATCATGTACGAACCAGGCTACATATTTATTTAACAAGATATTATGCATTGCTATTGAATTGTTAATTAATATGACGTACACTATTGTTAATGGCAAGTGCTTAATTGTAGTCAGAATAATGTGTTATTGCTACTATGAGAAATGATTGTGTTAGCACGATATCAAACTGTTTGGGACGTAGAAACAGTATTTAAACAACGTTGATCATCCATTCAACAACACGGCGATGTCACCGGAAGTATCAAAATCAGTGTGGTGCCGAACGAGACTTGGGGTCCTATTCGCCTGATAGTTGCCGATTAGCGCGATCAGACAGCGTAGTTGCCGTTGAAAAGTAAGCCGTTGAAAGGTATTAGGAAGTAAATCACTTTATCTTCCTATGTTTCAGGCAATCAAAATACTCGGCGTTCATACTTGTTGCGATCGCTTCCGTCGCAGTGACATTGTTTGCCACCTACCCAGAGCAGCGACATGTGACGCCATCTGTGGCGCGTATGTCACGTGGAAGGAAAGCAGCATCTGCTCCGTCGATCGCTGTCGGCCCACGTATTGGAGGAAGACACAAATCTACGAATGCAGAGAAGAAACCATTTCAACATGTAGCAAACCTCAGAGTTAGTGTCTCAGTCGGGCGTTGGCGCAGCAAGAAAACGCGGACACCACTGTTGGTTAGGAATACAGCCCGGAACAAAACAAGGAGTAAAGTCAGCATGCAGATATTAATTTGGACAGACAGGCCTACGATGCGGAGGAAACGGTGCAACTATCCCGATTAGATATCTACGCGAGGCGCCTGTTCGATTTAAGTTGAATATTAAACCTTACGAAACTTGGTTCAACTGGACAATCTCGTACTAGATGAACGGTGACGTAGTCGTGCCATACGGAATGTGTCTTTCCACGAGAGAGAAGGTCGACAAAGATCCGGGTAGCATCACCGACGTGTCTACGGGGAATCTGCTGAGTCACTGCCGTGGCTGAAGCGTAACGTAACGAACGAGTATACTCCATATGACCAGGTTAAGGGCAAAACCCGATTACTCTTATGACCTGTCGGCCACTGTACGACTAATGGTTTGAGGGAAAGATATGTGGCCGAACTTAAACGATATGTTGACATTGATATACTTGGACAGTGCGCAGGTAACTCATTCGATAAAAACCACGTGACGTATGCAGAATGATGAACGAAAACCGAAACAAAATTAATATCATACCAGATATCAACAAGTGTTGGGGTCCAGATAGTTGTGTTCCGCCCACAGAGTACTACAAAGGCATCGCAAGCAACATCTTGGGGAGAACAGTTTCCACAGAAACGGGTCCAAAGTGGCCATCCTTTATATGAAGTTGTAAAAATACTATTTTCTCTGTTAATTGATAACAATAGGGAAGACAGAGGCTAGCATGTTGAAGGATTGTGGTTATCATTACCCGATTGAAACTTTTTAGTGGCAATGAAACCGCAAATATCTTCCGCATATATAATAAACGCGTAAACAAGTTGAAACAGTTAGTGGGGCAAGTTGAAACCGTTAGTGCGGCAAGTTGCAACAGCTAGCGGTGCAAGTTGAAACAGCTAGTGGGGCAAATTGAAGCAGTTAGTGGGGTAAGTTGCAACAGCTAGCGGGGCTAGCTGAAACAGTTCGTTGGGCAAGTTGAAACAGTTAATGGGGCAAGTTGAAACAGTTAGTGGGGCAAGTTGAAACCGTTAGTGCGGCAACTTGAAAATGCTAGCGGGGTAAGTTGCAACAGCTAGCGGTGCAAGTTGAAACAGCTAGTGGGGCAAATTGAAGCAGTTAGTGGGGTAAGTTGCAACAGCTAGCTGGACCAGCTGAAACAGCTAGTGGGGCAAGTTGAAACGGCTAGCGGGGTAAGTTGCAACAGCTAGCGGGGCAAGTTGAAACAGCTAGTGGGGCAAATTAATGCAGTTAGTGGGGTAAGTTGCAACAGCTAGCGGGGCAAGTTGAAACAGTTAGTGGGGCAAATTGAAGCAGTTAGTGGGGTAAGTTGCAACAGCTAGCTGGGTCAGCTGAAACAGCTAGTGGGGCAAGTTGAAACAGTTAGTGGGGCAAGTTGAAACAGTTAGTGGGGCAAATTGAAACAGTTAGTGGGGCAAGTTGAAACAGTTAGTGGGGCAAGTTGAAACAGTTAGTAGGGCAAGTTGAAACAGCTAGCGGGGCCAGTTGAAACAGTTAGCGGGGCTGTTGCAACTTGCCCTGCTAGCAACTCGGGAGTGAACCGCCAACGGCTTTGTGCATACGCAATTTGTGTACAAGACAATGATATAATATAATATAAGCTATGGAATATCTTTAACGCAATAACGATTATACATATGATATGATTTTATGTCGTGCATCAAATATACACAGTTAAATACACAGGCGTTTAATTCAAAGGCCAGGCGTTTCGTTCACGCCACGCGGGAATGAACCGTCCGCGGCTTTGTGTGTAGGGGAGACAGGGGTAGTTGTTGCAATGTTCAGTTAAAGTCATTTCATGTGAAAGGTATGTTAGATGCATTATTTACGTGAACGTATCAATGAAATGCATTATTCGTGTTAATAAAATGTACCATACCATTGATATTCCATATTGTAGTTAGGTAGATATGTGAAGTTTCCCAGACGAAGTTGACCTAAATAACTAGCCACGTAATCGGGGCAAGTTGTTACACCATACGGGAAACGTTGTTGCAGCAAAGAACGCGTGGATCGTTTTATACACAGTGTACATAACAATGTAGGTGTTCATAGCTTCATGTATCAAGCTTTTAATATTTAGTTACCAAAGGTACTCATTTCCTGGATTCTCACATAACAAAATGAAATATAAATTATTGAATAGGATATGAAATAGTGAATGGATATATAAGTGAGGCGACTGCTACTTCATTGAATGTCACACTCACGAACGCACTCACCCACACACACACGCTCCCGTTTCAACGAATCGTGTAATATTTATTAATTACCCAAACAGGGTTATGCTATAAAAAATCAACAAGATTGAACAAGATTGTCACCCAAGGCAAAACACCCGGATGGTAAGTGGACAAGGAAACCATTGCCTCGTCGAGAATCCAAAAAATATTTCATTTATGTGTAACCCACCCTTCTGAGATTTGTTATTTTTTTTTTAATGTTTATGCTGTACTGGCTACACACAAGTACGCTAAGCTTCACAAGTTAAATAAAACGTTCACACTTCGTGGTTAAATAAATGTTTTTTTCAAACATTGTCAGCACACTCGTTGGCTGAGTTAACGGTATGAGCCACCCGAGTGTCGTTACAGCTGTAACAACTTGCCCCAAACACATTTTTATAGTTGAACACATGTGGGCGATAACAAATCCTGAATTTTAATTTAACTTCTACTTTTTATAACCCCTTATATTATATTGTGGACATGTTTCAAGTTTCATTTACGAAACATAAAAAGTGGCTGCGTAATATGATAATTATTATTGTGTGGGTGGCTAAAACGTAATTTTTTCAAAATGCCGTTAATTTTGTATCCTTAAATCCCGATTTTTAGATGGTGTGTCTGCTGGTGGACTTCCAACCAACTACTGTCGGTAATATCTCCATATATGTGCTATGTTTTCGTAAAACGCATATGTAACATCTTGCCCCTGTCTGACTTGCTGGCCAGGAGTTTCGTTCACAGGCCATGGGTTTCATTCACAGGCCAGGTGTATCATTCACAGGCCAGGGGTTTCGTTCACAGGCCAGGGGTTTCGTTCACAAGCCAGGGGTTTCGTTCACAGGCCAGGGGTTTCATTCACAGGCCTGGCGTTTCATTCACATGCCAGGGGTTTCGTTCACATGCCAGGGGTTTCATTCACAGGCCAGGGGTTTCGTTCACAGGCCAGGGATTTCGTTCACAGGCCAGGGGTTTCATTCACAGGCCAGGGATTTCGTTCACACGCCAGACGTTTCGTTCACAGGCCAGGGGTTTTATTCACAGGCCAGGGATTTCATTCACTGGCCAGGGGTTTCATTCACAGGCCAGGGATTTCGTTCACAAGCCAGACGTTTCGTTCACAGGCCAGGGGTTTCGTTCACAGCGGCCAGGGATTTCGTTCACAGGCCAGGGGTTTCATTCACAGGCCAGGGGTTTCGTTCACATGCCGGGAATTTCATTCACCGGCCAGGGTTTCATTCACAGGCCAGGGGTTTCTTTCACAAGCCAGACATTTCGTTCACAGGCCAGGGGTTTCATTCACAGACCATGCAGGTGTTTCGTTCACGCCACTCGCGAATGAACCGCCCGCAGTTTTGTGTCCACTCAATTTATGTAGATAGCACATATAGGCTAGACCTATATGTGCGGTTAGATAAGTTTATTGTAATAACGGTCCCAAATAAGGCACGTTTGTATGTCGTGGATCAAAGGTACACAGTTAAACGACGAGTGGGACTCGCAGGTAAGCGCGGGAATGAAACATCCGCGGCTTTGTGCAGAAAATAAATACTCAATTTGTGTAAAAGACAAATATATAATAACATATAAGCCATGGAATACTGTTAATGCAAAAATTACCCTAAATACGGCATGATTTTATTTCCTGTAACAACTACACACTTGTATAACTTGCAGGCCAGGCGTTTCGTTCACATGCCAGACGTTTCGTTCACAGGCCAGACGTCTCGTTCACAGGCCAGGCGTTTCGTTTACATGACAGGCGTTTCTTTCACAGGCCAGACGTTTCGTGCACGCGACATGGGGATGAACCGCGCGGCAGACTAACATCATTATTTGTGGCGAGCCTAACGCAAGATGTTATTGATAAATTGCGACACCCACACCACATTGTCAAATTGTATGACTAAGTAGGAAATATTTCCTACGGTGGCGCTTCACAGTGCAACGCGGTTGCTAAATATAGAATTATAATGTACGCAGTTTGTAGGTAACGTCATGTGCATGAAACGCCTGGCTTTTAGACACACCCATACATAGCCAGACCGAAACATCTGAACTTACGATCCATGGCATACTAAACGTACAATATACTACTTGGCATCGATTACATAAACAATGACGATTTCTTCACAACTAACTGTCGCAGCACAGGCGGCCACAAAGAGCAATTATAAAGACACCCAGCAGACTCGACATAAGACACCCAGCAGACTCGACATAAGACACCCAGCAGACGCGACATAAGGCACCCAGCAGACTCGAAATAAGACACCCAGCAGACTCGACATAAGACACCCAGCAGACTCGACATAAGACACCCAGCAGGCTCGACATAAGACACCCAGCAGGCGCGACATAAGACACCCAGCAGACACAACACTAGAAAACATACATTCTCGTTACGCATATTTCAGGACTTAAATGACCTTCCATCATCAGCCGTAGAAGCCCCAAACATCACTGCGTTAAAAAAACTTGACGATCGCTGGAAGGGGGACACATTCCAATTTTAAAAGAACTAACATTTATGTATGTATATATGCACTAACCAAACCACGTATTTCTCACCTCAATTAATTACGACGAATACATAAGGTTTATGAGGCTAAAATAGCCTTATTGCAGTTTTTATTGTATTAGAAACCGAATATCCAGGCAAGTAAACATCTCTATTCACAGGATAGAATCCTCAATTGTACAAAATTAGTTTAGTCGACTGTCAGCATCAACGGGAAATCAGTGTTTACCCAAGCAGCTGTATTTCAACGACCATGTCATTGGCATGGAAATAGACCACATGTCTGCCATGATAAGACAAATTATCAGGGCAAACCATACAGTTAGGATGAAGATATATGCACGAAGACAAATCAAGATAATTGTACATATAAACACGCCATCATCCCGACACGCAATGACAAAGCAACTGTTGTTTATGGGCACATAAACTGCTCATCTATCAGACAGCGAGTGTATTATTACAGTGATTTAACAGTTACATTTGGGATACATGTATTTTAACCAATTGTACATTTACTAAACTCAACATCTGAAGTTATTTAGTAGACGTTTGTGTGATGTATGATGAAGACTGGGTGCTATAAGATATAAATACTGCGCCTCCAGTGGGTTCTTGCCGTCCAGCAGCGTGGGTGTCACTGGCCTGTGCCTGTATCGCTGTGATTCGATGCACAATACGTCAACTGATAAGAGCTCAGGGTTCAACCTACTGTTACGTTTCCCATTGGTGGCCATGTTAACGTTCTGTATGATTATATGATTATAAGAAAACAAAACTATCAAACATGGTGAAACTTCTTACCTGCCGTTGTCATCATCTCATTGACATGCTGGTCGAGCTTAGTCAAGAATATTTCTAACCCTTTTAAAATGCCTGAACGTGCCATACCCGTCAATGTTGACTAATTTCTTCATGAATTGCTACGCACATGTGGCGACAAAATTTACAGAAATGCTTCTGCCTGTTGAAATCATCTAGAAATCCACATTTACACTGTCAGCAGGTTCTACCAGCAAACTTGCCAATGTACCTGCTAAATGCAGTTATGTCAGAAGATATGATTTTTTTAATAATACATACCTACAATTACTATGCCCTACATTCGCCTGTAACACACCAGGAAGTGTAAATGAGCCGTGATCCTCTCAGCGGTCTTGTTTTACTAACAAGTGTACTATTTATATATGTGCTTGGCTCCCATAGGGAACAACCTAATCTCGCGCTGCTACATACATAAATAGAACACCTAGCCTAGCTGCCATTATACTGTTATTTAAAACAATTATTGGACACTGCTCAATACACAGGTCTCTAGGGAATGATCAAGATCAATCCTCTTCCAACCACCTCCCAGAATAATTAATTATTGTAAGTTCAAAGGGAGAGAGGGTACCAACCTGATCCTGGCTTAACTGTAGGAAAAGTTACCTTAAAACCTTAGTACATGCACAATTTATGCATGCACTTGCATATCAAATTTCATAACATATTAACTATAACAGTAGCACCATTAAAGAAACATACCGAAACCAATGACTGCAAGTGATAAAATACAATAATCAGAATATCACCCCATATGCATACATGCATGCATGTGCCCCATTAAAATCCTATTAGTCAAGGGTCAACATCCCTGTGACACATGCATACATATAGATCACCACGTGTGTTACCCATCTAGGCCTAAGCCAGGGGACACTGAGAGATGTTCATGTTAAATACTTTCACATGTTAAACTTATATTTGTCAAGTCATGTTCACATTTTAAACAGTACTACCCTATGTTATGGCAGTGGCTGGAACTGTTTCTGCCATGCAATGAGATGCCGGTCGGTGGTCACGCCTGCTTCCCTGAAACTTGCTGGCTTATCGCCCTAGTCTATAGGGGGATGATTAGTGATGTAACTCTATATGCGCTGCACTCCTCCATTCAGCACATGATTGGTGGGGATCGGCGATAAAACAAATACCGCGATGTATCGGTAATTACGTCGTTGCTAATAACAGGAAACAGGAAACAGGAAATATTTATTCGTCCCAAAGGCAATAAAACAGAGTATGCAACACAAATCCATACAATATATTACATATATGTCGACATGATAAAACGAAGTAGTAAGAATAATACGTCTACAACAAACACATCGCTCACAACACTGGTCTTACATCCATTGGACAACGATACGCTTCGTTAATGTTGTAAGACATCAACACCTACCAGTAATGACACGTGATTGACGTAGCAATTGCATTGGCACAAACTGTTGAAGTGTTTCTATTTACAGTCCCGGTACGGCGGTGGACCAGATTACAAGCTTTCCCCTGCACACGCCATCGTAGAAGGTTCTGCGATAGCCGGGACCTGCGACATTGCTGAATTCAAGTGAGCTTGGCCGGACAGAGAAGGAAGAATGAGTACCTTACGTCTCAGGTAGGTTTACTTCAGACATCCCATTGTTGGGCGATCGCACGAGTTTTAGTGGTCGATCTCGTGCATCGTGTGTGCCTCTGGTAATGCTAAATGTAAGCGCCCAGATTGACATATTTTCTTGTGGCGTTGCTGAAACATGAACATTCGGGGATTATAATTAGGATTATGCAACATTTAGTCTCGCATGAAATTATTGTTCGTGGTTGGGGTCGATGTAATCATATTTGATGTTGGATTTTTTTTATTGAATATCCGTCTGATTTGAGGTTGGATTTTTAATTGAATATCCGTTAAATTTGAAGTTGGATTTTTAATTGAATATATTCGTCATATTTGAGGTTGGATTTTTAGTCCAATATCCGCGCATGGAAATCGATCATCATCATCGTCATTGTGATCATCACCAACTTCAACATCGTCATCATCGTCGCCATCGTCTTCATCGTCATCATCGTCACCATCGTCATCAGCGTAATCGTCGTAATCACTGTCATCATCGTCATTATCGCCATCATCGTTATCATCGCCACCATAGTCACCATCATCACCACCGCCATCATCGTCACAATCGTCATGATGTACTGTAGCTTCGCTTCCATGACTAACATGTCGTACCCAGTGAACGTTCGACGTTGTACATGACGTCATGCGGACGTTGGTGTATGGTTGACGTCAGATTCGGATATCGATCATAAATTACGTTGATTAAACGTTACAATTATTTGAATGTCAACCACCAACCTGATCAGGACCCGAGCTTATAAACCGTACTCAACTCAATTGAGCACGGTTTCCTGCTCAAGCCTCGCTTTCACACTATGCTCAAACTCAGGCGAGGTTATAAAACATCTTGAGCACGAAATCGTGCTCAGCGTTGAGCACGAAATGCTGAAATCCTGAGTATGTTCAAGACCGTGCTCAACGCCGTGCTCAAGCATAAATAAAAATGGCAGCTCACGCATACATTTATTGAAGTCGTTGAAAGTTCGTCCGTTTTGAGAAGATAAGCTGTCCGATTTTAGGGTCCAGGCCGCCTACTTCCGAGTTTTATTCGTATGAAGACGTGATGGAATACGACATTTGTGAAAGATTTTGTTTGATGGCTCAAACTATTTAACGAACATTTGCCAAATGTAACCGCAGCAGCGACATACACCGCAGAACAAGTGTTAGTTTACTTTTAGCTGCGGCTTTTTTGGCGACGGGGACCATTCATTTACAGCTGCTGCAGGAAGACAACATTATATTTCAACTGCCGAGTCAGAGTCATGATTCACACGAAATGTGTCTACAGAAATTAAAACTATGTGGTTTAGTTGAACGATTTATAACATGCCATACTGGACATTAAGGCATACCAATACGATATATGCGAAGTGTATGTGTGCTGCAAAATAAAATTATTCCGTGAACTGCCAATGCCAATGTCATGGCCATGGCAATACAGCCACTTCGTTTTGTCACTGTAAAGAATTAGGCAGTGATTTAAAACATTTCGCCAGTTTTGAGTTGGGAATATAACAGCTAATATATAATTAGTTGTTTATAACATAATATAGCTAATCTAAATATTATATCAACTGGATTAAGCTTACATACCATGCTATATTTATATTATTCATGCAGCCCAACCCCAGGCCATGGCGAAGGATGTATGTATATGAAATATAAAAAATTGCAATCCCAGGCCAAGGCAGCTATAGCCTAGGGGTAGGACTTCACATAGTGGGTGCCCTTTGGAAGTAGAATATACATGCAAAATATGCAACACACACATCCAGGATAATGTAACACTTGTGTTGTTGAGTTGTTTAAGAGATTGTTCAAATTGAACAATATGTAAGAAAAACCTTCCATATGTCTATATTTAGGCTACCGCAAAAAGTAAAATTGTAGGTTATTGATGTTAAACATAATGCTGTTCTAGCCTTACTACTCCAATGCCGCAGGAAATCTAAGAACGAACTAGTACAGGTGACAAACTACAGCTCTATTATAGTGTTTACACCTTTCCTATAATTTATAGTAAATTCAAATTTTCCAAATAATAGATACAAAGATATCACGACTTTTCTAAAACAAAGAAGAACATCATACTTTGGGAAAAGTATGTGATTGGAATATAATGTACTGGCAAATATAGCTATACAATGATTAAGAGGCATGCCACACTAAACTAAGCAAGGTGTTAGTGAAAACAGCGACATGTGTAGTGCATATACCCAGGGCGTATGTAATATAATACTAATAGATTTAACAAGATTTAACAAGATTTGCCATCCAAGCCAAAGGCCCAGATGGCAAGTGGACAAGGAAGCCATTGGCTTATCGAGAGTCCAACAATGTTCATCTACTTATAACCCGCCCTCCTGAGATATGTGTCAACCTTGTTTTTAAACATATTCACGCTGCTAGCAGTTACACAATCTGTAGACAATTTGTTCCATTCATTTATTGTCCTCTGTGAGAACGAGTGCTTCCTGATGTCCAATCTACATTGATCCTTTACTAATTTTACCTCATGTCCTCTAGTTCTGCTATCCTTCTTGAGTGAGAAAAACATATTTCTATCAATATTTTCATACCCATTCAATATCTTAAAAACTTCAATCTGATCTCCACTTAACCTCCTTGTCTCTAGAGTTGTTAAACCACATTCTTTCAGGCGTTCTTCATAACTAAGGTCTCTAAGTTCTGGAATCATTTTAGTTGCTCTCCTTTGTATGCTTTGAAGCGTATCTATATCCTTCTTACGATATGGTCTCCATGCTTGTATACAGTATTCTAAATGAGGTCTAACTATTGCTTTATAAAGAGGTATAATTAACTTTTTTCCCTTGTATGTTATGTTTCTTCTAATCAATCCAAGAATTTGATTACACTTTGAAGCTGCAATACCACACTGCTCTGAAACTTTCATATCAGCGCTTATTTTAACTCCTAAGTCCTTTTCTTTTACAGTAGTACCCAGAACAGTATCTCCCATTTTATAGTTTACATTCAAGTTCCCATGTTCTGTATGTAGGCATTTACATTTCCCAAAATAGTAACATATGCTGCATATATTGTCTTGTGCAGTAACCTATTTCAAATATAACTTAATTTATGATAAATAAAATAATATATGTTATGGAAATAATGATTCCATATAGTAGATAGTGTGCACATTAAAAGTGCAAATAATATATTCGCTTGGGCACTTTTATCATAATTATTATTATTAAGAATTACCACTACAAATCAATGATAACATAGCTTACTCTTTCAGTTTACACTTTACTGTTTGATATTGTATTAGTACTATATTTGTTTTATTATCTATACAAATATTAATCATTAGGGAGTAATACAAACATTTCTATGATATTCAATTAAATCCGTTTTAGCATATCATCTATTAATTTCAATCACTTTACTATGTAATACTACACCCATATAAAAGATAGGCTGGACTAAAATTATAGACTACTAACAGTGGGTAATCCCCGTGACACAAACATGTGACACCCGACGTCAAAACTAAGCCTAGGCTAAGGGGGCAAACAAAATTAGTTGTTAACACCGCTATTTCTTAGTTTTGACAAGTACTTCAGTTTCTGGGTTCACTGCGCAACAATCTGAATACATCACTGTGTACCACACAGAGTCTTCTACGTGACTCTGACGTGTGGTTCCACCAGACAAGTGTATAGACTATAGTTCAAGTGAATAGCCATAGGTACATCATGATCTGAACAGAGTAGTTTTTACATATTCAGTACACATAGAATGATCAAAACTATGAAACTGAACCTTTGTCTCACAAAATGTTTATTTTTGTACTCCTCTTTCCAGTACGTGTGTATTGTTACACGCATGCATAGATTATGGAAACAATGGACATTCTAATGAAATATTAAAACAAAATATTATAATGAACCACGGATTTAGTTAATGTCATTATTGTTTACCTTTGACAGCATAAATATAATATATTTTGTAACGAAATTGTTGTTATATTAACACTTGCATTCATTAAAAAAAGTACAACTTGTCGTGTTCCTCGGTACATTTCCAGAAGTTCTAGTTACTACGCCAAATGAACATGGCAAACATAATTACTTACGCTGCCGAATCACTTAGTTGGGGCAGTCTTAGTCTGGCTGCGAGGTATTACTTTTTTATTTTTAGACAGATTTATCTTGTGACTCGTCTCGTTCTGTCTGTTAAATCGTTCACATTGTGCTCGACTTTCCACACAGCGTGTGATATTGGTGATGGGTTGATTTTTCTCCGGCGCTTTTTCCCGCAAAAGAGACGCTTGCTGCCGAAATTCTTCGTCCACCACTGTTTATATGCGGAAGTATCTTTGTTATCTTTTTCAAAAAGAGAGTTCCATTTGGCCGCTTGTGCATTTGAAAAACCCGCGTCGTTTCGTACTCAGCTGAGTACGTACTCAAGACGTTTTATAACCTCGGTTGAGCACGAAAACTCTGGTGAGCATGAAATCTCAGACTTGAGCACAGACTTGAGCTTGAGTTTGAGTACGGTTTATAACCTCGGGCCCAGACGTTGACGCACACAAAGTGAGTACACCCAATTCTGCTTACTGGTTCATGATATGTACCGTAACTTTGTGTGTGCAAGGGGCATTTAGAGAATACAATTAAGTTAGTGATTATGGTTTATGTTCGTTTAGGGGTTGCCGTTTACCGAAGTTGAAGTACGTCGTCACAGTATTTCTTGGCCTGATAGTAATGAATATTGCAATAACGGTGGTAAAGCCAAAGCATTGGCAAGATGAACATGTGGTACCCAATGTGAGTAGTGTACAACGCCGACATTCATCACTGAATACAACAGTCTCTAACAGGATATCAAATAACAATAAGACGAGCCGTGTGAATGACAAACAAGTTATCCGCATTATTACATGGACGCCACCAATTCTTAATTGGTTCAAGACAGGTCGCTTAGATTTCACAAAATGCGCAACACCCATCCCTTGCGAATTCACAAATCAATCTTCATACAACTCGAGCGACGTCATAATGATCAACGCATTCTATCTACGACACGAACGAGACATGACACCTTTCCGACTTCCTCACCAGAAATGGTTATTTTACCACACCGAAGCGCCAAGACATGATCTATTAAATTTTTCTGGTTTGACCAGATACCATTCTTCGTTCAACTTGACACTAACCTACTCGAGTGACGCTGACATTGTGAAACCTTACGGGGTTTGCTTGCCAAATCGAGAAACCATCAAGAAAGACCCGAGCAGCATAACAGATTACATCAGGACAGTTTATGGCACTTTGGCGCACACAGCCCCGTGGTTGTCGCAAGAGAAGCCATACGTTTCGTACAACCGAGCAGCGGGCAAGAGCCGACTGGTTGCGTGGATGGTATCACGCTGTGCAGCAGCGAGTAAGAGGCGAGACTACGTAAATATATTGCAACGTTACATCCCAGTCGACATATACGTCAAATGTGGAAATCATACATGTTTTCCCAAGTTCAGTAGAAAGTGTGAACATCTTCTAAACACAACGTACAAGTTCTACTTGGCATTTGAAAACAGCCTGTGTCCCGAATACATCACAGAGAAAGTGTGGTTGCGACTGAACGAAGATGTCGTTCCGATTGTTTTGGGAGGTGCTGAGTACGAGAAGTATCTACCAAAACATTCTTATATTAACGTCAAAGATATTTTTCTTCTCCAAGAGAACTGGCCAAATATCTAACGATTCTTAATAAAAACGACACTTTGTACAATGAATATTTTCATTGGAAGAAGGACTATACATGTTACGGTACTCCACCTAGCATGTCGATGGCATGTAGTATTTGCCGTCATGCAAACAAATTCATCAACAAAATAGAACCGAACATTGCAGAGTTTTGGTCAGTTAATAAGTGCATGTCACCGAAGGAATTCTACAGAGGTGTAGAAAACATCGTAGTATAGTCCACGACGGAAGTTGGAACATTGCAAAGTATATTACAAATACATTCAATTGATGTGTATCATGATTATATGACTAAAGTGTTTTCAAATTCGTGACACCATTATCATGAAGCAGTGACATGCGCACGCAAATGCATAACTGTACACGTTCACGCACATGATTATGTTTCGAAAATACTTGGTAGCCGAATCTTATATTTTAATGTTTGTCTGCAATAAGAACATTGTCATCAATAAAATAAAAGTACTGCTTACTTTCTTGGGGAAATAAACATTAAAGGTTTACAAATTACAGAAGAAAACAATGAGAAAAGTGACAAATAGTGTAGATAAACATTCATACGGAACCGCTGTTCAAATGTTTTAACACACACACACACACACACACACACACACACACACACACACACACACACACACACACACACACACACACACACACACACACACACACACACACACACACACACACACACACACACACACACACACACACACACACACACACACACACACACACACACACACACACACACACTCACACACGCACACACGCACACACGCACACACGCACGCGTACGCGCACGCGCACGCGCACGCGCACGCACACGCACACGCACACGCACACGCACACGCACACGCACACGCACACGCACACGCACACGCACACGCACACGCACACGCACACGCACACGCACACGCACACACACACACACACACACACACACACACACACACACACACACACACACACATATACTTGCGTGTTTATTTATATAATTATATTTGTACTTGTCTGTTTGCAATTAATGACTTTATAAACTATACATATTTTTTAAAAATATTTTATTCACAAGCATACTTGGGTCGCCGACTATTTGTATCGGATGTATGTATATTATATATAAAGGTTTATCATTATTCAGTGTTACTACGTACTGTTCCATTGAACTGAATGTCACAAAATACAAATGGGATAGTAATCTATGTAACGTTTAGCGCTTGATAAAAAGCGAACACAAAGTGTATGATGTCACGTCTGATGTAGTATGATGTCACGTCTGATGTAGTATGATGTCACGTCTGATGTAGTATGATGTCACGTCTGGGGCGCGGTGGCGTAGTGGTTAGAACATCGGACTTTCAATCACGAGAACCCGAGTTCGAATTCACTTGTTGCCGAAGCTGGCACCGATACCGGTCGTCGATTTTTGTTCCTTCTTCTTCGTTTATATTAATACCACAGAGTCATGGACAGTGGTCGACGATGACGCAACTCGCATACATCCGTGAAGATACAAAATACGTTCTTTATCACCAAATATTTGGTTTGAATATTGTTGTAAAAAGCAATTGCCTTTTGTTTTGGTAGCCATGCGAAGACTTTTATCAAGCCGTCGGCTCGTCAAGCATCACTGCACTGTCAATCAACACAACAACACCAACAACATCAGCGTGCCGAAAACGCCGAAACACCCAGTCAAAGATGGCCGATATAAGACGACCGCACATATCTTTGATACTTTGATGATTAGTAATTGTAGGAGAGGGAAGCTGATCAAGGATGAGTAAAGATCCACAATGAGCCAGAAACAGGCTCATCTGAATATGTTCAGTACGGAATGGAACAACATGCGTTGAATTAATCTTGACAAGATTTTGTGGGATATAATTGCTGACAAAACGCGCAAACAATTCATTAAAGTTTGATAACGTTCAACAGATGCACAGTCAGATCTCACTATTCACACGATCATATATGTTGAACCATTGGTAACTAATTTGGTAGAAAGTATTTCGATGTCGCTCTTTTTTTTTTACCTAGGAGAACATTTACGATCTCTATTTGACGCGGCATTTCATTGTATAATTGTCTGGTATGTCATTGTATGCTCAAATTTTTTTTCATCATACGCTGTATTGTGTTTGTATGTTTGTATGCCGTCATCAATAACAATATGTGAATGTTTATGCTCAAACAAAGTTGAATAAACATTAGGGTATGGGGTTACCATAATCAATAGGACCTACTGCACTTTACAATCTTCGTATTTCACGCACTCGGTATGGACCTCCACAAAAGGTTTGTACCAGCCCCCCCCCCCCATATGGTTAATCCGGCACTGGGCATCATTGGTCTGATTGATCCATGTTGCCATTACATTTCAGTACGATTTATAGAAGCTAGGGCCAATCGTGAGATGTTTGCCTCCTTTCCATATACTTGGTCCAGTGTGGCAGACATGGCGGTCATTTTATGGACAATATGCGTGATAAATGTGGAATGTGACTCATGTCAAGGAAAAAGGTGTGTTATTTCAATCCGTTCCACGTGAAAAAGGTATATTTTTGTATACATGTGTTATTTTTAAGGGGGTTCAATTAGGCAAATTTTGAAGGATGATATACATGTTGGTGTTAGAAACTGATGAGACCACCCTTAGTGTCATCTCAGACGTCCTAGCCTTCGATGTTCACAGGACTGTCCCCTGTACAGGGAGTCCATCGCCCCACCGTGGCCTGACAGCTGAACGACCTGGTTCCATGAAAACCTCCCACTTAAACTTTATCATGCGCGGTGAACTCACCGATCAAGATGCATGACAGGTCCGCGATCGCTCGCGCTTAGATCTAGGGGTCGTTCACAATTGTCGACAATAACCTATTCGTAGGGCGTACTTTTTTTGTAATTTCGGCGGCGAGTTTGTAGAAACAGGGGAAACTGGAGAGAATGGAGATTGTGAAGAAACGCGGGAGACGCCACCCAGCCGCTAGAATTTAACCCCAGGAAGCCTCAAACATTTTTGAAACTTATCACGAACAATCATACCTTTACCCTCCCCCCAAAAAAAATTTCGTATCGCTAAGCATTACAATGGTGGATATATAATGGAAGACATCCTTATAAAGTCAATTACCAAAGAAATAGGGTAAATTACAAATCCTGTATACTGGCTATTTATTTTCAGTTTCGCACAGAAAACATATGGAAACAACTGATGCTACAAACATATCAATGTGCACATTATATTTCGATAGTTTACAACGTTTAATGCAATTGTAAAAATACATACAATAGAATGTCTCTATGCACTGTACATCATCTGATACATGATCGAGTACTTATTTACATTTCCGATTACATATTCTTTAAAGATATCATCTTGATATCTCCTGGACATGATGAATCAGGCACTGTGTGCCCTTGACCAGCTGCTAATTATATGTCCAGTCCTGAATAATCACAGTGACACACTGTTCTTGTAACTGTAAGATTATACGTTTCAGCCACTGAATTGTAATCTTGGTGCTGAAGCACTTGCATTTGCATCTTTTAATTTCAAGATGCAGCAGTTCTTCCTTTCTGTCAAGTGTCCTTCTGACACCTGTAGGCTGTGATATAGCGCTTTATGAATCATTGGTATTTGAAATTAGATTTAAATCCCGCATTAATCACTGGAATAAGTATGGGTAATGTGTGGTACACAGCATTATTTGTATGAATTATTATAGGTAACTATGCATACGTTATTATGATTTACGACATTACTTACGTTATCGTGCCAGTGTTATTGCATCACCACTGTTGTAATGTATGGCATGTGCATTCGTTAGCCCCGTGGATACAGTATGCGGTGAGCACTACCTTACATTTAATATTCTCCCTGGTTGTTAGTGTTTGGGTGTGGCAGGTGGATGGATTGTTTTAGGTGTGTGCTGTAATTACAGGAAATGTCACTATCATTGGCAATACGTTTTGTCATGAAACATAACAGTATGGAAACTAGTCATGATATATATTTATTGCAAGATGTGTCACCATTGTACAATGTATATGCTATGTTGCAATATTGTTTACATAATGCATTGATGGTGTTAATAAGTGTTTATATAATGCATTGATATTGTTAATAAGTGTTTACATAATGCATTGATATTGTTACTAAGTGTTTACATAATGCATTGATGATGTCATTAAGTGAGTACATGATGCATTGGTGATGTCATTAAGTGTTTACATAAAGCATTGATGATGTCATTAAGTGAGTACATAATGCATTGATGATGTCATTAAGTGAGTACATAATGCATTGACGGTGTCATTAAGTTTGTACTGCAGTGAAAGAAATTTAATTATTAAACACTTTATTACATTCAACATTACATAGGTTTGTGTTACATGTTGAATGTAATTTATTTCAGTTTCGTAAGGGATTTGACAGCTGTATGTGCCTCTCATACCAGCTATCTGATAATTTAAGTATATAATATCTACTGATAATCCCTCGTCTATCCACTTAGTGATTTCTTCGAAAAAACATAACATATTTGTTAAGCATGACCTCGCTTTTAGGAATCCATGTTGAGATGGATTATCAATTTATGCCTAATAGGAAGTCCGCCATATGGTCTTTAATTAGCCGTTTCTAATAATTTACAAATCACTGATGTTAAACACATTGGTCTGTAATTCTCTTAATTATTTCTGGAACCCTTTTTAGATAAATCAAGAATAAACATATAACTTATGTCGGACACTCAATACGCCAATGGTTCCCCTTTCTGCAATCTTGTTAAACCCTCACACACGCACCTTATTGGTTACAGATAATGCATACAAATTGGACAATATAACGAAGCCTAAGGAAGGAAAAAACCTCGGAAAAAAATTCGCAAGAATTCCGTATATTAGTTGCAATTTTCGTAGCAGCGGAAATTCGCAAGTCTTTCGAGAATACGAACTTATGAAACTTCGTGGCAAAGAAATTTATCCGCCATATCTTCTTACGTACGAAAGAATGTCTGCAAGAATACGTGCCCTGGTCTGTGTTTTGACTGTTACCGTTAGGTGGCATCGCCAGTGTCGGATTCACAACGTGTGGTACAATAGTGGTACACTCGGACCAAGTCCCTTCACAAAAAGATCCTCTCACAAAATCAATATCAGTTATATTTCCCAGTGCGTTGGTATTGCTGCACACATATCTGATTTTATGATTAGTAAGTGTTGGAGAAAAGAACACAGTGTTAAATAAATTATTAATTCCTACTTTATTGTGTGAATTGTTTCAATATAAGTCAAGTTTATAATTGTTTGTATGCTTTGCATATGCTTGACAATGTTACTGATAATATTGTAACATGATACAATGTTACTGACAACCTTGTAACATGATACAATGTTACTGATACCTGATGATAACCGGATATGTCTGGACGAACTTCCGGTTTCCGTCGCAATAGGCAGTGCTGCTTGCAACATATACACGGTTTTACTGACTCCATTTTGTGTAGGCGTTACCGCGGAGCGCCAGCAGCCAATCAGCGTCGTTATCGAGATTCTACATTATACAATTATTTTGGATGATTTAACTTTTCAGTGTGACAGTTGTGTTAATATAATAACAGTTTATAGTTAATTCGGATGCATCGTATACACTAACAAAAGTTTATTCTTGCATTATTCAAATTCCCGGATGGTACCCAAATTATGTATGCACCCATAATCTGGATATGCACCGGGTTCCGTCACAATGGAATTGGATAATCGAGGTTAGGCACAAGGCGGCTAAGAAAGCGACATAGGGTGGCGCCAGCTCGCGGATACATTTTAATCGAGGCTACTTTTGACTATGCGCAGCAAACCAGTGAAAGTAGATTTCGCTACTGTTTCGTTTGCGATCTTACGGATTTAGGTTAGAAGGGTTCCAGGAGTGCACCACTCATTGTACATTGTCAGCTATGGAAACAGACGGCAGTTAACGTACCTAACTGGTCATACATAAAACGGTAATTTTATAACGTTAAGGACTTCTTCCTTAACTTAGCAGTGTGAGCAGAGTTGGTGCATATCCGGGGTATATCCTGTGGAACAAGGTGAATGCACTAACTTATCTTCTTTGTGCTAATGGTTGTTCAGTTGTTCAACAAAGATGTCAGCAAAGCTTTCAACATTGTTTGTTAAAGGAACGAAGTTCTGATCATAACTGCAAATAATTAGCATATTACATTTGCTACCCTGTTCCATCCATCTTGTTGCAGTTCACCGCCAGTTCTTGCTCCTTTTCTTTATCATGTTTTTCTTCATTCGTTTTGTATTCTGTCATTGATTTCCGACTGATGCAATAGTCGGTACCCGGAATGTCATACTCAAGTGGATAGTGTCTGTATTGGAAATGTGTATAGAAACACATTAACCTTTGTTTTGTTACGGTGCTCAATTGCCTGTTGCAATGACGTAACAAGTCGTAAACAACAATGATGTTGTCCAGACTATATATTTATCTGCCACACCGCAACTGTTCGTTTTGAACATGCATAATTTCTGCTAGGGATGGGCAATAAACAGTTGGGTCCTTTCAAACACTCAGATGTCGATATATTTCTATATCTCTGACGAAGCCGTTACGTTAACTCGGATACTTACTTGGTATATCTGGTTGTATAGTATATTTCAGTGGTTAGGTACCTCAATTTCTTCTTGGTGGTATTCACAGTAGGTGCTGACACTTCTTCAGGAAGTTTGTTCCAACAATTGCTGACACAATTTGTGAAGAAGAGTTAACGAATATCTGTATGAGAGTACTTCCTCTGTTTTAATGGCCCCTCAGGTTGTTGCAACATTGTTAAAACATTTCCTGTTTAGGCCAGTGGGATATTTATATATCTCGCAGAGGTCCGCCTGAAGTCGTTTCTGTTCGAAAGGAACTGATACGATATGTGTTTTATTGAGTTTCAACGCTCTCTTCTGAACGTTCTCTAATTCATTTATATCGTCTTGCAGGAGGCTGCGTGTGTATCGCCATGCGGGAGGAATTCTTCACCGATGTCGCCGAGTACGTTGACCGACTCGAGCCGTTCATGCAGCAGATGGCCGAGCAAGGCGCGTGGACTCGGGAAGAAAGGACAGTAGTGCTCAAGTACACCTCCGACAAGACCGGCGTCATGTTCGTCTACTGCGTGAAACAGTCGGGAGCGCCAACCGTCACCTCAACCCAATTTACGGAATAAATATTCTCGTATTATGACTTCTCTGCTAGTTAGTTTATTGGGAATCGGATATTCGCTGAGTAATAATAGCAAAACCCGTCAGTAGGGGAATTATTGATGATGCAATTATGTGGCTGACACGGACATATTGTTTATTTAACCGAGAAACGTCTCGTTACTCTATTGTATTCTTCGCCGAAGTTACGGCAGTTGCAGCGAAATATTGCCGTCATTGTTTATGCTTTAATTCATGCATCATAACATTGTGACCCTTAGTGGCAAAGTTTATTAATAAAAAACAATGATACGAAAATTGTCACTACGGTTATTTATTTTATTAAACAAATAATTATCACGCACGCACGCACGAACGCACGCACGCACGCACGCACGCACACACGTGTTTACATACCATGCGCGAATCGTGCATCTGATGTTTGTCATTTATTGCCCCAACAACGCCAAACAAACGCTGTCTTTTCCATAAAACTTGTTAGTTAACACATGCACGTGTCGGCGCAAGCTGCCGTACCACACCACGTGTAACTATTCTCCATAATGTATGCATCACGTGATGAAATCCGAGCATCGCATTGGTTCACATCCGCCCATGGTGCTCAATCTACCTGCTAAAAAAAACACGCCTCACGGCTGTCGGTTATTATCCTGTCCGCCTTCTCCTTTATTGTCGCATGGACATCTCCCGTGGCCAGCCTCCAACCAGGTCCACGAACATCAAAGGCCAAAAACAGTGCCAGAAATGTGGTCACAAGGACACACGTTGTGCGATTCTTGTATTGCAACTTCGAGGACTATGTTACAATGTGCAAGGTAGACAGTATGGAAGGATTGCCTTAAATTATTTCTCAAGTGCTTTGATGAAAGCAGAAAGCTTGCCGTCCTACTTGGAGTATACTGCCATTCGGTGGATTGTTACCTGGCATTAGTTGTAGTACACAACGGCTATTTCGTCCAGGTAGTTGCACGTCCAATTTTTTGCGTAGTCCATTTGGACCGTTGCCTACGTCTTCCCCGCCGAGGACTGCTTCAAGGTACGAACGTTTAGATATTGGGCGATGACGCGGTGACAGAGCATGTGGAACTCGACCATTCCGTCTGTGAACTCGACCATGCCGTCTGTGAACTCGACCATGCCGTCTGTGAATTTGCCAGTGAAGCTTTCTTTACTTTCTACAACTTCATTAAACAGTTATATTGCTGCTCCGGTTCTGCTATTGCTAGCGTTGAAACGTAGCAACCAACGTAGCAACCAATGTAGGACCTCTTCTACTATGGGTCCTGTCTTTCTATGTAGCTTCTGGGATTCCCAGGCACGGAGCCTGTGCGTTAATCTTGGCACTCATTCTGATATATGAAAAACATCTGGGTTCAGAATAACACTAAAATAGCAAAACCGTACCGTAGGTCGAATAAGTTTTATCTATGTAGTAACGCGTTTTGCTAAGTATGTACCGCTTATATATATATATATATATATATATATATATATATTACTTCGCTGAATCGGAGGAAATGTGTATTATATATATATATATATACACACATTTCCTCCGATTCAGCAAGTAACGAGGGGAGAACACAGTCTCACCATGAAACAGTGTTGTGTAACGAAGTCAAAACTCGACTCACTTTCTTGTCATACATACACAGCAGACATGCCAAGTCTATCGGTTTTCCCTGTAGACTGCCGGTTTTCGTCTACCGGTCGGTTGAACATTTCTACCGGTTTTTGCGATTTTGGGGAATCTTTTTCATTTTATTGGTAAAATCGGCACTGGTGAGCGAAAAATCTCGAGTAAACCCGTTTGAATCTGAATCTCAGCCTCGATTCGGATATCGCAGCTACGCACGCTCGTGATCTATGCCATATATCTTTCGCTTGAGTTATTTTTATCTACACATTTTAATCATTGATCGCTAGTTTCCGGGACCAGTTTTCGGGACCAGCTGTTGGAGGAATTTACCGACTTCCAGCTGATACCCGACGACGAGCGGCTGTGTGTTTGGACCACGGGCACACCCATGTTTATTCGTCTCGTTGCGCTGGCGAAGGCGCTGCTGACGATCCCCAACTCGAACGCTGCTCCAAAGAGGACCTTCAGCATGGTGAAGAATATCTTCACCGAGCAGCGTTTGCACTTGGGGAATTCGACTCTGTCAGCACTGCTGAAGTGCAAGTTGAACGAGGACACTATCTGTACCGAGTTCGCTCCCCGTGAGCGCACACTGCGGTTGGCGCATGCCGCGTGCACGTCATACAACGACTTGTGCACTAGCTCGACACAGGAGCGAGTGTGAATTTTATTTAGAGCATTTTGTTGTACAGGTGTATCTACATGTTGTTTGTATTTTGTGTATTTATACATTAGTGTTTTTTATTTATGTCATTTGCACATTCCAGGTAGTTTTTACATTTATATTTATCAATCTCAGTCAGAATTGTGTCTAGCTTTGAATATTTCTGGCATGGTATTTTTATTTTATTTATCAGTACTGCCTTTAACAGTATTATTCTGTAATCTGTACTTTATTAAGTGCCGTTTTATCAATATGATGTATCATGCTGATTGATGCTTGTTTTCTACATTGCTGCATGCATGTCTAGCTTGTTTGTAATTATTGTTGTATAAGTTTTATATTTTTTTATCATTTGAACATTTCAGCATAGAATGTGCGTGTTTACGTAATTGAAATGTGGAGCATTTTATTGTTTTCACTGCTGTGTTTTTGTCCATTACCTTAATTGTTATGGATCTTGCATCGTTCTTAATATTTTTTACATGATTTATGATTTTTTGGCAATGCATTTTGTATATATTATTAACTATTTCTATTGTATATAATTCTCATTTCTTGTGTATTAGAAGTATATGCTGTGTGTGTCTATGTAATTGAAAAGTGGAGCATCTAGCTATTTTCACTGCTATTTCACTTCTATGTTTTTGATCCATTACCTTAATTTTTATGCACCTATTTATGTACCTATATATAACTTATTTAAATCGTATATAATTACCATTTCTTGTGTGTATTAAAATAACGAGTTTAACCAGTGTGGTTAATAGTGTGTTTGTTGAGCTGTGTCTCGATTGTGGCTGCCGGCCTTCCGAACTTGGCACGTCTGACACACAGTAAAGGCAGCCCTTTCAATCTAGACGTTCACCACACAGACGACAGTACATGCCCTCACATGTTACTAAATTAGTATCTCAAACTCCGAGGCCACGATAGTGGGCTCGTATTTAGGTTTGCCGACACACTTCCAATATATCGAACATATTTTTCAAACATGTTGCGTAGCGCTGCAGCATTTGCTAAGCTACACTCAGAAAAGATCTCTCCTCACTCCTTTCGCATTGGGGCCACTACGCTGGCAGCTAAGGATAGATTTAAGCAGTTCGACCGAAAACGAGGCTTATACGCCGTATATATCAGACAGTATATGCTGTGCTCAGACAGTTAGTTCTACTGATTTAATGTGTTATATACAATCAATGTCACATTTAGTTACATAAATATTCCAAAACTGCTCTTGGAACTAACAGTTGAATAAGCAATTATTTTGAGGGAGCAGACTCCTTATAGGATGTTATTTCCAGAATAAACATTTGCTAATGTAATTAATGGTGATACATCATTTCCACAGCCCTGGAAATAAGGTAGTGCTTTAGTTAATTGTTGTGAAAAATTAGTTTTTCCCAAGCCAATATATAATAATAATTATAAGCGGAGAACAAATGTTTCGGTCAATATGCCCATGCCATGTATTTTTTGCACAAAGTGCGACACCAGTCGGAATCGAACTGACCGCTAAAACCGAAACATTAGCATATACCCTTAACTGCAAAGTTAACTGATTATTCTCCAAAATGGCAAGCTGATTCCCTAAAATGTTTAGTAGAACCACAGTACAGCACCTATGGATCAAGCATACAGTGCAGAAGCCAGTCCAGAAGAAAGGATGATTTGAGCGTCTCTCTAGCCTCGAAATTTTCCAGGGAGAACACAACAGCATTAGTAACTTATATGGGATGGTGGATCCAATGAAAAAGAGATTGGTTGGCAAGCGCATCATCAATGCTATTCAGCTCAATGCATTCATTCAATACAGTACTATATGTGTTAGTACATAAAGCAGTTGTTTTACATTCCAGAATACAATTATGAACTATGTCGTTACATTCACTATCCGTATCAATTCTTATAATAATGAAAATAACTGAAACATTTGAAAGCGCATAATTTTTAATGAGCCATAAACATTATAAACAAAAAGCAAACAACAGAAAGAAACAAAATAATTTATAAAATATATTTGGCGCAGATATACATTTATCAAATCTTCATGCACCACACAACCTTTTTGAAGGGCAAGTAGAATTTGAGACAAGGAAAGAGAACAAAATGTAACTGCCATTCAAGACTTCAGACCATTGAGTCAACTATTCGAAGCTAAATTTCATCAAGTTTAATCATGAAATTAATAAAACACTGCTTTAATCAATGAAAATAGACAATAACTTACCTTTCTGAGCGAAATTACAGACACTATTTTCAGCAAAGGAGATGGCTCGGGATTCTCACACGAACTCAACATTTCGTCTACTACAGGGGTCATGCCTCAGTTAGACTTCCTGGTTACTTATGCCCTACGAATGTAGGGCATAGTAAGTTTGGATATAGAACGTTTTACAAAAATTCATACGATTTGACATAAGTGCATTTGTGCAGGGACATTACCAGGTTTGCTGGCGGAAGCTGTTGAGAGTGAAATTGTGGACTTTTAGATGATTTTAATAGGCGGAAGGATATTTGTGATTTTTTTTGCGATTAGACACGTGTGCTTCGTAATTCATGCCAATATTGGTAAACATTGAGGGGTGTCGCACATACAGGCATATTACAAGAGTTAGAAATGTCTAATTTTGACAAAACTCGACCAGCATGTCAGTGGGATGATGACAGCGGCTGGTGAAAACTTTTATAATTTTTGATGGTCACGTTTTCTTATAATTTTGCAAAACGTTAACATGGCCGCCAATGGGAAATGTAACTGTAGGCTGAACCCAATTAAACGGTGGGTCACAGCACAGCACGGTCGTGGTCACAGCACGGTTATAACATTTTTATATGCTTATGTTTTAATCGTTGTTGTTAGCCTAATTGTGGATATTGCAGGTAATTTGGATGAAATAATGCGTTTGTTATAACACATTGCATAGAATTTTTATAATTTGCAATTCTGATAATATAATGAGGGGTCATATTAAAAAAAAAAAAAAAAAAAAAAACGGCCGCTAACCTGCCCCATGTTGTGTGTGTTTGACTTAGAAAATTGTCGGTGTCATGCTAGTTAATATTATATTATTATATATATATATTTTATTTAATATATTCAACATGATCATTACTTATTAAGCGCCGCTATTATTGAAACGTTTTAACCGTCTCCTTTAGGAGGTGTCCTGTAGCTGACCTACTATATATAAAAAATTTCAAATAAATGAACATTTTAATGTTGTGCTATAACGTTTGATGTGCATCAGCTGATAATTTACGCAATTTAATGTTTAATAAGAAATTTGATTGTTCATGAACACAGTTTTATTATTTTCATGTGTTAAAACTGCACGAAAGAGCTTGAAATAAGCACTTTTTATATAGAAAATAATCGTTGCGTTTCGTAAATGCCTAATCTCAACGTCTTAATACGCATTTCATGTCGTGTGCAGTTCTCTGTAAGTGCTTGGGCACAAGGAAATGAAGGTATGCAACCCTAACCGTAGCTAACCCCATCTCTAGCTAACCCCATCCTTGGCTAACCCCATCTCTAGCTAACCCCATCCCTAGCCAATCATAACCCTGAAGTGGTTTACATAAGATAAAACCATTCCCATAGACACAAGTTGCTAGGAGAAAGTGAACAGTTTGCTTGGAAAAGGCAGACAGCAGTAACAATCACGAATAGCCTGGTGTAGAGCCGATGCCAAAATGGAAATTTGGTCAAAATTAGGGGGTATGACACCAGTTTGTGATGGAGTAGGCAGCTATTTTGCACTAGAACAGTCATTGGTGATATTTTTATGTGGCTCAATACATTGGCCACACTGTGTAACAAATTTGGACAGAATAGTTGTATGTTGGTTGTGTCACTGCCACTGGAAGTATTGCATATATCAGCATTTTCAAATCTTGCCGCAACGGGTATCTGGTAATATGATACCCCTTTATGGTGGCGTATCCAAATCAAGCAGTACGCCTTGTATCTTACCAACTAGAAGCATGACAGCAGTCATATAAACAATAAAATTTAACAATTCTGACACATTGGAAATTACTCAAAATCCTGTTAAATGTGACAAATTGTCACTTTTTTGACAAAATTACACCATGTATGGTTAAAAATGAAGCAATTATATTAATTTGAAAATAAATTCATTGCAATATCTAAAGAGACAATAAGCAGGCTTCATTGGTTCGCAATGCTCTGGAAATCTATTATACATGATATATGATTTATCAAGTGTCAAAGTGGATATGTAATTAAAATATGTAACTGGTTTCAGCAAATATTCTGAACATGGCATTGTTTTGATTTGGCTGTCAAACAAATAATAATGACGTGACAAACAGGAGTGTTCTATAATATGTGTTCATATATATTGTGCTGCTACTTGATGTAAAATTGGACACTTTCTCAGAAAATAGCTTCCCTATTTGGGGCCATGCCTCAGTTAGACGTCCTGGTGTGTTACCTACGAATGTAGGGCATAGTAAGTTTGGATATAAGACGTTTTAAAACTTCATATGATCTGACATAAGTGCATTTGTGCACGGACATTACCAGGTTTGCTGGCGGAAGCTGTTGAGAATGAAACGGTGGACTTTTAGGTGATTTTAATAGGCGGAAGGATATTTGTGATTTTTTTGGCGATTAGACACGTGTGCGTCGTAATTCATGCCAATATTGGTACACATTGAGGGGTATCGCACATACAGGCATATTACAAGAGTTAGAAATGTCCAATTTTGACAAAACTCGAACAGCCTGTCAGTGGGATGATGACAATGTTTTCCAACTCATAGTCGTGCACCATGGAGGTCTTTATATATATATATATATATATATATATATATATATATATATACATAAAAAAAATCCAAAACGACGAAATAACTTTTTGTGAGTGGAGTAGTGGATGCTCAGCACGAGGTGCGAGGCTCGCCGGTGGAAGCAGGCTGGAATTGGTGGCGCTACCTCTCGTATTAGACGTGCAAGCCCGGTTACTCGACCAGTGATCGCTAGGTGTCGCTGAAGCGGGCTAGCTGTGACCAGGACCGTCACCCAGGTGGGATTAGCCCGGTCATCGGTCGGTATTGGCTTTTTGGCGCGAGCACGAACCCTCGTGGGAAGAGAATGGGCTTTCCATTTCAACTGCTGTGTGTGCTTCCACGCGATGCAGTTCAGCAATTTCTGCTCAGTTTTGAAATCAAGTTCAGCAATTATATTATGCATTGTAACTGCGTGCTGTGTGGTGTGTCTTACGTAGACCACGATTCAGGTTTCTGTAAACAATATGCTAAAAATGGCAATAAGTATGACATTAGTTTATTAGTGTTTAACTAATATATTGCTATTACTTATATAATATTAATATAAGACAAATTGTCATAACTGTACAATTTGCGAAGGTGGTCAATCTATCAATACACACTGCAAGCGTAAAAACCACTATGCACAATCTCATTCTGAGCAAACAAACAGGAGAGTGACGCTCTGTCGTTCATGAGACAGTTTCCTATCAGTGAATAATGCTATCCCATGTGAAACGTCGGAAATAAAAGTGAAACGTGAAAATTATTTTTTGAAGAAAACATCCTAAAAGTATGGAAACAATCCTAAAAGTATACAGAAATAAAACAATCACCTTTATGCAAAAGAACTGCCGTCAGCTATCACCGCCCAAAGGTTCCCACTTAAATCCACACATTGCCTTGCAGTCTGGGAAGTGTTAATTAGCTTTGTTACGAGCCAATACACAGCCTTAGTACCATGGGTAGACATTGAACTCAATCACATGAATTTGAAACATGCCGTTTGAAACCAATACGACATAAGGTATTTGTACCAGTCATGTTTTAAGTGTATGCCATCTAGTGACCAGGCAGGCAACGGTATGGTCATAGCGTAGAGGTCAAAGAACGTACGTATTCGGTCACTCCGAATGTCGTCTCGTAAAACGTCGTACATTGCACGATTTGTTCTAACTATCATCTCGTTGGCAGTATATTTTCCCTCGTAGATTATGTCCTGCCAATCCGGCTTCTTCTTTAAGTCGTTCTCACTAAGGAGACTGAACCAGTAGAAGGCAGTAGTCCGTGGCACATATCGGCTGATGATATCTCGCAAAGACGTTATGTCCGCCCGGGTTTTATTTAGCGTTTTACGCATACCTTTATCGTGGCTGTTAGAAAATAACAATATTACATCCGGGTAATTGTTTTCTCTGGCGAGATAGTCGCCAAATAGTGTAGGAAATAACTTTCGAGGTTTCACTTTGTTACACCGACCGGTTCCATTGACGGATGCCGGCGAACAGCGCGAGTTCGTGCTCGGTAACTTTCTATCGGTGAATGAAATTATGCTAATGAGTTCAATTAAAACGCTTCGTGGAAGAGAGTCACCGTTATCATTCCCGGTTTTGTCTGAAGATTTAACGAAGATGCATTCAAACAAAAAATTATATCGCTTATGAGAATTCTGCTTAGGAAATTTCGTTGCACGACGCTTTCGCTTGGAAAAATAATTTTCCGAAAGGTCCTTACTTAGTAGTATGCAACGAGTTATTGATTTCAACATTTCCTTCAATGCCCCGAAATACCTATTGCCGTGCGAATCGCCGATCACCACAATCCGTTTGATTTGTTTTTGCTGCAGACAACGTTGGAGCAGTTGCGGTGGAATGACGTCATATTTGAACTGACAGAAACGAGGCACAAAGCGACTGCCTGGAAACGAGGCGTTGTTGTTATTCCAATGTTGCTCTTCGGGGAAATGGTCGCGTGCGACAAGACAGTTTCTTACGGCGCTATCGCTGCACAGCCTGGAACTGTATGAACACCCTGTCGTCAACACCGCTCTACCGTCGGATTGTGTTGTGTATTTCTTGTCGTTGGTGGGAAAACGTTGTTTTCTGATTGCCATGACATGTCCCCGGCCGTATCCGTGGCGATAGGCAGGCGACGAATGCGGAAACACATTTGTTGTGGATGCGAATATGAATATGCCGATAACGCTAAGTAAAACCCAGATACATCGGCACGTACCCATTCTAAACTTGTACTTATAAAACGCCGATAGATGCATCTTGGCCGGCAATTCCATTTACTCTGAGCGGTGCTCGGTTCGTCACGCTTGACTGAAACAGAGAAGTTGCGTACGTTCGTCACCAAGAAAACGGTACAACCTATGAATGTATGTATACAAGCCCGTCCTCGTGGTCTTGAAAATGGTGATTCGGGCGTACACAGTTAGCCGGGGATTTTTAGGATGATTTAAAAAAAATACATTTAAAAGAAATTCTCCCCAAAACGGGGGTTC
Source organism: Lamellibrachia columna (assembly GCA_963662155.1). Classification (NCBI taxonomy): domain Eukaryota; kingdom Metazoa; phylum Annelida; class Polychaeta; order Sabellida; family Siboglinidae; genus Lamellibrachia; species Lamellibrachia columna. Next base: position 33,376,859 of record OY759263.1, on the reverse strand, counting down.
GAACCCCGAATCCCCTTGAGGACGGGCATGATATGTTTATAGTTCTGATGAACATTTGTGGAAAAGCCTCTTCACATATGTTGCAAAGTCGAGTCGAGATCACAATCTGTCAGATTGTGATCTGAACCCCATTTTTACAGAAATATCAGCAGTCAACTTGCGATTTCCAAAAATCATGTAATTAGTTTTTGTTACATTAAGAGATAATCGATTAACAGAAAACCACACCTGGAGTTGCTCAAGTCCATTATTTATCATCCCAACAAGTTCATTTAAGTCCCTATCACAACATAGTATGTTTGTATCATCGGCAAATAAAATAAAATTAAGCACCTTTGAAACTATACAAATGTCATTAATGTACATGATAAATAACTTTGGTCCCAAAATGGAACCTGTGGAACAACACACGATACATTTAGTATTTCTGATTCACAAATATTAAAATTGACAAATTGTTTTCTATTTTCTAAGTAACTCTGTATCCATTTATGTGAGACACCACACACACCATAGAAATGTAGTTTTTTTACACATTATATCATGATCAACAGTGTCAAAGGCTTTCTTTAGGTCAATAAACACTCCAGTAGCATAGTTGTTGTTTTCTAGAGAATAAATATAGTATATCGTATTTATTTAGGAATAAGCCCATCTTATCATTATATAGTTTCTAAAGAATTGTTGAGAATTGTGGTAATAATGATATTGGCCTGTAATTTGTAAACACATTCTTTTCACCTGACTTAAATAGTGGAACAACTTTGGCAATTTTCATCTTGCTTGGAAATACACTTGTTTGAAGGGATACATTATATATGTGGCTAAATGGCTTAATTATTTTAGTAATTACTTTCTTTATTAAATTCATAATAATATCACTGTAATCAGTTGATCTTTTACTTTTACAATGTTGTACAGTTCTTATAAGTTCTAGGTCATCAACAGGACTTAGAAACATAGTATGTTCTTCTTTCCTTTCTAAGTAATCATAAAGAGTTGCATCATTTTCATGTAAGGAAATATTTTTTGCTAAGTTGGGGCCAACATTAGTAAAGAAATTATTAAATCCATTGGCAATATTCTTTTTGTTTGAGATTAGCTTGTTGTTTTTTATAAAGCATTTGGGGTATGTTGGCTTATTGTAGCTTTTGTTAATTGCATTATTTAATATTTTCCAGGTTTCTTTAACATTTGTTTTCTGCTTTTCTAACAATGTGCCATAGTAGTTTTTCTCAGCAATTCTTAATATCGATGTGAATTTATTTTTGTAAGTTTTGTATTTTTGTTCTGCTGCAGCAGATCTCGATATAATAAATGCTTTACATAATTTATTTTTACAAGCACATTTTAAACCTTTTTTGAACCAGGGCTTTTTATTAATATAACTTTTCCTGGAAACTCTTTTCACTAGACAATGTTTGTTAAATATATCTATGAATATGTGGAGAAAAGAGTCATAAGCTTGATTAACATCATTTGTATCAAGAACATTTTCCCAAGATTGCTGACTCAGTTTTCATCGGAAAATGAAGCGCCAATGCATCCTCGTTTATCTTTCTGATATACTGAAATTCATTTACATTACATCTGCTTATGTTATACTCGCAAAGTGCAAAAATCGGTAAGTGGTCAGTAATGTCATTGAACAAGATGCCACAAGTTAGATTGTAGCGCATTGGTGAATATATTGTCTATTAATGTAGTTGAGCTATCTGTGATCCTAGTAGGCTTGTCAATTAATGGGTAAAGACCCAAACTATACATTATGTCTAGAAATATTTTAGTATTACTATGAGTCTCATGTTTCAGCAAATCTATGTTAAATATCGTTTTAATAGTTTTAGCATTACTTAAAATATGTTCTGTGTTTTCACAAAAGGTATCTAGGTTTGACCATGGAGTTATGTATTATGTATTTCAGAAATTTCAGGAGTTATGTATTTCAGAAATAGCGATTTTGTCAAATTTTACGTAGTGATAATCCATTAACTTTACCGATTTTCTCAGTGAATTGTAGGTTGGTGTAATACTGACATTTTGACGATAGGTTATTGTAGAAATTGTTTTCTGGATCTATATAATTTTTTAAAATCATGGGGATTATAATCCGAGTATTTGAAGGAATTGAAATTAAATTGTGAGCAGTTATCTATTAATTTATAAAGGTCTTAATAATCTTCAACAGAAGAATTCTTAAACACACATTCATCATCACTAATATTTTGAAATGGAAAAACTTCACAACATGATGTACATTGATAATTTACATTTTTGCAACGGATTAATCTGAATTGTTCTTGTGTTATTTTTGCACATCGTTTATGATAAACTGGTTCACATAGATCACATTTTATGGCATAACTGTTTAACGTTTGGTTACATATTAGACATGCGTCTAATTTGATCTTTTAGTATTAGCCATCATAATATTAGCCATCATAAATTAAATGTGATAATACAGCGTATATGAACATAGAAAACATTTGCAGGATTTGCACTACCAGACACTAGATAGTAACATACAAGAGTCCATATAACTATGTTCACAACACACATGATCTTCATGGACAATAAGTAAACTCTCTGTCCAAATACTGCCATCTCAGAGTTTGTCCAAATCGTTTTTACATTTGATCATCACTCTATTGGTCTGCTTCGTCTTTTTTACAAAGATGTTGCCGTTCATCGTCCATGTGCCTACTATTTTCCGTTCTTTTTTGAGCCGTCGGGTCTCCGCAAACAGTTCATTATTCTTCTGGGTAAGATGGTCATTCAGGAAGACTGCACTACCTTTCAACATTTCCCGTTTTCGCATGATTTCCGTCTTTTTGTCAGTTGACAAGAACTGGACGATCACAGGCGTCGAGCCATCTTTGCGTTTGGGGAGGTCGTGAGTGGCTGTGATTTCGATTTCAGCCACGGACACGCTCAGCTTCTCTTTCGCAAATTTCACAAAGTTTTACCTCATCGTTGAGGACTCATTGATGTAATTTCCGTCATTTGTTTGAGTGGGTGTCCTCGCAGATCTCGAGCGGGTTGTTGTATGTGTTTGAGTGGGTGTAATCTGAGATCTCGAGCGGGTTGTTGTATGTGCATAGCTATGCAAGTTCAAACCACTTACTATAATGTCACGTTTTCGTGAATGCTGCTCCAATTCGTTCACACGGTTTTCTAGAATTTCGATTCTCTCATCGTTTATCATTCTGAGCAGTTCATTTATCTTCTTCTCGATGGTCGAGTTGCTGTGTTTCAGCTCATCTACAGACTTGCACAGAAATTGCAGTGATGATTTGATGTCGGTTATATCCGTTTCCAAATCGTCATTTCTCGGCGGCATGGTGGTTGTTGAGCGATAATGTGGGTCGGTTGACGTGGCGAATTTTAGTTTCGTGTTAACTACTCACACAAAGCACGAAAGAGAGGCAACTGTATACCCTGCATGTTTCTGAGTTTTAACTGGACGTCACAATGATGCTTGAAAGTCGACAGATTGTAGCGTCATCACGAAATGTTTTTATTTTATAGCAGTGATTTTGGAACCGTGTCTACCGTCGCCGTTGACATCTCAATCAAGTGATTGAGGGCATTACAACTAAAACGCATATATGGAATAAAATAATTTAAATGATAAATAACATTAAGAACAATATAATTATGTAAGTATGAAATGGGATTAAAATAGTTAAATAATAAATTAAGGTATACAATGAATTAAATATGACAAAATAATAATAATAACTATTGAATAAGATTAAAACCGGTAAACATATAATTCTATCTTGTGTATTCCTCTAGGAAAAGGAAGGTCTTTAATTGCCGTTCAAAACTTGCGCAGCTGTTAGAGTTTCTAATGTTAGCGGGCAAATAGTTCCAAAGAGTAGCCGCTGCTTTGGCGAACGTGCGGTCACCGTATGTAGCTGTTCTAGTTCTAGGCACAGTCAATGAGATGGTAGATTCGGATCGTATACTATAGTGAGCGTGTTGGCCTGTGAATGGACAGCCTGCTGGGCGGAGCATAGTCCGCCATGAATGTTGTCAGTAACATTGCTACTAAATGTGTTCACTGCGCCTGCTATCGACCGTAGAACCAACAGTTAGTGCACCTAAGCTAACGCCCGTTAAACCAACGTTTACTGTACCTAAGCGATTGCCCGTTTGTGCGTGTGTGTGTATGCGTGTGCCTGTGCCTGTGCGCGTGCGCGTGCGCGTGCGCGTGCGCGTGCGCGTGTGCGTCTGTGTGTGTATGTTTGTTTGTGTGAGTGTGTGTGTATGCCAATGTTGAGTAATAATTCGTGTGTGTTGTTTGTGGCCGTGGGTGTGTAAGTGAGTGTGCACGTGCATGTGTGCGTGCATGCGTGCGAGTACCCATTTTCAGTAATGACTTTTGTATTGGGTTAGGCTATGACTCTGGTTTGTGTCTAAGACCATCTTGTGTAATATGATCACTCGTGCCCATAGTATCCACGGGCCATGTTCATATTTCCAAAGCGTAATGTAATAGGAACCATTTTGAGAAAATGTTCTCCTCCTCCTCATTAAAAAAATAACAACCTACAAGTACAGTAATGCCCATAACAATAGTCAACCGCGATAACGTTTACGTAACATTTTAGATTAGATTTTTTAACAATACATTCAACATTAGCTTCTTGTTGTCATACAAATCATCTTGTATTGTCAAACAAATCGAAACAATTCGTCAGGCACATGTCTTGTTTCAATTGTAACAACATCAGTAAACATGAATTTAATCAGGTTATTGTTGGCAACTTCACAGTTGGATCGTGCACAATTTAAATAAAAAAATTAAAAGCACAAATCCACTCAAGTGTAAAATTATTATACAAATAATTATTGAGCGTTATGCAACATAAATTTCTATAAAATTACACTTATATAAAGTAACTTAAATGTAGAGTAACCTATATTCACTAAAAAGACATGTGACCACCACACACACAATAAGAGGCGCTTTACATTGAAATCAATTAAATAAATATTGTATCATAATTATCTGAGATACGCAGACGACACAACTCTAAACGCAGGAACAAAGGAGGACCTGACAGAAATCATGGAAAGAGTAAGGAAAACAAGCGAGAAAGCAGGCCTATGTTTTAAAGACGAAGGTCATGACTACTGGAGATATTGGAGAGGTGGCAGTGGACGGAAAAAGCGTGGAGGTGGTAACGAAATTTGTATTTCTAGGAGCATTGATCACCAAAGATGGACTATGCGACAAAGAGATACGCAGAAGAATTGCAATGGGCAAAGCCGCAATGGGAGGATTAACAACAGTATGGAAAGACAGAGGGATTACGCTTCAGACTAAAGTGAAACTGGTGAAGGCCTTGGTATTCCCAATTGTATTGTATGGAGCGGAGACTTGGACGATGAGAAAAACCGAGAGGAAGAAAATTGACGCATTTGAGCTGTGGTGCTGGAGACGAGTGATGAGAGTGTCATGGATGGAGAGAAAAACAAACGTATGGGTGCTCGAAAACGTCAAACCAAAATGGACACTGGAATCAAGGGTGATAAAGGCGGCATTAAGCTATTTTGGACATGTGGTGAGAAAAGAACGTGGAATGGAGAATGATGTGATGCTTGGGGGAATGAGAGGGAAAATAAGGCGAGGGAGACCAAGAACAAAATGGCTAGACACTATCAAAGACGTAAAGGGCCCCTCTATTAACATTATGAGACGGGACGCCAGAGAGCGAGTGGAATGGAGAGGAGCTACCGCGGCTGTCGCCAGGGGTCGGACACGACTCGACGGCACAAGGTGACAAGGTGATCATAATTACCTTACTGACATACAGTAAAATGAATTAATTAGACTATAATTGAATTATATTAAAATAAATACATTACATTAAATATTAACAGTGTATGTTAAACCATTCCTGAAAAACGGTGCGTGGTAAAAACATTTAAGCATTTTGACAGTGTTATAAATACCATGGTATTACCGAGTTTTTTTTGTAGCGATTTGTGTTAGCTTAATCAGATGATATAATTGCACCAAGAACTTTTGCTTGAATAACTCTTTCTATATTAGTCCCATTTATCTCAATATACGGCAGAGATTCAACATATGTTCTATCTCTACTGCAACATAACCATCTATTGTGTCTCGTTCCTACTAATGCGCATATCATTATTATTATCACTATTATTATGACACAGCAGAGTAATGTTAGCTGAATCCTGTATTACAGATACTCTGTTTTGGTTGCATATTCCAAACATTGTGCGGTCATCAACATATTTATAAATAGAGCAAACTGTTCGTAAATCATTTATATGAACCAAAAAGTTCCATGAGGAGTGCCTCCAAAGGGTAACATAATTCTGAAATAGCATCCCCTATCTTGACTCTCTGCTCACGGTCTTAGAGAAACGCTGCCGTCCATCGGGCCAGGTGCACCGGTAGTTCCATTCTAACCAGTTTATCTGTGTTGAGCGTCTGCATGTTTCAGTAAGCAGACAACCGGGAGCTGTGTGAGCCACTGGCCCGTTTAGTAACACACGTTTCTCGGGTGAATGGTTCACAAAAGTCTACAAAAAAGGATGTTTCCACAGTTCAGCCCGGTAAAACCATTTGATTTGAGAGATACTAAGTTCTAGCACCTTTACTGTTTTAGTGGAGTTGGTATAGAATACAGTTGCACCTCGTATTACGTGGTCACTATACGAAAATAGTCACCCTGGAACAGCGAGTCCCAAGTGAGTTCCATAGTAAAGTATGTGACATTACTACAGTCGCCTCACTAATCAAGGATACGATCAGCACACGATCGGCCGACTCAATCCCGCCCTGGCACGTTAACCTCCCCCTGACATACTCCCTTCTTGGCTCGCTCACCTCCTCCCCCTGACTCACTCCCTCCGTGGCTCGCTGGCCTCCTCTCCCTGACCCACTCCCTCCCTGGCTCGCTCGCCTTCTCCCCTGATCCACTCCCTCCCAGACTCGCTCGCCTTCTCCCCTGATCCACTCCCTCCCAGACTCGCTCACCTCCCCATGACTTATTCCCTCCCTGGATAAATCGCTTCCTCTCCCTGACTCACTCCCTGCCTGGCTAAATCACCTCCTCTCCCTGGCTCACTCCCTCCCTGGCTCGCTTACCTCCCCCTGACATACTCCCTACCTGGCTAACTCACCTCCCCTCGTTTACTCCCTCCCTGGCTCGCTCGCCCCCTTCCCGTTGCTCGCTCACCTTCCCTGACTTATTCCCATCTTGGCTGGCTCGCCTTCTCCCCCTCATCCACTCCCTCCCAGACTCGCTCACCTCCCCATGAATTATTCCCTCCCGGAATAAATCGCTTCCTCTCCCTGACTCACTCCCTCCCTGGCTTGCTCGCCTTCTCCCCAACCCACACCCTAACCTTGCATACTCGTCTCCTCTCCTGACTCACTCCCTACTTATTCCCTCCCTGGCTTACTAGCGTCCTCCCCCTGACCTACTCCCTACCACCCTCCCTTCTCACCCTAACTCTGTCACAGACAGGCAGTTAGTACAGTATATGTAGGTATGTCTGTCTGTCTGTGTCTTATGCATCTACCTCTCTGCCCAGCTCTTTATCAGCCGCCATTCCGGTGCACCCGCTATTCACCTATCACAAACCTTCATTCCTGCCCACAGTTCTCCTCCCCTAGGTCCCTTGTTCCCTTACTATACTCTAGTATCCCCTCCGCATCCACCACAGGTGCGGAATCAGAATTTGAGCTACAGCTAGGAGCACATTGTTGTGAGTCCACCGTAACAGTCTAAATCTACCTCGACATATTCCGAACAAAAATAGTAAAGGTTATAATATCAAGTGGTGGATGGAATAATTGATTGTCACCCAAACCTTAATGTTGTTTTTGTACGTGTGAGAAATAATATCAAGAAAATTACGATGGAAAACTGCTGATCTCCCCTGGCCGAGAAATGATTGGCAGGGCTTTTTCCTGGCTATATGTTTAGCTCATTGCCATACACAACATTCAACCAATGTGTGTGTGTGTGTGTGTGTGTGTGTGTGTGTGTGTGTGTGTGTGTGTGTGTGTGTGTGTGTGTGTGTGTGTGTGTGTGTGTGTGTGTGTGTGTGTGTGTGTGTGTGTGTGTGTGTGTGTGTGTGTGTGTGTGTGTGTGTGTGTGTGTGTGTGTGTGTGTGTGTGTGTGTGTGTGTGTGTGTGTGTATTTACCACAGCGTGAGCGGTGTTACTTTTTACTATTTTAGATAGCGACTTGTATCGTGCCGTGACTGTCTAAGGAGATGTGTTCGACCTTCCAACCAACGTGAAGTTGGCGATTGATTGATGGTGCTTCTGTGCGTTTCACCGCAAAATAAACAAGCGCAAAAACGCCGAATGTCTGCTTTCTTTGCTGTTTTTATTCCCAAGTTGACAGTGTTTACAAAAGTAGTTTTTGTTTATCTTCATGAAGTTTGAGCACATACTTCATTTGAAATCTGAGTGCGGTTCATAACCTCAGCCCCACCATATAATCATTGCACGACTCCATATTATATTATCTATCAAATGTTTTTGGTCTATCACTCCAGACAAATCTACAAACGTATTCATATCGACAGTCTAAGCTGTTACTCTCCCGTATCCAGAAGATTCTTACGGCGTGTTTCGTTCAACCGCCACAGCTAGTATTACTGCCTATCGCCTGTGCTACACAGAGCATTCTTATGTAGTCTATTTCTTGAACTGAAGCCAATAATTAGCAGTTCAACTGATATTTACGGTCGAACTGATAAAGCCTACTTCGATTGAACAATCTGTTTAATCGCAATTAATGACCATGCAAATAATGCTTTACAGTTGTTAAGGGTGTAGTTCGATCATTTACTAACATACACATCCGAAAAATCATGTAACACTAATCATAAATCATATTACTAAATTACGCTGCTGCTGATCAAGAATAAAACAAACACAAACATCCTGGTCATTTAGTGTCGTTTTGTAATTTTATAATAACAACGACAATAACATTGCAACACGCTCCGGATGACAAGTGGGAAAGGAAGCAATTGGCCTATCGACAGTCAAACAAAAACACTACAGGTGAATTATAATTAAAAGCATCAGATAAATATAAAATAAATAAAGCTATGTATTATATATAATTATTATATATATATATATATATATATATATATATATATATATATATATATATATATATATATATATATATATATATATATATATATATATGTATATATATATATATATATATATATGTATATATATATATATATATATATATATGTATATATATATATATATCTATGTGTGTGTGTATACAGACCACATTCTTTACAATCCACATATCAGTTCGAAGTAACGTTTTTAAAAGTAGTAAAATTTCGAATTAATTGTATGTTCGTTATACAATTGTAATGAACTACATAATAATTTATATAAAATTTATTTATTTAACTTCCTATCACTTCTTCACTTCACTTTCCCATAACCCGTAAGGATCGTTGGGACACCATTGATGACTTTCTAACCAGCTCTCTCCACGTTTCCCTGTTCTCGACAGCCCTCTCTGGGAGTCAGCGAACTCCATTCCTGTCCACTCTTTGATGTTGTCTTCCCACCTCTTCTTCTGTCTACCTCTTCGTCTCCCCCCTCTTACGGTACCTTGCAAGATAGTCTTTGCAAGGCCAGGTGATCGTGATACATGACCGTACCACTTCAGTTTACGCTTCTTAACTGTTGTAAGAAGGTCATCATATGGTCCGATGGCTTCTTTGATCTTGTTGCGGACAGCTTCGTTAGTAACATGGTCTTTGTATGATATGCGCAAGATCTTCCGAAAGCATCTCATTTCCATGGCTTGTATCCTCTTCTGTAGATCTGCTGAGAGGGTCCATGTTTCACAAGCGTACAGAAAGATGGACATGACAAGGGAGCGCATCAGCCTTATCTTCGAACTGACCGTGATGTTTCTGTCGTTCCATAAGGGTTTCAACCTTGTTAGTGCTGCTGTTGTCTGTGCAATCCTGGCAAGTATCTCCGGTTTGGAACCCTCATCTGTGATAATTGATCCCAAGTACATGAAGCTTGTTACTGTCTGAAGTCTCTGTCCATTAACTTTGACCTCTGTGCTGATGCCTTGTGTGTTGTTCGTCATCAGTTTGGTCTTTTCGGCACTGATCTCCATGCCGTATGATGTAGATGTTTTTTCAAGGCGCTCCACTAAATTGACTAGTTCTTGTTCATCTCCTGCTAAGCCGTCGATGTCGTCAGCAAAACGAAGGTTGGTGATTGTCCTGCCTCCAATGCTGACAGTGCCTTGATGGTTTTCTAAAGCATCAGTCATGATCCTTTCCAGAAAAATGTTGAAGAGCGTTGGTGATAGTAGGCATCCTTGTCGAACTCCGACTGTTGTTCGAAACCAGTCTCCTATGCTGCTGTTGAAGGTTACTGCACTGGTGGCATTGTCATATAGGTGTTCAATGGTTCGGACAAGCTTGGAACCAATGTTGTACTTCCTCATGGTTGCCCATAGGGCCGCATGCCATACCTTATCAAAGGCCTTCTTGAAATCTATAAAGACATGATACAGGCTTTGCTGATGTTGAAGGTGTTTCTCGCAAAGGATTCTAAGGTTGAAGATCTGTTCACTGGTGCTCCGTCCTGCTCGAATACCCGCTTGTTCTTCAGCGATAATCTCTTCTGCCTGGGGTTTGAGTCTGTTGAGTAGTATCTTCAACATGACTTTGCTCGGGTGGCTGATGAGGCTGATTGTTCTGTAATTTTGGCACATCTGTAGGTTGCCTTTCTTGGGAAGTGTTATGATCAGTGACTGAGTCCATGGGGTGGGCCATTTTCCTGTCTGCCAGATCTTGTTGCAGATTGTTGTAAGTGTGGTAATCAAGGCTTCTCCCCCAGCTTGAACCAGTTCTGCTGGTATGTTATCAATTCCAGCTGACTTTCCTTTTTTCAGAGACTTTACTGCAGCCTCCACTTCCTCACGAAGAATGGGGTAGTCGTCCTCTTCAGTAGTCTGTGTACAATTTAGTACTACTGGGTCTCCGTTGGTGTTGTGGCTGTACAATTCTGAGCAGTATTCTGTCCATCGATTGAGGATCTGCTGTTCTTCTGTCAGGCATTTCCCTGATTTGTCTTGGATAGTGGTAGTTATCCCTTTCTTCACTGATGTCAGGTCTTTCACTATTTGATAAGCCTTCTTGCTGTTGTTCTTGCTCAAGCTGTCTTCAATTTCACAGCATTGTTCTGCTATCCAGTTATCTTTTGCTCTTCTCATATCTTGTTTAATCTTCTTGTTGACTTCTCTGTATTTTGCTGCACCTTCAGGATCACATTTTCTCCTTTTCAATTCCCTTCTGTTGTCACAAAGATCTAGGATGTCTTTTGTGACCCATGGTTTCTTTGTCCGACGGTGTTTTCCAAGGATCTCGTGGGCTGTGTCGGTCACTATTTTGTTGAAGGTGTTGGTCAGCAAGTTCACGTCGGTATATTTGTCATCCAGTATGATAAGTGGTGCAAATTTCCCACCTATCATTGCTTTGAATGCTTCTGCTACATCAGGATCCTTAAGTTTCTCGATGTCAAATTTGATTCTTGTTGGCTTTGGTTTGCTGATCCTCTTCAGGCGAATGTGGAAGGATGTCATCAGCAAGTCGTGATCACTTCCGATATCTGCTCCTGGCAATGTTCACTCCTGTGTGAAAGCGCCGTTTCACCAAGATGTAGTCGATCTGATTGTGATGTTTTCCATCTGGGCTGTGCCAGGTCCATCTTCTAGATGTTTTGTGTGGGCCAAATGTGTTAGCCAGCATCAGCTCATTGTACATTGCAAATTCGAGGAGCCTGTGACCTCTCTCATTTGTTTCCGTGTTGCAGAAAGGTCCGCAAGTGTCTTGCCAGTTGTTCTGCGCATCCTTTCCCACTTTTGCATTCCAGTCTCCTAGTACAATAAGATTGTCTTTCTTTGGCGTTTCCTCTATGACTTCTTGCAGCTGGCCATAGAAATCTTCCACCTCACTGTCGTCATAATCAGACGTTGGGGCATAAACTTGTATGACTGTCATGTTGAAGGGAGTTGCCTTCAGGCGGATGGTGATGAGCCTGCTGGAGATAGGGCGACAACCCATGACAGTGTTCACGATATCTTTGTGAACAAGAAACCCAACGCCTTGTTCGTGTTTGTCCTTCTTGCCACTGAAGTAGACCTTGTGTCCTTCTTCGGTCGATGTTTCACCAAAGCTTTTCCATCGCATCTCGGCGAATCCAAGCAGGTTCCATCTGTATCTCTCCATCTCATGTCCTATCACTACACATGCCATTGCCCATCTTCGAGTGTAAACATTTAGTAGCCATCATAAAGTGAAATTATCAATTAACGTATCAAAATTGCATTTTCTCAACTTCAAAAAACGATGGCCACTTTGGACCCGTCTTTGTGGAAACGTTTATCCCCATAATATCACTTATATGTCCCTGTTGTACTCGGTAGGCAAAAAGCAACTATCTGGACCTCAAAACTTGTTGATACCTGGTATGATATTATTTTTGTTTCGATTTTTATGCATCATTTTGTATACTTGACAAAAGGGCGAAAAACCTGGCACCTCCAATGAACACGTATAATTTTCCTTCCATTCAAAATATTCATTATAGATGGTGTAATTCTTGTTGATTTTTTGAAGATATTTCCTCAGGTCCTTCGGTGAAGAATAATCTTTGACGTTGATGTAGGAGACAAGTTTTATAGTCGGCACCTCCCAGAACAACCGGCATAATGTCTTGCTGAAGACGTGTCCAAACTTTCTCGGTGATGTAATCGGTACATAGCGAATTCTCGAAAGCAAGGTAAAACGTGTGCGTCTTAAAGAGACAAAAAAGCTGTAGGTCCCTTCTCTAGGGTGTCCATGCCAGGGAAAGTAAACTATCCGGCACAGGGGGTAGATGTGTAACCTGCTGTGGACTCCATCTCGCATGAGCCACTGCAGAAGCGTCCACATTTATAAGTCGTGAATCGCGGTCCAAGAATGCGTTATTTTACGACCCACGACTTACACCTGTATAAATGTGTCAGTTGTTATGCAACCACGCCCACTTGATAAACGCAACTAGAATGTTAAAACGCCGTTCCGAGTATGCACAAGCGTCAAGAAGCAGTGAACCCGCTTAACCACATAGGAAGTAATGAACTGAGATGAAAAAGCTCACAGATTGTTTAACATTAAAAGAGCTAGATTGATGGGACTAAATCATATGTAGGAATGTGTTACATTCAATTACCTTCTACGCAGAAGTTATAAAGGTCAGACATGGATAGAGAAATGACACCTTTTCACGTCGTTCCAAAGTTGATTGTTATTTTGCATATGCCATGTGAAATGCAACAGCTAAATGTGTGTGTTTAAGTTAGTAAGTAATAAGTAACTGTTCAAATCGAGATGCACGGTATGTAGCATCATTGTTTGAATATGTATTATCAGCACGGCTAACCAGTGATTGGTCCAGTGTAGCCAATTGCCAACAGTGATGACCTGACTCCAGAGTCCTGTACATATTAGTTGACAACATCTACCAATTTTAACCAGTCACACCTTTCAGGGCCGTCCTCGGGGTTTTCAAAAGTAGTGGTCGGGTATATACAATTAATCTGGGATTTCTGGGTGGTTCTCTCAAAAAGGGTGTTGGTTCGACCCCCCGAACCCCCTGACGACAGTCACGCCTTTCTATATGTATGTGTAATGTCGTTAAACGATTGAGCTTGTTCTATGTCATTGTAGATCTCAGTTTTGTATATGCATGAGACCACAGATAGACCTATTGGCATTGATGGCTGGCATCACCATGAGCAACTGTGTTAATGTGGCAACGGACGACATGTGGCATTGTTGGCCCGGTGTTAGTGACTGTAGGCAAAAGACCACACCCGCTGGTGATGTGCTCGTTCCGAGTGAGTGATCTCATGAACAATAACACCACCTTAAAAGTCAACATGCCAACTTGCCACTGCTGTCACACAGTTTCTCACGGACGCGTGTGTGAGCGACGCCGTGATACTATCTACGTATGTCGGGGACGGAATACTGGCAGTTATAGTAATGTGTTGTGAAGGTCTACGTAACTTAAAACAATCGAAAACACGAATGGCATTGCGAACAATTGTACATAATAACTATAAAGGGTAATTCGCTTGTTTGCAGAAAGCGTATTGGGGGGGTGGTGAATAAAAAAAAACCGGGTGTTACAACTCCTTCCTTTCCATCAAAAGTCTGTGTGAACACAACTTAGCTCCATTAGAGTAAGATTGTTTACGTTGGCCCGTTAAACAACGAAACAATTTGCGTAAATATGGCCTCCACTGCATGAATAGCGCTCTGCGTCTAACGTCACAGTTGTTCCCATGTTGTTTCGGTTGGTGTAACCCGAGAAATATAATACATTCATGTCGCAACAATCGGTATTCACAGTAGGAAGTCGTAATCGTACTAATCTTATGGTATGTAGAAGACATCTGCTATGCAAGTATAACTTACTTAATATTATAATATAATTTACCAAAGGCCTTCGCGGACCAGGACTTATAAAAGAAGAATATAAAAGGGTAATTATTTCGAAGTATATTATTACAAAACAATTGAATGATATTGTGCAACCATCAATTATTTAGGTTTCTTCCAACGATTGAATAATGTGTCTTACATAATGGAAAACTGAGAAATAGCAACGTTTTTACATGCGCTAAACTGATGTTCTGAAGAGGCTATTTGTTTTACGCATTTGATATAACATTTAACAAGACTTAACAAGATTTAATAAGATTGCCATTCAAGGCAAACGCCCAGATGGCACTTGGACAAGGAAGCCATTGGCTTCTCGAGTGTCCTACATTTTCCATCTATGTGTAACCTGTCCTCCTGAGATATGTGTCAACTTTGTTTTTAAACATATTCACGCTGCTAACAGCACACAATATGTAGATGATTTGTTCCATTCAATGATTGTCAGCTGCGAGAAAGAGTACTTTCAGATATCTAATCTACACTGACCCTTTACTAAAGCTACTTCGTGTTCTCTAGTTCTACAATCTTTCCTTAGTGAAAAAAATATATCTATCAATCTTTTCATACCAATTTAATATCTTAAAAACTGTTGGTCTGTTCATAACCTACTTACAAGTAGGGTTGTTGAACCACATTCTCTTAGGCGTTCACCATTTCTGGAAGTATCTTAGTTGCTCTCCTCTGTAATCGTTTAAGCGTATCTATATCCTTCTTACGATAGTTGGTCTCCATGCGTGTATACTGTGTTATAAATAAAGCCTAGCTATTGATTTATACAGAGGTATAATTAACGTTTTCCCTGGTATGTTATATTTCTCCTAATCAACCCAATACTTTGATTACCCTTTGAAGCTGCAATACCACACTGCTCTGAAACTTTCACATCAAAACTTATTGTTACTCCTAATTTCTTTTCTTTTTCTCGAACCCTTTTTAAATAATGGTATGATGTTTGCTTCTTTCCATTCAGAAGGAACCACTCCATCTTTTAATGATAAGTTGAACACTCTTGCAAGTGGTATACTAACTTGTTCTACTGTTTCCGTTATTAGTCTTGGAGGAATTCTATCCACTCCTAGTGGTTTATTATCCTTCATTGCCTTTATTTTCTTAACTACCATTTCTGGGATTACAATTAACTGCCCTAAATACCCCGATTTAGCCTCCTGAAATTTAGCATCTGAAAGTTGTAGTGAACTAATATCCTCTCTAGTTAAAACTGAACTGAAGTAACCATTTAGGTTTTCTGCCATTAAAAAATATTTTGATACTCTATTTCCAACCCTGTTTGCTAGTGGTCCAACCTTGTCTCGTCAGTTTGTTTACTGCTGACATATACTTGCTGTCATGTTTTAGGTTACATGTAAATTTTTGCTCATAGCTTCTTTTAAATTATCAAGTTTCAGTCGTAGCTGCATTAAGTGCCTCTTTGTAATTTGTGTAGTCTTCATCCTTTCCAATTCACTGAGTCAAAGTAGTCACAAAGGCCAGACGTGGCTAGCGAAATAACACCTTTTTATAGGAACATCGTGTTTGAGCATATTCACATCGTTCCAAATGCCAAAGCTAATATTTTTGTGGTCCAGATAGTAAGTAATAGGTCATTGTTCAAATTGAGATGCACATGCTGTAGCATCATTGTTTGAATTTTTATTATCAGCATGACTAATGACTTAACCTACTGGGACTGGTGACTTGACAACATCCATTGTAGTCAATTTGTAAAACAGTGACGCCCTGAATTCAGGGTACTGCAAAGAGTCGTTGGCCACATCCACCATATTCAATCAGTCACACCTTTCGTTCGAACCCACCGAACCCCCTGGGAAGGGGCCTAATTTATGCGTCTTTACCCACATACCATGGTGACCAACTTTCGACAGGAACTGCTCAGCCAGTTCCACGTGGTGCAGGGCGATAATTTATTATTCCTCAAAGTCGAAGGTCAAAAGAGAACAGTGCTAGCCACGCCGGATGTTTGGTCTACTGCCTTCTGTTTTTCAAGTCGTTAACGACATGAACACAGACCCGCCTACCTTTCTCTCCTTTGTAGTTGTCCCTCGAGGTAACTGCGGTAGCCATTGGGTCCAGCCAATGATTCAAGACATGTAGATTAACTTGATATTTATGTGAGGCGCGGTGGTTGTGTCGTAGGTGGTCGGACTTTCGGTCGAAGGGACCGGAGATCAAAACCACGTATTGCCATTTCGATACTTGGGAACTTTTGCTTGCGTCCTTCGGGAGAGACACTAAAAAACGTTGGTCCCTTCTATATGGCATCTATGCCAGGGGAAGTAAAATATCCCACACAGGGGGTAAATGTGCAACATGCTGTGGACTCCATCTCTCATGAGCCACTGCAGAAGTGTCCATGACGCGGCTCAGTCATTTGTGCTAATTACCTCGCCATAAGATACGATTGAATTAATTTTTGTTTTAAAATAATACACACATATAAAACACACCGAAACACGTACGTTGGATGTTGTTTTCTTCTGAAAAGGGAATTCTTCAGTATATAGGCGTATGTCAATAACTTATAAGTCGTGACTCGTGGTCCTTGAATACCTCATTTCACGATCGACAACTTCCAGCTGCATAAATCCTGTCAGTAGTAATATAACCACGTCGTATCTAGCATATTAAATTATTTCGAACGAACCCCCCGAACCCCCTGAGGACGTCAAACGATTGAGCTTGTTCTATGTCATTGTAGATCTCAGTTTTGTACACGTCTGAGACCACGAAAAGACTTTTGGCTGTGATGGCTGGCACCACCATGAGCAACTTTGTTGATGTGGCAACGGACGACATGAGACATTGCAGGCCCGGTGTTAGTGACTGGAAGTAATACACAATACCCAGCTTGCATTGTCATTTGCCCCAGGATTTCATCAAACACGTAGTTTGAGTTGAATTATATCAGACGGGTGCGCAATCTTGGGGGGGGGGGGGGCAAATTAAGACCAGTAGAATGTGGTAGCTGAAACTCTGATCCACGTTCTAGTCCTCGTTCTTATTTGAGGAACAGCTCATCACATTGCAGACATATATTTGAGTTCCCTTGATCGAACTAGGCAATGTTCTGGTCCCTATCTGGAGTGTTGCGAACTTCTCACAGAGCTGAACCCACTTCCAGCTTTTCCAAGGATATCTTTAATCGGGAAAGGACAGGCTGTTGTACCTGTTTTGCACTAGCAAGGGACTCAACCTCCATCCGGAAGAAGGTAGATTCATCACTACGGCGCATGGAGCGAAGAGTTTTGACAGTTATGGCATCTATTATCTTGTTCATTAGCAGCTGACAATGACATGATTTGCTGGAATTAACATGTCTAGGGTGATTCACTCAGACTATAAGCATGATAGAACAAGCAATGACCAAACATTAATCCAAAGAAGAAGTTGAACTGTTTCATGTGGGTCTGCACTGGTGCCACTCTACCTGATAAATGTACCACAAATAGTGTCCATTGATATGCGTATCTAGTGGAAAACAAGGGATATTTTGTTGCTTGTGCGTAACTAGTGGACGACAAAGCATATGTCGTTGTTTATGATGTAGGATTGAATCACTGACTGACTGAGATATGCCATTGTCTGGAAAACGTACATGGATCAACGAATCACGCCCTGGGGCTTGGCCAAATATTGGTATGGTCCAAGCCTACCTGACCTTTAAATTTGTTCCTGTAATCTTATCCACATTATATGAGCTATTGTTATATTTAGAGTTACATTTATTTATTGTACTATATTGATTTGATGAGTATTATAATTAATTTAATATTTTTAATAAATGTGTCTATCTAGCAGTTGTAAGCCATGTTTTAAAGTTGGTCATCCAATTCATGTCATTGGTTCTGACCCTTTATGGATGAAATATATTGTTATTATGTTTTATTATTAGTATTATTATTACTAGCAAAATACAAATTCTACACTGCCATAACAACAATATTAATAATTCACGATAAATGCATGATAAATAACATTATGATAGAACTATTCATATATGCATGGATAGATGGTGCATCCAGTCATTGCCTCTACGTAATGACTACGAAGAGTAGTTCGACTGTACGTAGAAATTTTTACGGTGGTGTGAATTTCGAAAAAAATAATAGTGTTGCAACTCCTTCCTGGGGTACCAATCCCTGCTAAGTCTGCCTGGACACAGATTAGCTCCATTACGGTAAGATTGATTACGTGGCCCGTTACGTTGATACGTAGTTAACGAAACAATTTGCATAAATATGGCATCCATTGCTGGAAGAGCGCTATTCGTGGAACGTCACAGTTGGCCCCATTTTGTTTCGGTTGGTTTACCCTGAGCTGTTCTAAACGCAGTCACATGTGAGAAAATAACGAGACTTTCCAAGCAATCGGCATTCCTGAATGTGAATTCGTAATCGTAAAGGTAATCATAAACACAACGTAGATTAAACTGTAAAATTTTTACTCACATGTTTCTTTCTTGGCGGCTCAACCAATGGAATTCGATAGAAAGAGAGAGAAGGTCGCTTAACAAAACTGCGCTGGTATCACTGTGCGATGTGGCACATTTAGTGTACGACTTCCGACTCGGACGAGTTCCATTAATCATCATAGTAGTCGTAGCCAACCAGACGGTTGCATAGGGCGGAGCATAGTCGGCCGCGAATGTTGCCAGCAGCTTTGTTACTAACTGTGCAGCGTAAATGCATAGAACCGAGGTTACTGCACCGACTCGGACGAGTTCCATTAATCATGATAGACCAGACGGTTGCATAGGGCGGAGCATAGTCGTGCTATACGATGTGATCAACTAGCCTGTATTTTCAAATCTTAGTCTTAGTAAAACCACGACTTTTGTTTCCGTTTAGGCCTCTGTCGACAGACCAATGATCTATTCGAACACATATTTGGCCGTTGTGGCCCGGAGACTTATTTGAAATCTCCGATGTGGCACTATATTAAAAATGTTTGCTGAGCCCTGCGCTCCTTAAATAAAAACATATTTGGCTATAGGGCGATAGCTTAGATACAGTAAATATTGGTTCACCGGGCGATAGCTTAGATGCAGTAAACGTTGGTTGAACGGACGATAGCTTAAGTGCAGTAAAATTTGGTTCAACTGAAGATAGCGTAGATGCAGTAACCGTTGGTTCTATGCATTAACGCAGCACAGTTAGTAACAAAGCTGTTGGCAACATTTGTGGCTCCATGGGAAGTTCCCATCACTCCAGATAGGCACCAGAACATTGCCTAGTTCGATCAAGGGAAGTCAAATATATGTCTGCAATGTGATAAGCTGTTCCTCAAATAAGAACGAGGACTAGAACATGGAACAGAGTTTCAGCTACCACATTCTACTGATCTTACTTTGTCCCTCCCCCCAAATATTGCGCACCCGCCTGATAGCATTCAACTCAAACTTCGTGTGTGATGATATTCTGGTACAAATGACACTGCAAGGTGGGTGTTGTGTACTACTTACAGTCACTAACACCGGGCCAGCAATCGCTCACGTCGTCCGTTGCTACATCAACAAAGTTACTCATAGTGATGCCAGCCATCGATACCAACAGGTCTTTTCGTGGTCTCAGACGTGTACAAATCTGAGATCTACAATGACATAAAACAAGCTCAATCGTTTACCGACATTACACATACATCTAGAAATGTAGGCCCGTCCTCAGGGGGTGGGGGGGTGTTCGAACGAACCCCCCTTTTTGAGAGAACCACCGAGAAATACCCGGCTGATTGTATACGCCAGATCACCCCATTGAAAACCCGAAGGACGGGCCTGAAAGGTGTGACTGGTTGAATATGGTGGATGTGGCCAACGACTCTCTGCAGTACTCTGAAGGCAGGGCATCACTGTTTGGCAAATTGACTACACTGGATGTCGTCAAGTCACCAGTCCCAGTAAGTTAAGTGGCTAGTCATGCACATACTAGAAATTCAAACAATGATGCCTCAGCACGTGCATCTAAATTTGAACAATGACGTATTACTTACTATATAGAACACAAACATTCTAGCTTTGGCATTTAGAACGATGTGAATATGCTCAAATACGATGTTCCTATAAAAAGGTGTTATTTCTCTAGCCATGTCTGGTCTTTGTGACTACTTTGGCTCAGCGAATGTGTGTAAATATGCTAAAGAATTCAATGCGCCCGCAGCGTGTCGTTCGCTGAATAGATGCTCCGTTTTAGTTCTTCCTGATGCGGATGCTTCTGCGTAGACAGTAGTTCAGTGCAACACATTCCTACCAATCATTTAGGCCCACCGGTCTAGTTCTTTTAATGTTGAACAAACTGTGATTTTGTCATCTTAGTTTGTAATTTAATACGCGGATTTAGCGGAGTCACTGCTTTTTGACGGTTGTGCATACTAGACACGACATGGTTATATTACCACTGACATGATTTATGCAGCTGTATGTTGTCGATCGTGAAATGAGGACCACGAGTCACGTATTATGAGTTATTGACATATGCCTGTATACTGAAGAATTCCCTTTTCAGAAGAAACCAGCATCCAACATACGTATTTCGGTGTGTTTTATATGTGTGTATTATTTTAAAACAAAGATTAATTCAATCGTATCCTCTGGCGAAGTAGTTAGCAGAATTAACTGAGCCGCGTCATGGACACTTCTGCAGTGGCTCATGAGAGATGGAGTCCACAGCATGTTGCACATTTACCCCCTTTGTGGGATCTTTTACTTCCCCTAGCATAGACGCCATATAGACGCTCGTACATTGATGATGGTGGTGACAAGGAAAATAAAATATATACAATAAATATAAAAAATAGACCGATTATTAACGTTATTAAGTATTATGACATATATTTAAAATATATACAAGGCAAGCAATGGATAATGTTTATACATTATTACTCAGTGACTACATGAAACAACATAATTTACACTATATAAATAATATACCCACTAAATTATAGACTGGTTCCGTTCAAATAATTTAAGATATGTTGATAATCTTGATGGACATTGGAACAAACCTGTTCAGTGTCTTCGCTTTCTTTGCAGTGAAAGCTCTTAGTCACCTGCCTGATGGTAGTGTCTCATAGTACTGTGAAAGGATGTGACACAAGTCAGTCGTGATTTGTAAACAAACTTACTTCCCCTATTGACAAAACTGTTCAAACTGCCTCCATTCTTACGACTCACATCAAAAGATCTTAGTCTGAACATGCAGAACATTCTCTGATGACATTTCTTTACATTGCAGTTTGTGTTAGATTCAAAAGTTAGTTTATTATCCAAAACAGTGCCAATATATTTATACTCATTCACTTTTTCCACAGTCACACCCCCTATAACAAGCTCACCCACACATTCATTCCTTCTAAAGTCTACTACCATCTCCCTGGTCTTTTCCACATTCAAGTCTAGGTAGTTGTCCTTACACCATCTTGTCACTTCAGTGACCT
This sequence comes from Lamellibrachia columna, assembly GCA_963662155.1. NCBI lineage: Eukaryota > Metazoa > Annelida > Polychaeta > Sabellida > Siboglinidae > Lamellibrachia > Lamellibrachia columna. The sequence continues at coordinate 33,354,851 of OY759263.1, read as the reverse complement.
GCTGCTCAAAATGACTGTCTGAATTTCAAAAATCTGCCTAGGCAGAGTCATCAGATTAGTTGTACAAGCTGCACATGGAGAAATGTAGGCGGACCAGTGTTCATGCCGTTAGCGACTTGAAAAACAGAAGACAGTAGGCCGAAACATCCGGCTTGGCGAGCACTGTTCTCTTTTGAACTTCGACTTTGAGGAATAATAAATTATCGCCCTACACCTCTGTCGAAAGTAGGTCACCATGCTATGTGGGTAAAGACGAATAAATATAGCAAGTAAACAGTAAAAGTAACTCTAGGGGCGCTTGACAATTTTATATTTCTCAATGTGCTCGCGCCACTATGAATATAGACGGTGGACGGCAGATATTTTATATTAGCATCAATTAAGCATCCGTTGCTTATAACATTATCATATGACTTACATATAATTCATTTATATTAAATTGATTAAGACAATGATGATCTGCACTTCATCATGTACGAACCAGGCTACATATTTATTTAACAAGATATTATGCATTGCTATTGAATTGTTAATTAATATGACGTACACTATTGTTAATGGCAAGTGCTTAATTGTAGTCAGAATAATGTGTTATTGCTACTATGAGAAATGATTGTGTTAGCACGATATCAAACTGTTTGGGACGTAGAAACAGTATTTAAACAACGTTGATCATCCATTCAACAACACGGCGATGTCACCGGAAGTATCAAAATCAGTGTGGTGCCGAACGAGACTTGGGGTCCTATTCGCCTGATAGTTGCCGATTAGCGCGATCAGACAGCGTAGTTGCCGTTGAAAAGTAAGCCGTTGAAAGGTATTAGGAAGTAAATCACTTTATCTTCCTATGTTTCAGGCAATCAAAATACTCGGCGTTCATACTTGTTGCGATCGCTTCCGTCGCAGTGACATTGTTTGCCTACTACCCAGAGCAGCGACATGTGACGCCATCTGTGGCGCGTATGTCACGTGGAAGGAAAGCAGCATCTGCTCCGTCGATCGCTGTCGGCCCACGTATTGGAGGAAGACACAAATCTACGAATGCAGAGAAGAAACCATTTCAACATGTAGCAAACCTCAGAGTTAGTGTCTCAGTCGGGCGTTGGCGCAGCAAGAAAACGCGGACACCACTGTTGGTTAGGAATACAGCCCGGAACAAAACAAGGAGTAAAGTCAGCATGCAGATATTAATTTGGACAGACAGGCCTACGATGCGGAGGAAACGGTGCAACTATCCCGATTAGATATCTACGCGAGGCGCCTGTTCGATTTAAGTTGAATATTAAACCTTACGAAACTTGGTTCAACTGGACAATCTCGTACTAGATGAACGGTGACGTAGTCGTGCCATACGGAATGTGTCTTTCCACGAGAGAGAAGGTCGACAAAGATCCGGGTAGCATCACCGACGTGTCTACGGGGAATCTGCTGAGTCACTGCCGTGGCTGAAGCGTAACGTAACGAACGAGTATACTCCATATGACCAGGTTAAGGGCAAAACCCGATTACTCTTATGACCTGTCGGCCACTGTACGACTAATGGTTTGAGGGAAAGATATGTGGCCGAACTTAAACGATATGTTGACATTGATATACTTGGACAGTGCGCAGGTAACTCATTCGATAAAAACCACGTGACGTATGCAGAATGATGAACGAAAACCGAAACAAAATTAATATCATACCAGATATCAACAAGTGTTGGGGTCCAGATAGTTGTGTTCCGCCCACAGAGTACTACAAAGGCATCGCAAGCAACATCTTGGGGAGAACAGTTTCCACAGAAACGGGTCCAAAGTGGCCATCCTTTATATGAAGTTGTAAAAATACTATGTTCTCTGTTAATTGATAACAATAGGGAAGACAGAGGCTAGCATGTTGAAGGATTGTGGTTATCATTACCCGATTGAAACTTTTTAGTGGCAATGAAACCGCAAATATCTTCCGCATATATAATAAACGCGTAAACAAGTTGAAACAGTTAGTGGGGCAAGTTGAAACCGTTAGTGCGGCAAGTTGCAACAGCTAGCGGTGCAAGTTGAAACAGCTAGTGGGGCAAATTGAAGCAGTTAGTGGGGTAAGTTGCAACAGCTAGCGGGGCTAGCTGAAACAGTTCGTTGGGCAAGTTGAAACAGTTAGTGGGGCAAGTTGAAACAGTTAGTGGGGCAAGTTGAAACCGTTAGTGCGGCAACTTGAAAATGCTAGCGGGGTAAGTTGCAACAGCTAGCGGTGCAAGTTGAAACAGCTAGTGGGGCAAATTGAAGCAGTTAGTGGGGTAAGTTGCAACAGCTAGCTGGACCAGCTGAAACAGCTAGTGGGGCAAGTTGAAACGGCTAGCGGGGTAAGTTGCAACAGCTAGCGGGGCAAGTTGAAACAGTTAGTGGGGCAAATTAATGCAGTTAGTGGGGTAAGTTGCAACAGCTAGCGGGGCAAGTTGAAACAGTTAGTGGGGCAAATTGAAGCAGTTAGTGGGGTAAGTTGCAACAGCTAGCTGGGTCAGCTGAAACAGCTAGTGGGGCAAGTTGAAACAGTTAGTGGGGCAAGTTGAAACAGTTAGTGGGGCAAATTGAAACAGTTAGTGGGGCAAGTTGAAACAGTTAGTGGGGCAAGTTGAAACAGTTAGTAGGGCAAGTTGAAACAGCTAACGGGGCCAGTTGAAACAGTTAGCGGGGCTGTTGCAACTTGCCCTGCTAGCAACCGCCAACGGCTTTGTGCATACGCAATTTGTGTACAAGACAATGATATAATATAATATAAGCTATGGAATATCTTTAACGCAATAACGATTATACATATGATATGATTTTATGTCGTGCATCAAATATACACAGTTAAATACACAGGCGTTTCATTCAAAGGCCAGGCGTTTCGTTCACGCCACGCGGGAATGAACCGTCCGCGGCTTTGTGTGTAGGGGAGACAGGGGTAGTTGTTGCAATGTTCAGTTAAAGTCATTTCATGTGAAAGGTATGTTAGATGCATTATTTACGTGAACGTATCAATGAAATGCATTATTCGTGTTAATAAAATGTACCATACCATTGATATTCCATATTGTAGTTAGGTAGATATGTGAAGTTTCCCAGACGAAGTTGACCTAAATAACTAGCCACGTAATCGGGGCAAGTTGTTACACCATACGGGAAACGTTGTTACAGCAAAGAACGCGTGGATCGTTTTATACACAGTGTACATAACAATGTAGGTGTTCATAGCTTCATGTATCAAGCTTTTAGTATTTAGTTACCAAAGGTACTCATTTCCTGGATTCTCACATAACAAAATGGAATATAAATTATTGAATAGGATATGAAATAGTGAATGGATATATAAGTGAGGCGACTGCTACTTCATTGAATGTCACACTCACGAACGCACTCACCCACACACACACGCTCCCGTTTCAACGAATCGTGTAATATTTATTAATTACCCAAACAGGGTTATGCTATAAAAAATCAACAAGATTGAACAAGATTGTCACCCAAGGCAAAACACCCGGATGGTAAGTGGACAAGGAAACCATTGCCTCGTCGAGAATCCAAAAAATATTTCATTTATGTGTAACCCGCCCTTCTGAGATTTGTTATTTTTTTTATAATGTTTATGCTGTACTGGCTACACACAAGTACGCTAAGCTTCACAAGTTAAATAAAACGTTCACACTTCGTGGTTAAATAAATGTTTTTTTCAAACATTGTCAGCACACTCGTTGGCTGAGTTAACGGTATGAGCCACCCGAGAGTCGTTACAGCTGTAACAACTTGCCCCAAACACATTTTTATAGTTGAACACATGTGGGCGATAACAAATCCTGAATTTTAATTTAACTTCTACTTTTTATAACCCCTTATATTATATTGTGGACATGTTTCAAGTTTCATTTACGAAACATAAAAAGTGGCTGCGTAATATGATAATTATTATTGTGTGGGGGGCTAAAACGTAATTTTGTCCAAATGCCGTTAATTTTGTATCCTTAAATCCCGATTTTTAGATGGTGTGTCTGCTGGTGGACTTCCAACCAACTACTGTCTGTAATATCTCCATATATGTGCTATGTTTTCGTAAAACGCATATGTAACATCTTGCCCCTGTCTGACTTGCTGGCCAGGAGTTTCGTTCACAGGCCAGGGGTTTCATTCACAGGCCAGGTGTTTCATTCACAGGCCAGGGGTTTCGTTCACAGGCCAGGGGTTTCGTTCACAAGCCAGGGGTTTCGTTCACAGGCCAGGGGTTTCATTCACAGGCCTGGGGTTTCATTCACATGCCAGGGGTTTCGTTCACAGGCCAGGGGTTTCGTTCACAGGCCAGCGGTTTCATTCACAGGCCAGGGATTTCGTTCACACGCCAGACGTTTCGTTCACAGGCCAGGGGTTTTATTCACAGGCCAGGGATTTCATTCACTGGCCAGGGGTTTCATTCACAGGCCAGGGATTTCGTTCACAAGCCAGACGTTTCGTTCACAGGCCAGGGGTTTCGTTCACAGGCGGCCAGGGATTTCGTTCACAGGCCAGGGGTTTCATTCACAGGCTAGGGGTTTCGTTCACAGGCCAGGGGTTTCTTTCACAAGCCAGACATTTCGTTCACAGGCCAGGGGTTTCATTCACAGACCATGCAGGTGTTTCGTTCACGCCACTCGCGAATGAACCGCCCGCAGTTTTGTGTCCACTCAATTTATGTAGATAGCACATATAGGCTAGACCTATATGTGCGGTTGGATATGTTTATTGTAATAACGGTCCCAAATAAGGCACGTTTGTATGTCGTGTATCAAAGGTACACAGTTAAACGACGAGTGGGACTCGCAGGCAAGCGCGGGAATGAAACATCCGCGGCTTTGTGCAGAAAATAAATACTCAATTTGTGTAAAAGACAAATATATAATAACATATAAGCCATGGAATACTGTTAATGCAAAAAATACCCTAAATACGGCATGATTTTATTTCCTGTAACAACTACACACTTGTATAACTTGCAGGCCAGGCGTTTCGTTCACATGCCAGACGTTTCGTTCACAGGCCAGACGTCTCGTTCACAGGCCAGGCGTTTCGTTCACATGCCAGGCGTTTCGTTCACAGGCCAGACGTTTCGTGCACGCGACATGGGGATGAACTGCCCGGCAGACTAACATCATTATTTGTGGCGAGCCTAACGCAAGATGTTATTGATAAATTGCGACACCCACACAACATTGTCAAATTGTATGACTAAGTAGGAAATATTTCCTACGGTGGCGCTTCACAGTGCAACGCGGTAGCTAAATATAGAAGTATAATGTACGCAGTTTGTAGGTGACGTCATGTGCATGAAACGCCTGGCTTTTAGACACACCCATACATAGCCAGACCGAAACATCTGAACTTACGATCCATGGCATACTAAACGTACAAGATACTACTTGGCATCGATTACATAAACAATGACGATTTCTTCACAACTAACTGTCGAAGCACAGGCGGCCACAAAGAGCAATTATAAAGACACCCAGCAGACTCGACATAAGACACCCAGCAGACTCGACATAAGACACCCAACAGACGCGACATAAGGCACCCAGCAGACTCGAAATAAGACACCCAGCAGACTCGACATAAGACACCCAGCAGACTCGACATAAGACACCCAGCAGGCTCGACATAAGACACCCAGCAGGCGCGACATAAGACACCCAGCAGACACAACACTAGAAAACATACATTCTCGTTACGCATATTTCAGGACTTAAATGACCTTCCATCATCAGCCGTAGAAGCCCCACACATCACTGCGTTAAAAAAACTTGACGATCGCTGGAAGGGGGACACATTCCAATTTTAAAAGATCTAACATTTATGTATGTATATATGCACTAACCAAACCACCTATTTCTCACCTCAATTAATTACGACGAATACAGGAGGTTTATGAGGTTAAAATAGCCTTATTGCAGTTTTTATTGTATTAGAAACCGAATATCCAGGCAAGTAAACATCTCTATTCACAGGATAGAATCCTCAATTGTACAAAATTAGTTTAGTCGACTGTCAGCATCAACGGGAAATCAGTGTTTACACAAGCAGCTGTATTTCAACGACCATGTCATTGGCATGGAAATAGACCACATGTCTGCCATGATAAGAAAAATTATCAGGGCAAACCATACAGTTAGGATGAAGATATATGCACGAAGACAAATCAAGATAAGTGTACATATAAACACGCCATCATCCCGACACGCAATGACAAAGCAACTGTTGTTTATGGGCACATAAACTGCTCATCTATCAGACAGCGAGTGTATTATTACAGTGATTTAACAGTTATATTTGGGATACATGTATTTTAACCAATTGTACATTTACTAAACTCAACATCTGAAGTTATTTAGTAGACGTTGGTGTGATGTATGATGAAGACTGGGTGCTATAAGATATAAAGACTGCGCCTCCAGTGGGTTCTTGCCGTCCAGCAGCGTGGGTGTCACTGGCCTGTGCATGCATCGCTGTGATTCGATGCACAATACGTCAACTGATAAGTGCTCAGGGTTCAGCCTACTGTTACGTTTCCCATTGGTGGCCATGTTAACGATCTGTATGATTATATGATTATAAGAAAACAAAACTATAAAACATGGTGAAACTTCTTACCTGCCGTTGTCATCATCTCATTGACATGCTGGTCGAGCTTAGTCAAGAATATTTCTAACTCTTTTAAAATGCCTGAACGTGCCATACCCGTCAATGTTGACTAATTTCTTCATGAATTGCTACGCACATGTGGCGACAAAATTTACAAAAATACTTCTGCCAGTTGAAATCATCTAGAAATCCACATTTACACTGTCAGCAGGTTCTACCAGCAAACTTGCCAATGTACCTGCTCAAATGCAGTTATGTCAGAAGATATGATTTTTTTAATAATACATACCTACAATTAATATGCCCTACATTCGCCTGTAACACACCAGGAAGTGTAAATGAGCCATGATCCTCTCAGCGGTCTTGTTTTACTAACAAGTGTTCTATTTATATATGTGCTTGGCTCCCATAGGGAACAACCTAATCTTGCGCTGCTAAATACATAAATAGAACACCTAGCCTAGCTGCCACTATATTGTTGTTTAAAACAATTCTTGGACACTGCTCAATACACAGGTATCTAGGGAATGATCAAGATCAATCCTCTCCCAACCACCTCACACAACAATTAATTATTGTAAGTTCAAAGGGAGAGAGGGTACCAACCTGATCCTGGCTTAACTGTAGGAAAAGTTACCTTAAAACCTTAGTACATGCACAATGTATGCATGCACTTGCATATCAAATTTCATAACATATTAACTATAACAGTAGCACCACTAAAGAAACATACCGAAGCCAATGACTGCAAGTGATAAAATACAATGATCAGAATATCACCCCATATGCATACATGCATGCTTGTGCCCCATTAAAATCCTATTAGTCAAGGGTCAACATCCCTGTGACACATGCATACATATAGATCACCACGTGTGTTACCCATCTAGGCCTAAGCCAGGGGACACTGAGAGATGTTCATGTTAAATACTTTCACATGTTAAACTTATATTTGTCAAGTCATGTTTACATTTAAAAAAGTACTACCCTATGTTATGGCAGTGGCTGGAACTGTTTCTGCCATGCAATGAGATGCCGGTCGGTGGTCACGCCTGCTTCCCGGAAACTTGCTGGCTTATAGCCCTAGTCTATAGGGGAATGATTAGCGATGTAACTCTATATGCGCTGCACTCCTCCATTCAGCACATGATTGGTGGGGATCGGCGATAAAACAAATACCGCGATTTATCGGTAATTACGTCGTTGCTAATAACAGGAAACAGGAAACAGGAAATATTTATTCGTCCCAAAGGCAATAAAACAGAGTATTCAACACAAATCCATACAATATATTACATATATGTCGACATGATAAAACGAAGTAGTAAGAATAATACGTCTACAACAAACACATCGCTCACAACACCGGTCTTACATCCATTGGACAACGATACGCTTCGTTAATGTTGTAAGACATCAACACCTACCAATAATGACACGTGAGTAGTATATAGGAGTTTTTCAATCCTCAAATTTGTGGAGCAATTTGCTTCATTCTGATTGGTTGAAATTTGAAATAGAGCGTTCTGATTGTTCGTGCGCTTATTGCCGCCAGGGGGCGCCACGTGAAATCCCCCTATTATCGCTCAAATGTGGAGCACTTTCTGGTTGGTCGAGAGCAGTTTCACCACCAGGGGGCGCTACGGGTCAATTGTGTCGACGGTTTGTGACCTAGTTTCGACTGATCTGATTGGTCGAGAGCAGTTTCACCACTAGGGGGCGTCACAAATTGTTCATTCTGATTGGTCGAGAGCAGTCACGTGACCTATGACGTCACATCTCATTTGCATAAATTTACATAAATTACACCGGTTTGTAGTGAAACCGTCACCAGGGGGCGCTACGGGTCAATTGTGTCGACGGTTTGTGACCTAGTTTCGACTGTTCTGATAGGTCTAGAGCAGTTTCACCACTAGGGGGCGCCACAAGGGGTTCATTCTGATTGGTCGAGAGCAGTCACGTGACCTATGACGTCACATCTCATTTGCATAAATTTACATAAATTACACCGGTTTGTAGTGAAACCGTCACCAGGGGGCGCTACGGGTCAATTTTGTCGACGGTTTGTGACCTAGTTTCGACTGTTCTGATAGGTCTAGAGCAGTTTCACCACTAGGGGGCGCCACAAGGGGTTCATTCTGATTGGTCGAGAGCCGTCACGTGACCTATGACGTCACAGCTCATTTGCATAAATTTGCATAAATTACACCGTTTTGTAATGGAACCATCGCCGGGGGCGCCACGAGGTAATCCCCTATTATCGCCCCTGAGGCACTGTTTTGCGGTAATGTTGTCGCCAGGGGGCGCTACGGATCAAGTGTGTCGACGGTTCTGATTCGTCGAGAGCCGTCACAAGTGTGAATACAATTGTCAGTTGGGGTTAGGGTTAGTAACCCTAATTCTGTCATCTGTAGTGAACCCTAATACGGACCCCTGTAGGGTTAGTAACCCTAATAAAAGGTCAAAGGTCAACGACCTTTTGTACTTATTCAATTGCCAGTTAGGGTTAGGGTTAGTCTCCCTAATTATATCGTCTTCGGTTTAATACTGACGATTATGGCGCTTTTCGAGACGTGTCTGGGTACAGAACCGGTTCGAACCGGTTTCATGTGGTTTTTTTCTTCTTTTCTGGAACGTTCGAACGACGTCATGGAATTTTCCACGCTCACGAAAAGAAACACCATCCCGCATTTTCACCCTGCTAGCAGACTGAAACCTAGCGGACAAAAGTTCGTGCATGCAGCGGGATAAACGTAGCCGTGCATGTAAGCTATACGACGCATATCGCATCGTTGCATTATATCGAGAACCTTTCGAAGTATTTCGTTTCGCGTCGACATCTACGTACCGCCTATTTCACCACGAGTCTACAAGAACACCGCGAGGTCAAAATGTCAAGGTCAAGGTCAAGGTCAACAAAACAAAACAAACACCGTAGCTTTCTGGAACGTTCGAACGAAGTCACGCCTTTTCACCCTACTAACAGACTGAAACCTAGCGGACGAAAGTTCGTACATGCAGCGGGAAAAACACGGGAAAAACCCAGAAAAAGTGCATCGTCAGCAAACTTTCAGGGTAAACTGTAGGAGGTATGGGTAAATTGTAGGAATTATGGGTAAACTGTAGGAGTTATGGGTAACTTGTAGGAATTATGGGTAAACTGTAGGAGTTATGGGTAACCTGTAGGAATTATGGGTAAACTGTAGGAGTTATGGGTAAACTGTAGGAGGTATGGGTAAACTGTAGTAAGGCTTGTGCGCTCCCACTCGTCTTGTCTTTTTCAAACTGGTCAGCCCCTGTTGGTGGACTTTTTCGCTTGTGCGCTCCGACTCGTCTTGTCTTTTTGACACCGGTCAGTCGCTGTTGGTGTGCGCAATGCATGGAGATATTGACCGTCGTGTGACATGCACGAAGATATTTGACACCATGTGATATGTATGGAGGCATTTGACACCATGTGAAATACATCGAGACATTGACTGCCATGTGACATGCATGGAGACATTGACCGCCATGTGACATGCATGGAGACATTGACCGCCATTTGTCATGTATGGATACATTGACCACTATGTGGTATGCATGAAGACATTGACTGTCATGTGACATGCATGGAGACATTTGACACCAAGTAGTATGCATGGAGACATTGACCGTCATGTGACACGCACGGAGATCTTTAATACCATGTGATATGTATGGAGACATTTAACACCATGTGACATGCATGGAGACATTGACCGACATGTGATATGTGTGGAGACATTTGACACCATGTGACATGCATGGAGACATTGACGGTCATGTGACTTGCATGGAGACATTGACTGCCATGTGACATGCATGGAGACCTTTGACAATGGTGGATTTTGGCTAGTGCTCTCCCACTCGTCTTGTCTTTTTTGACATTGGTCAGTCACTGTTGGCGAACATTGGCATGTGCTCTCCCACTCGTCTTGTCTTTTTGACACTGGTCAGCTGCTGTTGGTGGACTTTGACTTGTGCGCTCTCACTCATCTTGTCTTTTTCACACTGGCCAGTCACTGTTGTTGGACTTTGGCTTGTGCGCTCTCACTCGTCCATTGTTACGAAAGTTTGTAAGTTGGAAGTTTGCTTCACAGCACACACATGTTTTGAAAGTTTATGTTATGAAAGTTTGCAAGTTGAAAGTTTGCTTCACCATACACACACATGTTTTGAAAGTTTGTGTCATGAAAATATGTAAGTTGGAAGTTTGTGATGTGCAAAGTTCACGTTTTGAAAGTTTATGTTATGAAAGTTTGTAAGTTGGAAGTTTGCTTCACTGCACACACACATGTTTTGAAAGTTTATGTTATGAAAGTTTGCAAGTTGAAAGTTTGCTTCACCGCACACACACATGTTTTGAAAGTTTGTGTCATGAAAATTTGTAAGTTGGAAGTTTGTGATGTGAAAAGTTCACGTCTTTAAAATTTATGTTATGAAAGTTTGTAAGTTGGAAGTTTGCTTCCCTGCACACACACATGTTTTGAAAGTTTATGTTATGAAAGTTTACTTTACCGCACACACATGTTTTGTAAGTTTGTGTCATGAAAATATGTAAGTTGGAAGTTTGTGATGTGAAAAGTTCACGTCTTGAAAGTTTATGTTATGAAAGTTCGTAAGTTGGAAGTTTGCTTCACTACACACACACATGTTTTGAAAGTTTATATTATGAAAGTTTGCAAGTTGAAAGTTTGCTTCACCGCACACACATGTTTTGAAAGTTTGTGTCATGAAAATGTGTAAGTTGGAAGTTTGTGATGTGAAAAGTTCATGTCTTGAAAGTTTATGTTATGAAAGTTTGTAAGTTGGAAGTTTGCTTCACTACACTCACACGTTTTGAAAGTTTATGTTACGAAAGTTTGCTTCACCGCACACACAAGTTTTGAAAGTTTGTGTCATGAAAATGTGTAAGTTGGAAGTTTGTGATGTGAAAAGTTCACATCTTGAAAGTTTATGTTATGAAAGTTTGTAAGTTGGAAGTTTGCTTCACTGCACACACACACACATGTTTTGAAAGTTTATGTTATGAAAGTTTGCAAATTGAAAGTTTGCTTCACAACACACACATGTTTTGAAAGTTTGTGTCATGAAAATTTGTAAGGTAAGTTGGAAGTTTGTGATATGAAAAGTTCACGTTTTGAAAGTCGCTTTTGGTGGACTTTGACTTGTGCGCTTCCACTCGTCTAGTCTTTTTTTGACACTGGTCAGTCGCTGTTGGTGGACTTTGGCTTGCGCGCTCCCACTCGTCTTGTCTTTTCGACACTGGTCAGCCGCTGTTGGTGGACTTTGACTTTTGCGCTCTCACTCGTCTTTTCTTTTTCAGTCAAAGTTCACCAACAGAGGCTGACCAGTGTAAAAAAAGACAAGACGATTGGAAGCGCACAAGCCAAAGTCCACCGACAGCGATTGACCAATGTCAAAAAAGACAAGACGAGTGGGAGCTCACAAGTCAAAGTCCACCAACAGCGTCTGGCGGTCGTATCATCGCAAAGCAAAAGTCAAAGTCCACCAACAGCGGCTGACCAGTTTCAAAAAGACAAGACGAGTGGGAGCGCACAAGCCAAAGTCCACCAACAGCGACTGACCAGTGTCGAAAAGACAAGACGAGTGGGACTTGCAAACTTTCATAACATAAACTTTCAAAACATGTGTGTGTGTGTGCAGTGAAGCAAACTTCCAACTTACAAACTTTCATAACATAAACTTTCAAGACGTGAACTTTTCACATCACAAACTTCCAACTTACAAATTTTCATGACACTAACTTTCAAAACATGTGTGTGCGGTGAAGCAAACTTTTATAACATAAACTTTCAAAACATGTGTGTGTGCAGTGAAGCAAACTTCCAACTTACAAACTTTCATAACATAAACTTTCAAAACGTGAACTTTTCACATCACAAACTTCCAACTTACATATTTTCATGACACAAACTTTCAAAACATGTGTGTGTGTGGGGTGAAGCAAACTTTCAACTTGCAAACTTTCATAACATAAACTTTCAAAACATGTGTGTGCTGTGAAGCAAACTTCCAACTTACAAACTTTCATAACAATGGACGAGTGAGAGCGCACAAGCCAAAGTCCAACAACAGTTACTGGCCAGTGTGAAAAAGACAAGACGAGTGAGAGCGCACAAGTCAAAGTCCACCAACAGAAGCTGACCAGTGTCAAAAAGACAAGACGAGTGGGAGAGCACATGCCAAAGTTCGCCAACAGTGACTGACCAATGTCAAAAAAGACAAGACGAGTGGGAGCACACAAGCCAAAGTCCCCCAACAGCGACCGACCAGTGTGAAAAAGACAAGACGAGTGGAAGCGCATAAGCCAAAGTCCACAAACAGCGACTGACCAGTGTGAAAAAAGACAAGACGAGTGGGAGAGCACTAGCCAAAGTCCACCATTGTCAAATGTCTCCACACATATCACATGTCGGTCAATGTCTCCATGCATGTCACATGGTGTTAAATATCTCCATACATATCACATGGTATCAAAGATCTCCGTGCATGTCACATGACGGTCAATGTCTCCACGCATACTACATGGTGTCAAATGTCTCCATGCATGTCACATGACAGTCAATGTCTCCATGCATACCACATAGTGGTCAATGTCTCCATACATGTCACATGGCGGTCAATGTCTCCATGCATGTCACATGGCAGTCAATGTCTCCATGCATTTCACATGGTGTCAAATGTCTCCATACATATCACATGGTGTCAAATGTCTTCGTGCATGTCACATGACGGTCAATATCTCCATGCATTGCGCACAAGCCAAAGTCCACCAACAGCGGCTGACCAGTTTGAAAAAGACAAGACGAGTGGGAGCGCACAAGCCTTACTACAGTTTACCCATACCTCCTACAGTTTACCCATAACTCCTACAGTTTACCCATAATTCCTACAGGTTACCCATAACTCCTACAGGTTACCCATAACTCCTACAATTTACCCATACCTCCTACAGTTTACCCTGAAAGTTTGCTGACGATGCACTTTTTCTGGGTTTTTCCCGTGTTTTTCCCGCTGCATGTACGAACTTTCGTCCGCTAGGTTTCAGTCTGCTAGTAGGGTGAAAAGGCGTGACTTCGTTCGAACGTTCCAGAAAGCTACGGTGTTTGTTTTGTTTTGTTGACCTTGACCTTGACTTTTTGACCTCGCGGTGTTCTTGTAGACTCGTGGTGAAATAGGCGGTACGTAGATGTCGACGCGAAACGAAATACGTCGAAAGGTTCTCGATATAATGCAACGATGCGATATGCGTCGTATAGCTTACATGCACGGCTACGTTTATCCCGGTGTATGCACGAACTTTTGTCCGCTAGGTTTCAGTCTGCTAGCAGGGTGAAAATGCGGGATGGTGTTTCTTTTCGTGAGCGTGGAAAATTCCATGACGTCGTTCGAACATTCCAGAAAAGAAGAAAAAAACCACATAAAAACGGTTCGAACCGGTTCTGTACCCAGACACGTCTCGAAAAGCGCGCCATAATCGTCAGTATTAAACCGAAGACGATAGAATTACGGAGACTAACCCTAACCCTAACTGGCAATTGAATAAGTACAAAAGGTCGGTGACCTTTGACCTTTCATTAGGGTTACTAACCCTACATGGTCCGTATTAGGGTTAACTACAGACGACAGAATTAGGGTTACTAACCCTAACCCCAACTGACAATTGTATTCACATTTGTGACGGCTCTCGACGAATCAGAACCGTCGACACACTTGATCCGTAGCGCCCCCTGGCGACAACATTACCGCAAAACAGTGCCTCGGGGGCGATAATAGGGGATTACCTCGTGGCGCCCCCTGGTGACGGTTTCATTACAAAACGGTGTAATTTATGCAAATTTATGCAAATGAGCTGTGACATCATAGGTCACGTGACGGCTCTCGACCAATCAGAACAGTCGAAACTAGGTCACAAACCGTCGATACAATTGATCGGTAGCGCCCCCTGGTGACGATTTCACCACAAAAGGCTCTCGACCAATCAGAACAGTCGAAACTAGGTCGCAAACCATCGACACAATTGACCGGTAGCGCCCCCTGGTGACGGTTTCACCACAAAAGGGTGTAATATATGCTAATCAAATGAGCTGTGACGTCATAGGTCACGTGACGGCTCTCGACCGATCAGAACAGTCGAAACTAGGTCACAAACCGTCGACACAATTGACCCGTAGCGCCCCCTGGTGACGGTTTCACTACAAACCGGTGTAATTTATGCTAATTTATGTAAATTTATGCAAATGAGATGTGACGTCATAGGTCACGTGACTGCTCTCGACCAATCAGAATGAACCCCTTGTAGCGCCCCCTAGTGGTGAAACTGCTCTCGACCAATCAGATCAGTCGAAACTAGGTCACAAACCGTCAACACAATTGACCCGTAGCGCCCCTGGTGGTGAAACTGCTCTCGACCAACCAGAAAGTGCTCCACATTTCAGCGATAATAGGGGATTTCACGTGGCGCCCCCTGGCGGCAATAAGCGCACGAACAATCAGAACGCTCTATTTCAGATTTCAACCAATCAGAATGAAGCAAATTGCTCCACAAATTTGAGGATTGAAAAACTCCTATATACTACTCACGTGACTGTCAGGCAGGAATATTATGGAATGAAGTCGGATTTTAAATACAGCCTGAAGTAGCAATTGTATTGGCACAAACTGTTGAAGTGTTTCTATTTGCAGTCCCGGTACGGCGGTGGACCAGGTTACAAGCTTTCCCCTGCACACGCCAACGTAGAAGGTTCTGCGATAGCCGGAACCTACGACATTGCTGAATTCAAGTGAGCTTGGCTGGACAGAGAAGGAAGAATGAGTACCTTACGTCTCAGGTAGGTTTACTTCAGACATCCCATTGTTGGGCGATCGCACGAGTTTTAGTGGTCGATCTCGTGCATCGTGTGTGCCTCTGGTAATGCTAAATGTAAGCGCCCAGATTGGCAAATTTTCTTGTGGCGTTGCTGAAACATGAACATTTGGGGATTATCATTAGGATTATGCAACATTTAGTCTCGCATGAAATTATTGTTCGTGGTTGGGGTCGATGTAATCATATTTGATGTTGGATTTTTTTTTATTGAATATCCGTCTGATTTGAGGTTGGATTTTTAATTGAATATCCGTTAAATTTGAAGTTGGATTTTTAATTGAATATATTCGTCATATTTTAGGTTGGATTTTTAGTCCAATATCCGCGCATGGAAATCGATCATCATCATCGTCATTGTGATCATCACCAACTTCATCATCGTCATCATCGTCGCCATCGTCTTCATCGTCATCATTGTCATCATCGTCACCATCGTCATCAGCGTAATCATCGTAATCACTGTCATCATCGTCATTATCGCCATCATCGCCGTCACCATCGTCATCATCGCCACCATAGTCACCATCTTCACCATCATCACCACCGCCATCATCGTCACCATCGTCGTCATCGTCATGATGTACTGTAGCTTCGCTTCCATGACTAACATGTCGTACCCAGTGAACGTTCGACGTTGTACATGACGTCATGCGGACGTTGGTGTATGGTTGACGTCAGATTCGGATATCGATCATAAATTACGTTGATTAAACGTTACAATTATTTGAATGTCAACCACCAACCTGATCAGGACCCGAGGTTATAAACCGTACTCAACTCAATTGAGCACGGTTTCATGCTCAAGCCTCGCTTTCACACTATGCTCAAACTCAGGCAAGGTTATAAAACATCTTGAGCACGAAATCGTGCTCAGCGTTGAGCACGAAATGCTGAAATCCTGAGTATGCTCAGGACCGTGCTCAACGCCGTGGTCAAGCATAAATAAAAATGGCAGCTCACGCATAAATTTATTGAAGTCGTTGAAAGTTCGTCCGTTTTGAGAAGATAAGCTGTCCGATTTTAGGGTCCAGGCCGACTACTTCCGAGTTTTATTCGTATGAAGACCTGATGGAATACGACATTTGTGAAAGATTTTGTTTGATGGCTCAAACTGCACTATTTAACGAACATTTGCGACGGGGACCATTCATTTACAGCTGCTGCAGGATGACAACATTATATTTCAACTGCCGAGTCAGAGTCATGATTCACACGAAATGTGTCTACAGAAATTAAAACTATGTGGTTTAGTTGAACGATTTATAACATGCCATACTGGACATTAAGGCATACCAATACGATATATGCGAAGTGTATGTGTGCTGCAAAATAAAATTATTCCGTGAACTGCCAATGCCAATGTCATGGCCATGGGCATGGCAATACAGCCACTTCGTTTTGTCACTGTAAATAATTAGGCAGTGATTTAAAACATTTCGCCAGTTTTGAGTTGGGAATATAACAACTAATATATCATTATTTGTTTATAACATAATATAGCTAATCTAAATATTATATCAACTGGATTAAGCTTACATACCATGCTATATTTATATTATTCATGCAGCCCAACCCCAGGCCAGGGCGAAGGATGTATGTATATGAAATATAAAAAATTGCTATCCCAGGCCAAGGCAGCTATAGCCTAGGGGTAGGACTTCACATAGTGGGTGCCCTTTGGAAGTAGAATATACATGCAAAATATGCAACACACACATCCAGGATAATGTAACACTTGTGTTGTTGAGTTTTTTAAGAGATTGTTCAAATTGAACAAGATGTAAGAAAAACCTTCCCTATGTCTATATTTAGGCTACCGCAAAAAGTAAAATTGTAAGTTATTGATGTTAAACATAATGCTGTTCTAGCCTTACTACTCCAATGCCGCAGGAAATCTAAGAACGAACTAGTAGGCTCTATTATAGTGTTTACACCTTTCCTATAATTTATAGTAAATTCAAATTTTCCAAATAATAGATAGAAAGATATCACGACTTTTCTAAAACAAAGAACATCATACTTTGGGAAAAGTATGTGATTGGAATATAATGTATTGGCAAATATAGCTATACAATGATTAAGAGGCATGCCACACTAAACTAAGCAAGGTGTTAGTGAAAACAGCGACATGTGTAGTGCATATACCCAGGGCGTATGTAATATAATACTAATAGATTTAACAAGATTTGCCATCCAAGCCAAAGGCCCAGATGACAAGTGGACAAGGAAGCCATTGGCTTATCGAGAGTCCAACAATGTTCATCTACTTATAACCCGCCCTCCTGAGATATGTGTCAACCTTGTTTTTAAACATATTCACGCTGCTAGCAGTTACACAATCTGTAGACAATTTGTTCCATTCATTTATTGTCCTCTGTGAGAACGAGTGCTTCCTGATGTCCAATCTACATTGATCCTTTACTAATTTTACCTCATGTCCTCTATTTCTGCTATCCTTCTTGAGTGAGAAAAACATATTTCTATCAATATTTTCATACCCATTCAATATCTTAAAAACTTCAATCTGATCTCCTCTTAACCTCCTTGTCTCTAGAGTTGTTAAACCACATTCTTTCAGGCGTTCTTCATAACTAAGGTCTCTAAGTTCTGGAATCATTTTAGTTGTTCTCCTTTGTATGCGTTCAAGCGTATCTATATCCTTCTTACGATATGGTCTCCATGCTTGTCTACAGTATTCTAAATGAGGTATAACTATTGCTTTATAAAGAGGTATAATTAACTTTTTTCCCTTGTATGTTATGTTTCTTCTAATCAATCCAAGAATTTGATTACCCTTTGAAGCTGCAATACCACACTGCTCTGAAACTTTCATATCAGCGCTTATTGTAACTCCTAAGTCCTTTTCTTTTACAGTAGTACCCAGAACAGTATCTCCCATTTTATAGTTTACATTCAAGTTCCCATGTTCTGTATGTAGGCATTTACATTTCCCAAAATAGTAACATATGCTGCATATATTGTCTTGTGCAGTAACCTATTTCAAATATAACTTAATTTATGATAAATAAAATAATATATGTTATGGAAATAATGATTCCATATAGTAGATAGTGTGCACATTAAAAGTGCAAATAATATATTCGCTTGGGCACTCTCATCATAATTATTATTATTAAGAATTACCACTACAAATCAATGATAACATAGCTTACTCTTTCAGTTTACACTTTACTGTTTGATATTGTATTAGTACTATATTTGTTTTATTATCTATAAAAATATTAATCATTAGGGAGAAATACAAATATTTCTATGATATTCAATGAAATCCGTTTTAGCATATCATCTATTAATTTCAATCACTTTACTATGTAATACTACACCCATATAAAAGATAGGCTGGACTAAAATTATAGACTACTAACAGTGGGTAATCCCCGTGACACAAACATGTGACACCCGACGTCAAAACTAAGCCTAGGCTAAGGGGGCAAACAAAATTAGTTGTTAACACCGCTATTTCTTAGTTTTGACAAGTACTTCAGTTTCTGGGTTCACTGCGCAACAATCTGAATACATCACTGTGTACCACACAGAGTCTTCTACGTGACTCTGACGTGTGGTTCCACCAGACAAGTGTATAGACTATAGTTCAAGTGTATAGCCATAGGTACATCATGATCTGAACAGAGTAGTTTTTACATATTCAGTACACATAGAATTATCAAAACTATGAAAATGAACCTTTGTCTCACAAAATGTTTATTTTTGTACTCCTCTTTCCAGTACGTGTGTATTGTTACACGCATGTATAGATTATGGAAACAATGGACATTCTAATGAAATATTAAAACAAAATATTATAATGAACCACGGATTTAGGTAATGTCATTATTGTTTACCTTTGACAGCATAAATATAATATATTTTGTAACGAAATTGTTGTTATATTAACACTTGCATTCATTAAAAAAAGTACAACTTGTCGTGTTCCTCGGTACATTTCCAGAAGTTCTAGTTACTACGCCAAATGAACATGGCAAACATAATTACTTAGGCTGCCGAATCGCTTAGTTGGGGCAGTCTTAGTCTGGCTGCGAGGTATTACTTTTTTATTTTTTTATTTTTAGACAGATTTATCTTGTGACTCGTCTCGTTCTGTCTGTTAAATCGTTCACTGTGTGCTCGACTTTCCACACAGCGTGTGATATTGGTGATGGGTTGATTTTTCTCCGGCGCTTTTTCCCGCAAAAGAGACGCTTGCAGCCGAAATTCTTCGTCCACCACTGTTTATATGCGGAAGTATCTTTGTTATCTTTTTCAAAAAGAGAGTTCCACTTGGCCGCTTGTGCATTTGAAAAACCCGCGTCGTTTCGTACTCAGCTGAGTACGTACTCAAGACGTTTTATAACCTCGGTTGAGCACGAAAACTCTGGTGAGCATGAAATCTCAGACTTGAGCACAGACTTGAGCTTGAGTTTGAGTACGGTTAATAACCTCGGGCCCAGACGTTGACGCACACAAAGTGAGTACACCCAATTCTGCTTACTGGTTCATGATATGTACCGTAACTTTGTGTGTGCAAGGGGCATTTAGAGAATACAATTAAGTTAGTGATTATGGTTTATGTTCGTTTAGGGGTTGCCGTTTGCCGAAGTTGAAGTACGTCGTCACAGTATTTCTTGGCCTGATAGTAATGAAGTTCTATATTGCAAAAACGGTTGTAAAGCCAAATCATTGGCAAGATGAACATGTGGTACCCAATGTGAGTAGTGTACAACGCCGACATTCATCACTGAATACAACAGTCTCTAAGAGGATATCAAATAACAATAAGACGAGCCGTGTGAATGACAAACAAGTTATCCGCATTATTACATGGACGCCACCAATTCATAATTGGTTCAAGACAGGTCGCTTAGATTTCACAAAATGCGCAACACCCATCCCTTGCGAATTCACAAATCAATCTTCATACAACTCGAGCGACGTCATAATGATCAACGCATTCTACCTTCGACACGAACGAGACATGCCACCTTTCCGACTTCCTCACCAGAAATGGTTATTTTACCACACCGAAGCGCCAAGACATGATCTACTAAATTTTTCTGGTTTGACCAGATACCATTCTTCGTTCAACCTGACACTAACCTACTCGAGTGACGCTGACATTGTGAAACCTTACGGGGTTTGCTTGCCAAATCGAGAAACCATCAAGAAAGACCCGAGCAGCTTAACAGATTACATCAGGACAGTTTACGGCACCTTGGCGGACACAGCCCCGTGGTTGTCGCAAGAGAAGCCATATGTATCGTACAACCGAGCAGCGGGCAAGAGCCGACTGGTTGCGTGGATGGTATCCCGCTGTGAAGCAGCGAGTAAGAGGCGCAACTACGTAAATATATTGCAACGTTACATCCCAGTCGACATATACGGCAAATGTGGAAATCATACATGTTTGCCCAAGTTCAGTAGAAAGTGTGAACATCTTCTAAACACAACGTACAAGTTCTACTTGGCATTTGAAAACAGCCTGTGTCCCGAATACATCACAGAGAAAGTGTGGTTGCGACTGAAGGAAGATGTCGTTCCGATTGTTTTGGGAAGTGCTGAGTACGAGAAATATCTACCAAAGCATTTTTATATTAACGTCAAAGATTTTTCTTCTCCAAGAGAACTGGCCAAATATCTAACGATTCTTAATAAAAACGACACTTTGTACAATGAATATTTTCATTGGAAGAAGGACTATACATGTTACGGTACTCCACCTAGCATGTCGATGGCATGTAGTATTTGCCGTCATGCAAACAAATTCATCAACAAAATAGAAATCGCACCGAACATTGCAGAGTTTTGGTCAGTTAATAAGTGCATGTCACCGAAGGAATTCTACAGAGGTGTAGCAGACATCGTAGCATAGTCCACGACGGAAGTTGGAATATTGCAAAGTATATTACAAATACATTCAGTTGATGTGTATCATGATTATATGACTAAAGTGTTTTCAAAGTCGTGACACCATTATCATGACGCAGTGACACGCGCACGCAAATGCATAACTGCACACGTTCACGCACATGATTATGTTTCGAAAATACTTGGTAGCAGAATCTTGTATTTTAATTAACACACACACACACACACACACACACACACACACACACACACACACACACACACACACACACACACACACACACACACACACACACACACACACACACACACACACACACACACACACACACACACACACACACACACACACACACACACACACACACACACACACACACACACACACACACACACACACACACACACACACACACACATATATATATTGTGTGTATGCAAATCGGTGGTGTGTGCGTGATTGCATGCATACGTGTGTTTTGTGTGTGCGCATGTTCGTGTGTGCATGCGCACGTGCGTGTTTATTTATATAATTATATTTGTACTTGTCTGTTTGCAATTAATGACTTCATAAACTATACATATTTATTTTATTTTATTCACAAGCATATTTGGGTCGCCGACTATTTGTATCGGATGTATGTATATTATATATAAATGTGTATCATTATTCAGTGTTACTACGTACTGTTCCATTGAACTGAATGTCACAAAATACAAATGGGATAGTAATCTATGTAACGTTTAGCGCTTGATAAAAAACGAACAAAAAGTGTACTTTAAATCAAATGTTTCAGATGTGACAATATTGAACTGATAATTTTTCGTCAGAGAAAATTTAAATATTATTGGAATGGAAAATAGTCGTTAGAACATCGGACTCTCAATGACGAGACCCGAGTTCGAATCCACTTGTTGCCGAAGCTGGCACCGATACCGGTCGTCGATTTTTGTTCCTTCTTCTTCGTTTATATTAATACCACAGAGTCATGGACAGTGGTCGACGATGACGCAACTCGCATACATCCGTGAAGATACAACATACGTTCTTTATCACCAAATCTTTGGTTTGAATATTGTTGTAAAAAGCAATTGCCTTTTGTTTTGGTAACCATCCGAAGACTTTTATCAAGCCGTCGGCTCGTCACGCATCACTGCACTGTCAATCAACACAGCAACATCAGTATGCCGAAAACGCCGTAACACCCAGTCAAAGATGGCCGATATAAGACGACCGCACATATCTTTGATACTTTGATGATTAGTAATTGTAGGAGAGGGAAGCTGATCAAGGATGAGTAAAGATCCACAATGAGCCAGAAACTGGCTCATCTGAATATGTTCAGTACGGAATGGAACAACATGCGTTGCATTAATATTGACAAGATTTTGTAGGATATAATTGCTGACAAAACGGGCAAACAATTCATTAAAGTTTGATAACGTCCAACAGATGCACAGTCAGATCTCACTATTCACACGATCATATATGTTGAACCATTGGTAACTAATTTGGTAGAAAGTATTTGGATGTCGCTCTTTTTTTTTACCTAGGAGAACATTTACGATCTCTATTTGACGCTGCATTTCATTGTATAATTTTCTGGTATGTCATTGTATGCTGTAATTTTTCTTTCATCATACGCTGTATTGTGTTTGTATGTTTGTACGCTGTCATCAATAACAATATGTGAATGTTTATACTCAAACAAAGTTGATTAAACATTAGGGTATGGGGTTACCATAATCAATAGGACCTACTACACTTTACAATCTTCGTATTTCACGCACTTGGTAATGACCTCCACAAAAGGTTTGTACCAGCCCCCATATGGTTAATCCGGCACTGGGCATCATTGGTCTGATTGATCCATGTTGCCATTACATTTCAGTACGATTTATCGAAGTCAGGGCCAATCGTGTGATGTTTGCCTCCTTTCCATATATTTCGTCCAGTGTGGCAGACATGGCGGTCATTGGTCATTTTATTGACAATATGCGTGATAAATGTGGAATGTGACTCATGTCAAGGATAAAGGTGAGTTATTTCAATCCGTTCCACGTGAAAAAGGTATATGTTTTGTATAAATGTGGGTTCGAAACTGATGCGACCACCCTTAGTGTCATCTCAGACGTCCTAGGCCTCGATGTTCACAGGACCGTCCCCAGTAGAGGGAGTCCATCGCCCCACGGTGGCCTGACAGCTGAACGACCTGGTTCCATGGAAACCTCCCACTTAAACTTTATCAAGCGCGGTGAACTCACCGATCAAGATGCATGACTGGTTCCAGATCGCTCGCGCTTAGATCTAGGGGTCGTTCACAATTGTCGACAATAACCTATTCGTAGGGCGTACTGTTTTGTAATTTCGGCGGCGAGTTTGTAGAAACTGGGGAAACTGGAGAGAACGAAGATTGTGAAGAAACGCGGAAGACGCCACCCAGCCGCTAGAATTTAACTCCAGGAAGCCTCAACATTCTTTTGAACTTATCACGAACCATCATACCTTTACCGTCCCCCAAAAAAATTGCGTAACGCTCAGCATTACAATGGTGGATATATAATGGAAGACATCCTTATAAAGTCAATTACCAAAGAAATAGGGTAAATTACAAATCCTGTATACTGGCTATTTATTTTCAGTTTCGCACAGAAAACACATGGAAACAACTGATGCTACAAACATATCAAAGTGCATATTATATTTTGATACTTTATAACGTTTAATGCAATTGTAAAAATACATACAATAGAATGTATCTATGCACTGTACATCATCTGATACATGATCGAGTACTTATTTACTTTTACGATTACATATTCTTTAAAGATATCATCTTGATATCTCCTTGAAATTATGAATCAGGCATTATTTGACCAGTCCTGAATAGTCATAGCGACACACTGTTCTTGTAACTGTAAGATTATACGTTTCAGCCACTAAATTATAATCTTGGTGCTGAAGCACTTGCATTTGCATCTTTTAATTTCAAGATGCAGCAGTTCTTCCTTTCTGTCAAGTGTCCTTCTGACACCTGTAGGCTGTGATATAGCGCTTTATGAATCATTGGTATTTGAAATTAGATTTAAATCCCGCATTAGTCACTGGAATAAGTATGGGTAATGTGTGGTACACAGCATTATTTGTATGAATTATCCTGTAGCAGGTACGTATGAATACGTTATTATGATTTATGACATTACCTACATTATCGTGCCAGTGTTATTGCATCACCACTGTCGTAATGTATGGCATGTGCATTCGTTAGCCCCACAGATACAGTATGCGGTGAGCACTACCTTACATTTAATATTCTCCCTGGTTTTTAGTGTTTGGATGTGGCAGGTGGATGGATTGTTTTAGGCGTGTACTGTAATTACAGGAAATGTCGCTATCATTGGCAAAACGTTTTGTCATGTAACATAACAGTATGGAAACTATTCATGATATATATTTATTGCAAGATGTGTCACCACTGTACAATGTATATGTTATGTTGCAATATTATTTACATAATGCATTGATGGTGTTATTAAGTGTTTATATAATGCATTGATAGTGTTACTAAGTGTTTACATAATGCATTGACGGTGTCATTAAGTTTGTACTGCAGTGACAGAAATTTAATTATTAAACACTTTATTACATTCAACATTACATAGGTTTGTTTTTCATGTTGAATGTAATTTATTTAAATTTCGTAAGGGATTTGACAGCTGTATGTGCCTCTCATACCAGCTTTCTGAAAATCTAAGTATATAATATCTACTGATAATCCCTCGTCTATCCACTCAGTGATTTCTTCCAAAAAACATAACATATTTGTTAAGCATGACCTCGCTTTTAGGAATCCATGTTGAGATGGATTATCAATTGATGCCTAATAGGAAGTCCGCCATATGGTCTTTAATTAGCCGTTTCTAATAATTTACAAATCACTGATGTTAAACACATTGGTCTGTAATTCTCTTAATTATTTCTGGAACCCTTTTTAGATAAATCATGAATAAACATGTAACTTATGTTGGACACTCAACACGCCAATGGTTTCCCTTTTCTGCAATGTTGTTAAACCCACACACACGCACCTTATTGGTTACAGATAATGCATACAAATTGGACAATATAACGAAGCAGAGGGAAGGAAAAAACCTCGGAAACAAATTCGCAAGAATTTCGTACATAAGTTGCAATTTTTGTAGCTGCGGAAATTCGCAAGTCGTTCGAGAATACGAACTTACGAAACTTCGTGGCAAAGAAATTTATCCGCCATATCTTCTTACGTACGAAAGAATGTCTGCAAGAATACGGGGCCTGGTCTGTGTTTTGACTGTTACTGTTAGGTGGCATCGCCAGTGCCGGATTCACAACGTGTGGTACAACAGTGGTACAATCGAACCAAGCCCCTTCACAAAAAGATCCTCCCACAAAATCAATATCAGTTGGCTTGGCCAAATATTGGTATGGTCCAAGCCTACCTAACCTTTAAATTTGTTCCTGTTATCTTATCCACATTATGTGAACTATTGTTATATTTAGAGTAACATTTATTTATTGTACTATATTGATTCGATAAGTATTATAATTAGTTTAATATTTTTAATAAATTTGTCTATCTAGCAATTGTAAGCCATGTTTTAAAGTGGGTCATCCAAATCATGTCATTGGTTCTGGCGTTTATAAATGAAATATATTATTATTATATTTTATTATTATTATTATTACTAGCAAAATACAAATTCTACACTGCAATAACAACAATATTAAAAATTCACGATAAATGCATGATAAACAACATTATGCTAGAAATATTCATATATGCGTGGATAGATGGTGCATCCAGTCATTACCTCGATGGTTTCTTGGAATCCAACTCTCGTATTTACTACCTAATACGGGCAGTCATAGTGACGTCTACCGACGGTTTACGTAATAACTACGAAGGGTAGTTCGACTGTACGTAGAAATGGTTACGGTGCTCTGAATTTCGAAAAACATAATAGTGTTGCAACTCCTTCCTGGGGTACCAATCCGTCCTAAGTCTGCTGGACACAGTTTAGGTCCATTACGGTAAGATTGATTACGTTTGCCCGTTACTGTGATCCGTAATTAACTAAACAAATTGCGTAAATATGGCATCCATTGCTGGAATAGCGCTATTCCTGGAACGTCACAGTTGGCCCCATTTTGTTTCGGTTGGTTTACCCCGAACTGTTCCAAGCGCAGTCACATGTGAGAAAATAACGAGACTTTCCAAGCAATCGGCATTCCTAAATGTGAATTCGTAATCGTAAAGGTAATCATAAACACAACGTAGATTAAACTGTAAAATGTTTACTCACATGTTTCTTTCTTGGCGGCTCAACCAACGGAATTCGAGAGAAACAGAGAGAGGGTCGCTTAGCAAAACTGCGCTGGAATCACTGTGCGATGTGGCACATTTAGTGTACGACTTCCGACTCGGACGAGTTCCATTAATCATGATAGACCAGACGGTTGCATAGGGCGGAGCATAGTCGTGCTGTACGATGTTTTCAACTAGCCTGTATTTTCAAATCTTAGTCTTAGTAAAACCAAGACTTTTGTTTCCGTTTAGGCCTCTGTCGACAGACCAATGATCTATTCGAACACATATTTGGTCGTTGTGGCCCGGGGACGTATTCGAAGTCTCCAATGTGGCACACTATTAAAAATGTTTGCTGAGCCCTGCGCTACTTAAATAAAAAAAATCTTTGGTTATAGGGCGATAGCTTAGATGCAGTAAACGTTGGTTCACCGGGCGATAGCTTAGATGCAGTAAACGTTGGTTGAACTGACGATAGAAGTAGGTGCAGTAACCGTTGGTTCTATGCATTAACGCTGCACAGTTAGTAACAAAGCTGCTGGCAACATTAGCGGGCGGCCGACTATGCTCCGCCCTATGCAACCGTCTGGTTGGCTAGGACTACTATGATGATTAATGGAACTCGTCCGAGTCCGAAGTCGTACAATAAAAATGTCACATCGCACTGAGATACCGGCGCAGTTTTGCTAAGCGACCCTCTCTCTCTCTCTCTCTCTCTCTCTCTCTCTCTCTCTCTCTCTCTCTCTCTCTCTCTCTCTCTCTCATTCTCTTGAATTCCGTTGGTTGAGCCGCCAAGAAAGAAACATGTGAGTAAACATTTTACATTTTAATCTACGTTGTAATCAACAGCTCGGGGTAAACCAACCGAAACAAAATGGGACCAACTGTGACGTTCAATGTAACGGGCCAACGTAATCATTCCTACCGTAATGGAGCTAAACTGTGTCCAGGCAGACTTAGGACGGATTGGTACACCAGGAAGGAGTTGCAACACTATTTTTTTTAATTCACCCCACCGTAACCATTTCTACGTACAGTCGAATTATCCTTCGTAGTTATTCCAGCAAATCATGTCATTGTCAGCTTCTAATGCACACGATAATAGTTGCCATAACTGTCAAAACTCTTCGCGCCGTAGTGATGAGTCTACCTTCTTCCAAATGGAGGTTAGGTTGACTCCGTTGCCAATGCTAAACAGGTACAACAGCCTGTCCTTCCCCAATGAAGATATCATTGGAAGAGCTGGAAGTGGGTTCAGCTCCTTGAGAAGTTCCCAACACTCCAGATAGGCACCAGAACATTGTCTAGTTCGATCAATGGAACTCAAATATATGTCTGCAATGTGATGCAATGTGATGAGCTGTTCCTGAAATAAGAAAGAGGACTAGAACATGGATCAGAGTTTCAGCTACCACATTCTACTGATCTTACTTTGTCCCCCCCAAAGATTGCGCACCCGCCTGATATCATTCAACTCAAACTTCGTGTGTGATGTTATCCTGGCACTAATGACACTGCAAGGTGGGTGTTGAGTACTACTTACAGTTACTAACACCGGGCCAGCAATGCCTCATGTCGTCCGTTGCCACATCAACAAAGTTGCTCATGGTGATGCCAGCCATCAATGCCAAAAGGTCTTTTCGTGGTCTCAAGCGTGTAAAATATTGAGTTCTACAATGACATAACACAAGCTCAATCGTTTGATGACATTACATATACATATATAAATGTAGGTCCGTCCACAGGGGGTTCGGGGGGTTCGAACGAACCCCACGTTTTTAGAGAACCACCGAGAAATATCCGGCTGATTGTGTACGCCAGAATCCCCATTGAAAACCCGAAGGACGGGCCTGAAAGGTGTGACTGGTTGAATATGGTGGATGTGGCTAACGACTCTCTGCAGTACTCTGAAGGCAGGGCATCACTGTTTGGCAAATTGACTACACTGGATGTTGTCATGTCACCAGTATCAGTACGGTAAAGTGGCTAGTCATGCAGGTAATAGAAATTCAAACAATGATGCTACAATACATGCATCTCAATTGAAACAATGCCGTATTACTTACTATATGGAACACAAACATATTAGCTTCGGCATTTGGAACGATGTGAATATGCTCAAACACGATGTTCCTATTAAAAGGTGTTATTTCTCTAGCCACGTCTGGCCTTTATGATTACTTTGACTAAGCGATTGTGTGTAAATATGCTACATAATTCAATGCGTCCGCGTGTTGTTCGCTCAATAGATGCTCCGTTTTTAGTTCTTCCTGATGCGAGTGCTTCTGCGTAGACAGTAGTTCAGTACAACACATTCCTACCTATCACTTAGGCCCACCGGTATAGCTCTTTTAATGTTGAACAAATGTTGTCATCTTAGTTTATAATTTAATACACAGATTAAGCGGAGTCACTGCTTTTTGACGAATGTGCATACTAGGCACGACGTGGTTATATTACCACTGACAGGATTTATGCAGCTGTACGTTGTTGATCGTGAAATGAGGTATCCAAGAACCACGAGTCACGGCTTGGCGAGCACTGTTCTCTTTTGACCTTCGACTATGAGGAATAATAAATTATCACCCTGCACCACGTGGAACTGGCTGAGCAGTTCCTGTCGAAAGTAGGTCACCACGCTATGTGGGTAAAGACGCATAAATGTAGCAAGTAAACAGTAAAAGTAACTCTAGGGGCCCTTGACATCTTGATATTTCTCAGTGTGCTGGCGGCACTATGAATATAGACGGCAGATATTTTATATTAGCATTAATTAAGCATTCGTTGCTTATAACATTATCATATGACTTACATATAATTCATTTATATTAAATTGATTAAGACAATGATGATCTGCACTACATCATGTATAAACCAGGCGACATATTTATTTAACAAGATATTATGCATTGCTATTGAATTGTTAATTAATATGACGTATCTATTGTTAATGGCAAGTGCTTAATTGTAGTCAGAATAATGTGTTATTGCTACTATGAGAAATGATTATGTTAGCCCGATATCAAACTGTATGTGACGTAGAAACAGTATTTAAATAACGTCGATCATCCATTCAACAACACGGCGATGTCACCGGAAGTATCAAAATCAGTGTGGTGCCGAACGAGACTTGGGGCCCTGTTCGCCTGATAGTTGCCGATTAGCGCGATCAGACAGCGTAGTTACCGTTGAAAAGTAAGCCGTTGAATGGTATTAGGAAGTAAATCACTTCATCTTTCTATGTTTCAGGCAATCAAAATACTCGGCGTTCATACTTGTTGTGATCGTCGTAGCGACATTGTTTGCCTACTACCCAGAGCAGCGACATGTGACGCCATCTGTGGCGCGTATGTCACGTGGAAGGAAAGCGGCATCTGCTCCAGCGATCGCTGTCGGCCCACGTATTGGAGGAATACACAAATCTACCAATGCAGAGAAGAAACCATTTCAACATGTAGCAAACCTCAGTGTGAGTGTCTCTGCCGGGCGTTCTCGCAGCAAGAAAACGCGGACACCACAGTTGGTTAGGAATACAGCCCGGAACAAAACAAGGAGTAAAGTCAGCATGCAGATATTAATTTGGACAGAGAGGCCTACGATGCAGAGGAAACGGTGCAACTATCCCGTCCCTTGTGTCTTCACCAACGACCATTCTTTGTACAACGCTAGTGATGTCGTCATATTATACACGAGACTCGTGGCAAAGCGTCATCTGATGCCCTCGTCCAGACCCCCCCATCAACATTGGATAAGATATCTACGCGAGGCGCCTGTTCGATTTAAGTTGAATATTAAACCTTACGAAACTTGGTTCAACTGGACAATCACGTACTCGATGAACGGTGACGTAGTCGTGCCGTACGGAATGTGTCTTCCCACGAGAGACAAGGTCGCCAAAGATCCGGGTAGCATCACCGACGTTATACGACGTGTCTACGGGGAATCTGCTGAGTCACTGCCGTGGCTGAAGCGTAACGTACCGAACGAGTATACTCCATATGACCACGCTAAGGGCAAATTACCGATTACTCTTGTGGCTTGTTGGCCACTGTACGACTTATGGTTTGAGGGAAAGATACGTGGCCGAACTTAAACGGTATGTTGACATTGATATACTTGGACAGTGCGTAGGTAACCCAATCGATAAAAACCACACGATCGATTTATTTAAAACGCACAAGTTTTACTTGGCTTTCGAGAACTCGCTTTGTACCGATTACATCACCGAAAAGGCTTGGGGACCTCTTCAGAAAGGAATTGTGCCGGTTGTTCTGGGAGGTGCGGAATATAAAGTTTTTCTCCCACCACATTCGTACATCAACGTCAAAGATTATTCTTCACCGAAGGACCTGGCGAAATATCTTCAAAAACTCGACAGCAACGACACCCTCTACAATGAATATTTTGCATGGAAACAAAACTATACGTGTTTCGTGGGCACACCAGGTAAATCGCTACCTTGTGACGTATGCAGAATGATGAACGAAAACCGAAACAAAATTAATATCATACCAGATATCAACAAGTTTTGGGGTCCAGATAGTTGTGTTCCGCCCACAGAGTACTACAAAGGCATCGCAAGCAATATCTTGGGGAGAACGGTTTCCACAGAAACGGGTCCAAAGTGGCCATCCTTTATATAAAGTTGTAAAAATACAATGTTCTCTGTTAATTGATAACTATTGGGAAGACAGAGGCTAGCATGTTGAAGGATTGTGGTTATCATTACCCGATCGAAACTTTTTAGTGGCAATGAAACCGCAAATATCTTCCGCATATATAATAAACGCGTAAACAAGTTGAAACAGTTAGTGGGGCAAATTGAAGCAATTAGTGGGGTAAGTTGCAACAGCTAGCTGGGCCAGCTGAAACAGCTAGCGGGGCCAGTTGAAACAGTTAGCGGGGCTGTTGCAACTTGCCCGCTGGCTGTTGCAACCTGCCCCACTGGCAACTCGGGAATGAACCGCCAATGGCTTTGTGGATACGCAATTTGTGTACAAGACAATGATATAATATAATATAAGCTATGGGATATCGTTAACGCAATAACGACCATACATATGATATGATTTTATGTCGTGCATCAAATATACTGCAATTTGTGTACAAGACAATGATATAATATAATATAAGCTATGGAATATCTTTAACGCAATAACGACCATACATATGATATGATTTTATGTCGTGCATCAAATATACACAGTTAAATACACAGGCGTTTAATTCAAAGGCCAGGCGTTTCGTTCACGCCACGCGGGAATGAACCGTCCGCGGCTTTGTGTGTAGGGGAGACAGGGGATAGTTGTTGCAATTTTCAGTTAAAGTCATTTCATGTGAAAGGTATGTTAGATGCATTATTTCTGTGAACGTATCAATGAAATGCATTATTCGTGTTAATAAAATGTACCATACCATTGATATTCCATATTGTAGTTAGGTAGATATGTGAAGTTTCCCAGACGAAGTTGACCTTAACAACTAGCCCCGTAAGCGGGGCATCATACGGGGCACGTTGTTACAGCAAAGAACGCGTGGATCGTTTTATATACAGTGTACATAACAATGTAGGTGTTCATAGCTTCATGTATCAAGCTTTTAATTTTTAGTTACCAAAAGTACTCATTTCCTGGATTCTCACATAACAAAATGGAATATAAATTATTGAATAGGATATGAAATAGTGAATGGCAATATAAGTGAGGCGACTGCTACTTCACTGAATGTCACACACACGTACGCACTCACCCACACACACACGCTCCCGTTTCAACGAATCGTGCAATATTTATTAATTACCCAAACAGGGTTGTGCTATAAAAAAATCAACAAGATTGAACAAGATTGTCTCCCAAGGCAAAACATCCGGATGGTAAGTGGACAAGGAAACCATTGCCTCGTCGAGAATAAAAAAATGTTTCATTTATGTGTAACCCGCCCTTCTGAGATTTTTTTTTTAATGTTTATGCTGTACTGGCTACACACAAGTACGCTAAGCTTCACAAGTTAAAAACGTTCACACTTCGTGGTTAAATAAATGTTTTTTTCAAGCATTGTCAGCACACAACTCGTTGGCTGAGTTAACGGAATGAGCCACCCAAGTGTCGTTACAGTTGTAACAACTTTCCCCAAACACATTTTTTATAGTTGAACACTTGTGGGCGATAACAAATCCTTTATTTTAATTTAACTTCTACTTGGTATAACCCTTTATATTATATTGTGGAGATGTTTCAAGTTTCATTTACGAAACATAAAAAGTGGCTGCGTAATATGATAATTATTATTGTGTGGGTGGCTAAAACGTAATTTTTTCCAAATGCCGTTAATTTTGTATCCTTAAATCCCGATTTTTAGATGGTGTGTCTGCTGGTGGACTTCTAACCAACTACTGTCGATAATATCTCCATATATGTGCTATGTTTTCGTAAAACGCATATGTAACATCTTGCCCCTGTATGCTACTAGCCCCGGTCTCCCCTGCCCAATCCGTGTACAAAACAAGGATCTAATATAATGTAAGTCATGGAGTGTGAATTTCGTTCACAGGCCAGGGGTTTCGTTCACAGGCCAGGGGTTTCATTCACATGCCAGGGGTTTCATTCACAGGCCAGGTGTATCATTCACAGGCCAGGGGTTTCGTTCACAGGCCAGGGGTTTCGTTCACAAGCCAGGGGTTTCGTTCACAGGCCAGGGGTTTCATTCACAGGCCAGGGATTTCGTCCACACGCCAGACGTTTCGTTCACAGGCCAGGGGTTTTATTCACAGGCCAGGGATTTCATTCACTGGCCAGGGGTTTCATTCACAGGCTAGGGATTTCGTTCACAAGCCAGACGTTTCGTTCACAGGCCAGGGGTTTCATTCACAGACCAGGGATTCAATTCACTGGTCAAGGGTTTCATTCACAGGCCAGGGATTTCGTTCACAAGCCAGACCTTTCGTTCACAGGCCAGTGGTTTCGTTCACAGGCCAGAGTTTTCATTCACAGGCCAGGGGTTTCGTTCACAGGCCAAGGGTTTCGTTCACATGCCAGGTATTTCTTTCAACGGCCAGGGGTTTCATTCACAGGCCAGGGATTTCTTTCATAAGCCAGACATTTCGTTCACAGGCAAGGGGTTTCATTCACAGACCTTGCAGGTGTTTCGTTCACGCCACTCGCGAATGAACCGCCCGCAGTTTTGTGTCCACTCAATTTATGTAGATAGGCAAGGCTAGACCTATATGTGAGGTCGGATATGTTTATTGTAATAACGGTCCCAAATAAGGCACGTTTGTATGTCGTGGATCAAAGGTACACAGTTAAACGACGAGTGGGACTCGCAGGCAAGCGCGGGAATGAAACATCCGCGGCTTTATGCAGAAAATAAATACTCAATTTGTGTACAAGACAAATATATAATAACATATAAGCCATGGAATACTGTTAATGCAAAAATTACCCTAAATATGGCATGATTTTATTTCCTGTAACAACTACACACTTGTATAACTTGCAGGCCAGGCGTTTCGTTCACATGCCAGACGTTTCGTTCACAAGCCAGACGTCTCGTTCACAGGCCAGGCGTTTCGTTCACATGCCAGGCGTTTCGTTCACAGGCCAGACGTTTCGTGCACGCGACATGGGGACGAACCGCCCGGCAGACTAACATCATTATTTGTGGCGAGCCTAACGCAAGATGTCATTCATAAATTGCGACACCCACACAATATTGTCAAATTGTATGACTAAGTAGGAAATATTTCCTACGGTGGCGCTTCACAGTGCAACACGGTTGCTAAATGTATAATTATAATGTACGCAGTTTGTAGGTAACGTCATGTGCATGAAACGCCTGGCTTTTAGACACACCCATACATAGCCAGACCGAAACATCTGAACGTACGATCCATGGCATACTAAACGTACAAGATACTACTTGGCATCGATTACATAAACAATGACGATTTCTTCACAACTAACTGTCGAAGCACAGGCGGCCACAAAGAGAAATTATAAAGACACCCAGCAGACTCGACATAAGACACCCAGCAGACTCGACATAAGACACCCAGCAGACGCGACATAAGGCACCCAGCAGACTCGAAATAAGACACCAAGCAGACACGACATAAGACACCCAGCAGACTCGACACAAGACACCCAGCAGACTCGACACAAGACACCCAGCAGACTCGACATAAGACACCCAGCAGACTCGACATAAGACACCCAGCAGACTCGGCATAAGACACCCAGCAGATGCGACATAAGGCACCCAGCAGACTCGAAATAAGACACCCAGCAGACACGACATAAGACACCCAGCAGACTCGACACAAGACACCCAACAGACTCGACACAAGACACCCAGCAGACTCGACATAAGACACCAAGCAGACGCGACATAAGACACCCAGCAGACTCGACATAAGACACCCAGCAGACTCGACATAAGGAACCCAGCAGACGCGACATAAGACACCCAGCAGACTCGACACAAGACACCCAGCAGACTCGACATAAGACACCCAGCAGACTCGACATAAGACACCCAGCAGACGGGACATAAGACACCCAGCAGACTCGAAATAAGACACCCAGCAGACTCGACACAAGACACCCAGCAGACTCGACATAAGACATCCAGCAGACTCGACATAAGACACCCAGCAGACGCGACATAAGGCACCCAGCAGACTCGAAATAAGACACCCAGCAGACTCGACACAAGACACCCAGCAGACTCGACATAAGACACCCAGCAGACACGACATAAGACACCCAGCAGACTCAACATAAGACACCCAGCAGACACGACACAAGCAAACATACATTCTCGTTACGCATATTTCAGGACTTAAATGACCTTCCATTATCAGACGCAGAAGCCCCAAACATCACTGCGTTAAAAAAACTTGACGAACGCTGGAAGAGGGACACATTCCAATTTTAAAAGAACTAACATTTATGTATGTATATATGCACTAACCAAACCACGTATTTCTCACCTCAATTAATTAGGAGGTTTATGAAGCTAAAAGAGCCTTATTGCAGTTTTTATTGTATTAGAAACCGAATATCCAGGCAAGTAAACATCTCTATTCACAGGTTAGAATCCTCAATTGTACAAAATTAGTTTAGTCGACTGTCAGCATCAACGGGAAATCAGTGTTTACACAAGCAGCTGTATTTCAACGACCATGTCATTGGCATGGAAATAGACCACATGTCTGCCATGATTAGACAAATTATCAGGGCAAACCATACAGTTAGGATGAAGATATATGCACGAAGACAAATCACGATAATTGTACATATAAACACGCCATCATCCCGACACGCAATGACAAAGCAACTGTTGTTTATGGGCACATAAACTGCTCATCTATCAGACAGCGAGTGTATTATTACAGTGATTTAACAGTTACACTTGGGATACATGTATTTTAACCAATTGTACATTTACTAAACTCAACATCTGAAGTTATTTAGTAGACGTTGGTGTGATGTATGATGAAGACTGGGTGCTATACGGTATAAAGACTTCGCCTCCAGTGGGTTCTTGCCGTACAGCAGCGTAGGTGTCACTGGCCTGTGCCTGCGTCGCTGTGATTCGATGTATCATGTGTCAACTGATAAGGGCTCAGGGTTCAGCCTACTGTTACGTTTCCCTTTGGTGGCCATGTTAACGTTCTGTATGATTATATGATTATAAGAAAACAAAACTATCAAACATGGTGAAACTTCTTACCTGCCGTTGTCATCATCTCATTGACATGATGGTCGAGCTTAGTCAAGAATATTTCTAACCCTTTTAAAATGCCTGAACGTGCCATACCCGTCAATGTTGACTAATTTCTTCATGAATTGCTACGCACATGTTGCGACAAAATTTACAAAAATGCTTCTGCCTGTTGAAATCATCTAGAAATCCACATTTAAACTGTCAGCAGGTTCTACCAGCAAACTTGCCAATGTACCTGCTCAAATGCAGTTATGTCAGAAGATATGATTTTTTTAATAATACATACCTACAATTACTATGCCCTACATTCGCCTGTAACACACCAGGAAGTGTAAATGAGCCGTGATCCTCTCAGCGGTCTTGTTTTACTAACAAGTGTTCTATTTATATATGTGCTTGGCTCCCATAGGGAACAACCTAATCTCGCGCTGCTACATACATAAATAGAACACCTAGCCTAGCTGCCACTATACTGTTGTTTAAAACAATTCTTGGACACTACTCAATACACAGGTATCTAGGGAATGATCAAGATCAATCCTCTCCCAACCACCTCCCATAACAATTAATTATTGTAAGTTCAAAGGGAGAGAGGGTACCAACCTGATCCTGGCTTAACTGTAGGAAAAGTTACTTTAAAACCTTAGTACATGCACAATTTATGCATGCACTTGCATATCAAATTTCATAACATATTAACTATAACAGTAGCACCACTAAAGAAACATACCGAAGCCAATGACTGCAAGTGATAAAATACAATAATCAGAATATCACCCCATATGCATACATGCATGCATGTGCCCCATTAAAATCCTATTAGTCAAGGGTCAACATCCCTGCGACACATGCATACATATAGACCACCACGTGTGTTACCCATCTAGGCCTAAGCCAGGGGACACTGAGAGATGTTCATGTTAAATACTTTCACATGTTAAACTTATATTTGTCAAGTCATGTTTACATTTAAAAAAGTACTACCCTATGTTATGGCAGTGGCTGGAACTGTTTCTGCCATGCAATGAGATGCCGGTCGGTGGTCACGCCTGCTTCCCGGAAACTTGCTGGCTTATAGCCCTAGTCTATAGGGGAATGATTAGCGATGTAACTCTATATGCGCTGCACTCCTCCATTCAGCACATGATTGGTGGGGATCGGCGATAAAACAAATCCCGCGATGTATCGGTAATTACGTCGTTGCTAATAACAGGAAACAGGAAACAGGAAATATTTATTCGTCCCAAAGGCAATAAAACAGAGCATGCAACACAAATCCATACAATAAATTACATATATGTCGACATGATAAAACGAAGTAGTAAGAATAATACGTCTACAACAAACACATCGCTCACAACACCGGTCTTACATCCATTGGACAACGATACGCTTCGTTAATGTTGTAAAATACAGCCTGACGTAGCAATTGCATTGGCACAAACTGTTGAAATGTTTCTATTTACAGTCCCGGTACGGCGGTGGACCAGATTACAAGCTTTCCCCTGCACACGCCATCGTAGAAGGTTCTGCGATAGCCGGGACCTGCGACATTGCTGAATTCAAGTGAGCTTGGCTGGACAGAGAAGGAAGAATGAGTACCTTACGTCTCAGGTAGGTTTACTTCAGACATCCCATTGTTGGGCGATCGCACGAGTTTTAGTGGTCGATCTCGTGCATCGTGTGTGCGTCTAGTTATGCTAAATGTAAGCGCCCAGATTGACATATTTTCTTGTGGCGTTGCTGAAACATGAACATTTGGGGATTATCATTAGGATTATGCAACATTTAGTCTCGCATGAAATTATTGTTCGTGGTTGGGGTCGATGTAATCATATTTGATGTTGGATTTTTTTTTATTGAATATCCGTCTGATTTGAGGTTGGATTTTTAATTGAATATCCGTTAAATTTGAAGTTGGATTTTTAATTGAATATATTCGTCATATTTTAGGTTGGATTTTTAGTCAAATATCCGCGCATGGAAATCGATCATCATCATCGTCATTGTAATCATCACCAACTTCATCATCGTCATCATCGTCGCCATCGTCTTCATCGTCATCATTGTCATCATCGTCACCATCGTCATCAGCGTAATCATCGTAATCACTGTCATCATCGTCATTATCGCCATCATCGCCGTCACCATCGTCATCATCGCCACCATAGTCACCATCTTCACCATCATCACCACCGCCATCATCGTCACCATCGTCGTCATCGTCATGATGTACTGTAGCTTCGCTTCCATGACTAACATGTCGTACCCAGTGAACGTTCGACATTGTACATGACGTCATGCGGACGTTGGTGTATGGTTGACGTCAGATTCGGATATCGATCATAAATTACGTTGATTAAACGTTACAATTATTTGAATGTCAACCACCAACCTGATCAGGACCCGAGGTTATAAACCGTACTCAACTCAATTGAGCACGGTTTCATGCTCAAGCCTCGCTTTCACACTATGCTCAAACTCAGGCGAGGTTATAAAACATCTTGAGCACGAAATCGTGCTCAGCGTTGAGCACGAAATGCTGAAATCCTGAGTATGCTCAGGACCGTGCTCAACGCCGTGCTCAAGCATAAATAAAAATGGCAGCTCACGCATAAATTTATTGAAGTCGTTGAAAGTTCGTCCGTTTTGAGAAGATAAGCTGTCCGATTTTAGGGTCCAGGCCGACTACTTCCGAGTTTTATTCGTATGAAGACCTGATGGAATACGACATTTGTGAAAGATTTTGTTTGATGGCTCAAACTGCACTATTTAACGAACATTTGCCAAATGTAACCACAGCAGCGACAGACACCGCAGAACAAGTGTTAGTTTACTTTTAGCTGCGGCTTTTTTGGCGACGGGGACCATTCATTTACAGCTGCTGCAGGACGACAACATTATGTTTCAACTGCCGAGTCAGAGTCATGATTCACACGAAATGTGTCTACAGAAATTAAAACTATGTGGTTTAGTTGAACGATTTATAACATGCCATACTGGACATTAAGGCATACCAATACGATATATGCGAAGTGTATGTGAGCTGCAAAATAAAATTATTCCGTGAACTGCCAATGTCATGGCCTTGGCTTGGCAATACAGCCACTTCGTTTTGTCACTGTAAAGAATTAGGCAGTGATTTAAAAAATTTCGCCAGTTTTGAGTTGGGAATATAGCAAATAATATATAATTATGTGTTTATAACATAATATAGCTAATCTAAATATTATATCAACTGGATTAACCATGCTATATTTATATTATTCATGCAGCCCAACCCCAGGCCAGGGCGAAGGATGTATGTATATGAAATATAAAAAATTGCTATCCCAGGCCAAGGCAGCTATAGCCTAGGGGTAGGACTTCACATAGTGGGTGCCCTTTGGAAGTAGAATATACATGCAAAATATGCAACACACACATCCAGGATAATGTAACACTTGTGTTGTTGAGTTTTTTAAGAGATTGTTCAAATTGAACAATATGTAAGAAAAACCTTCCATATGTCTATATATAGGCTACCGCAAAAAGTAAAATAGTAGGTTATTAATGTTAATCATAATGCTGTTCTAGCCTTACTACTCCAATGCCGCAGGAAATCTTAGAACGAACTAGTGCAGGTGACAAACTACAGCTCTATTATAGTGTTTACACCTTTCCTATAATTTATAGTAAATGCAAATTTTCCAAATAATAGATACAAAGACATCACGACTTTTCTAAGACAAAGGAGAACATCATACTTTGGGAAAAGTATGTGATTGGAATATAAAGTACTGGCAAATATAGCTATACAATGATTAAGAGGCATGCCACACTAAACTAAGCAAGGTGTTAGTGAAAACAGCGACATGTGTAGTGCATATACCCAGGGCGTATGTAATATAATACTAATAGTAACATATGCTGCATATATTGTCTTGTGCAGTAACCTATTTCAAATATAACTTAATTTATGATAAATAAAATAATATATGTTATGGAAATAATGATTTCATATAGTAGATAGTGTGCACATTAAAAGTGCAAATAATATATTCGCTTGGGCACTCTCATTATAATTATTATTATTAAGAATTACCACTACAAATCAATGATAACATAGCTTACTCTTTCAGTTTACACTTTACTGTTTGATATTGTATTAGTACTATATTTGTTTTATTATCTATAAGATATTAATCATTAAGGAATAATACAAACCTTTCTATGATATTCAAAGAAATCCGTTTTAGCATATCATCTATTAATTTCAATCACTTTACTGTGTAATACTACACCCATATAAAAGATAGGCTGGACTAAAATTATAGACTACTAACAGTGGGTAATCCCCGTGACACAAACATGTGACACCCGACGTCAAAACTAAGCCTAGGCTAAGGGGGCAAACAAAATTAGTTGTTAACACCGCTATTTCTTAGTTTTGACAATTACTTCAGTTTCTGGGTTCACTGCGCAACAATCTGAATACATCACTGTGTACCACACAGAGTCTACTACGTGACTCTGACGTGTGGTTCCACCAGACAAGTGTATAGACTATAGTTCAAGTATATAGCCATAGGTACATCATAATCTGAACAGAGTAGTTTTTACATATTCAGTACACATAGAATGATCAGAACTATGAAACTGAACCTTTGTCTCACGAAATGTTTATTTTTGTACTCCTCTTTCCAGTACGTGTGTATTGTTACACGCATGTATAGATTATGGAAACAATGGACATGCTAATGAAATATTAAAACAAAATATTATAATGAACCACGGATTTAGGTAATGTCATTATTGTTTACCTTTGACAGCATAAATATAATATATTTTGTAACGAAATTGATGTTATATTAACACTTGCATTCATAAAAAAAAGTACAACTTGTCGTGTTCCTCGGTACATTTCCAGAAGTTCTAGTTACTACGCCAAATGAACATGGCAAACATATTTACTTAGGCTGCCGAATCGCTTAGTTGGGGCAGTCTTAGTCTGGCTGCGAGGTATTACTTTTTGCAATTTTTTATTTTTAGACAATTTTATCTTGTGACTCGTCTCGTTCTGTCTGTTAAATCGTTCACTGTGTGCTCGACTTTCCACACAGCGTGTGATATTGGTGATGGGTTGATTTTTCTCCGGCGCTTTTTCCCGCAAAAGAGACGCATGCAGCCGAAATTCTTCGTCCACCACTGTTTATATGCGGAAGTATCTTTGTTATCTTTTTCAAAAAGAGAGTTCCACTTGGCCGCTTGTGCATTTGAAAAACCCGCGTCGTTTCGTACTCAGCTGAGTACGTACTCAAGACGTTTTATAACCTCGGTTGAGCACGAAAACTCTGGTGAGCATGAAATCTCAGACTTGAGCACAGACTTGAGCTTGAGTTTGAGTACGGTTTATAACCTCGGGCCCAGACGGTGACGCACACAAAGTGAGTACACCCAATTCTGCTTACTGGTTCATGATATGTACCGTAACTTTGTGTGTGCAAGGGGCATTTAGAGAATACAATTAAGTTAGTGATTATGGTTTATGTTCGTTTAGGGGTTGCCGTTTGCCGAAGTTGAAGTACGTCGTCACAGTATTTCTTGGCCTGATAGTAATGAAGTTCTATATTGCAAAAACGGTGGTAAAGCCAAAGCATTGGCAAGATGAACATGTGGTACCTAATGTGAGTAGTGTGTGTGTGCAAGGGGCATTTAGAGAATACAATTAAGTTAGTGATCATTTCCTCACCAGAAATGGTTATTTTACCACACCGAAGCGCCAAGACATGATCTATTACATTTTTCTGGTTTGACCAGATACCATTCTTCGTTCAACCTGACACTAACCTACTCGAGTGACGCTGACATTGTGAAACCTTACGGGGTTTGCTTGCCAAATCGAGAAACCATCAAGAAAGACCCGAGCAGCATAACAGATTACATCAGGACAGTTTATGGCACTTTGGCGGACACAGCCCCGTGGTTGTCGCAAGAGAAGCCATACGTGTCGTACAACCGAGCAGCGGGCAAGAGCCGACTGGTTGCGTGGATGGCATCCCGCTGTGCAGCAGCGAATAAGAGGCGAGACTACGTAAATATATTGCAACGTTACATCCCAGTCGACATATACGGCAAATGTGGAAATCATACATGTTTTCCCAAGTTCAGTAGAAAGTGTGAACATCTTCTAAACACAACGTACAAGTTCTACTTGGCATTTGAAAACAGCCTGCGTCCCGAATACATCACAGAGAAAGTGTGGTTGCGACTGAACGAAGATGTCGTTCCGATTGTTTTGGGAGGTGTTGAG
Organism: Lamellibrachia columna; assembly: GCA_963662155.1. Lineage (NCBI taxonomy): Eukaryota > Metazoa > Annelida > Polychaeta > Sabellida > Siboglinidae > Lamellibrachia > Lamellibrachia columna. Next base: position 33,312,068 of record OY759263.1, on the reverse strand, counting down.
TACGAGAAGTATCTACCAAAACATTCTTATATTAACGTCAAAGATTTTTCTTCTCCAAGAGAACTGGCCAAATATCTAACGATTCTTAATAAAAACGACACTTTGTACAATGAATATTTTCATTGGAAGAAGGACTATACATGTTACGGTACTCCACCTAGCATGTCGATGGCATGTAGTATTTGCCGTCATGCAAACAAATTCATCAACAAAATAGAACACCGAACATTGCAGAGTTTTGGTCAGTTAATAAGTGCATGTCACCGAAGGAATTCTACAGAGGTGTAGCAGACATCGTAGCATAGTCCACGACGGAAGTTGGAATATTGCAAAGTATATTACAAATACATTCAGTTGATGTGTATCATGATTATATGACTAAAGTGTTTTCAAAGTCGTGACACCATTATCATGACGCAGTGACACGCGCACGCAAATGCATAACTGCACACGTTCACGCACATGATTATGTTTCGAAAATACTTGGTAGCAGAATCTTGTATTTTAATGTTTATCTGCAATAAGAACATTGTCATCAATTAAATAAAATTACTGCTTACTTTCTTGGGGAAATAAACATTAAAGGTTTACAAATTACAGAAGAAAACTATGAGAAAAGTGACAAATAGTGTAGATAAACATGCATACGGAACTGCTGTTCAAACACACACACACACGCACACACGCACACACGCACACACGCACACACGCACACACGCACACACGCACACACGCACACACGCACACACGCACACACGCACACACGCACACACGCACACACGCACACACGCACGCGCGCACGCGCGCACGCGCGCACGCGCGCACGCGCACGCACACGCACACGCACACGCACACGCACACGCACACGCACACACACACACACACACACACACATATACGTGCGTGTTTATTTATATAATTATATTTGTACTTGTCTGTTTGCAATTAATGACTTTATAAACTATACATATTTTTTTGTTTTATTTTATTCACAAGCATACTTGGGTCGCCGACTATTTGTATCGGATGTATGTATATTATATATAAATGTTTATCATTATTCAGTGTTACTACGTACTGTTCCATTGAACTGAATGTCACAAAATACAAATGGGATAGTAATCTATGTAACGTTTAGCGCTTGATAAAAAGCGAACACAAAGTGTACTTTAAATCAAATGTTTCAGATGTGACAATATTGAACTGATAATTTTTCGTCAGAGAAAATTAAAATATTATTGTAATGGAAAATAGTGGTTAGAACATCGGACTCTCAATGACGAGACCCGAGTTCGAATCCACTTGTTGCCGAAGCTGGCACCGATACCGGTCGTCGATTTTTGTTCCTTCTTCTTCGTTTATATTAATACCACAGAGTCATGGACAGTGGTCGACGATGACGCAACTCGCATACATCCGTGAAGATACAACATACGTTCTTTATCACCAAATCTTTGGTTTGAATATTGTTGTAAAAAGCAATTGCCTTTTGTTTTGGTAAACATCCGAAGACTTTTATCAAGCCGTCGGCTCGTCACGCATCACTGCACTGTCAATCAACACAACAACACCAACAACATCAGCGTGCCGAAAACGCCGAAACACCCAGTCAAAGATGGCCGATATAAGACGACCGCACATATCTTTGATACTTTGATGATTAGTAATTGTAGGAGAGGGAAGCTGATCAAGGATGAGTAAAGATCCACAATGAGCCAGAAACAGGCTCATCTGAATATGTTCAGTACGGAATGGAACAACATGCGTTGAATTAATCTTGACAAGATTTTGTGGGATATAATTGCTGACAAAACGCGCAAACAATTCATTAAAGTTTGATAACGTTCAACAGATGCACAGTCAGATCTCACTATTCACACGATCATATATGTTGAACCATTATTACCATAATCAATAGGACCTACTGCACTTTACAATCTTCGTATTTCACGCACTCGGTAAGGACCTCCACAAAAGGTTTGTACCAGCCCCCCCCACATATGGTTAATCCGGCACTGGGCATCATTGGTCTGATTGATCCATGTTGCCATTACATTTCAGTACGATTTATAGAAGCTAGGGCCAATCGTGTGATGTTTGCCTCCTTTCCATATACTTGGTCCAGTGTGGCAGACATGGCGGTCATTTTATTGACAATATGCGTGATAAATGTGGAATGTGACTCATGTCAAGGAAAAAGGTGTGTTATTTCAATCCGTTCCACGTGAAAAAGGTATATTTTTGCATAAATGTAACATGTGTTATTTTTAAGGGGGTTCAATTAGGCAAATTTTGAAGGATGATATACATGCTGGGGTTAGAAACTGATGAGACCACCCTTAGTGTCATCTCAGACGTTCTAGCCTTCGATGTTCCAGGACTGTCCCCTGTACAGGGAGTCCATCGCCCCACCGTGGCCTGACAGCTGAACGACCTGGTTCCATGATAACCTCCCACTTAAACTTTATCATGCGCGGTGAACTCACCGATCAAGATGCATGACTGGTCCGCGATCGCTCGCGCTTAGATCTAGGGGTCGTTCACAATTGTCGACAATAACCTATTCGTAGGGCGTACTTTTTTTGTAATTTCGGCGGCGAGTTTGTAGAAACAGGGGAAACTGGAGAGAATGGAGATTGTGAAGAAACGCGGGAGACGCCACCCAGCCGCTAGAATTTAACCCCAGGAAGCCTCAAACATTTTTGAAACTTATCACGAACAATCATACCTTTACCCTCCCCCCAAAAAAAATTTCGTATCGCTAAGCATTACAATGGTGGATATATAATGGAAGACATCCTTATAAAGTCAATTACCAAAGAAATAGGGTAAATTACAAATCCTGTATACTGGCTATTTATTTTCAGTTTCGCACAGAAAACATATGGAAACAACTGATGCTACAAACATATCAATGTGCACATTATATTTCGAAAGTTTACAACGTTTAATGCAATTGTAAAAATACATACAATAGAATGTCTCTATGCACTGTACATCATCTGATACATGATCGAGTACTTATTTACATTTCCGATTACATATTCTTTAAAGATATCATCTTGATATCTCCTGGACATGATGAATCAGGCACTGTGTGCCCTTGACCAGCTGCTAATTATATGTCCAGTCCTGAATAATCACAGTGACACACTGTTCTTGTAACTGTAAGATTATACGTTTCAGCCACTGAATTGTAATCTTGGTGCTGAAGCACTTGCATTTGCATCTTTTAATTTCAAGATGCAGCAGTTCTTCCTTTCTGTCAAGTGTCCTTCTGACACCTGTAGGCTGTGATATAGCGCTTTATGAATCATTGGTATTTGAAATTAGATTTAAATCCCGCATTAATCACTGGAATAAGTATGGGTAATGTGTGGTACACAGCATTATTTGTATGAATTATTATAGGTAACTATGCATACGTTATTATGATTTATGACATTACTTACGTTATCGTGCCAGTGTTATTGCATCACCACTGTTGTAATGTATGGCATGTGCATTCGTTAGCCCCGTGGATACAGTATGCGGTGAGCACTACCTTACATTTAATATTCTCCCTGGTTGTTAGTGTTTGGGTGTGGCAGGTGGATGGATTGTTTTAGGTGTGTGCTGTAATTACAGGAAATGTCACTATCATTGGCAATACGTTTTGTCATGAAACATAACAGTATGGAAACTAGTCATGATATATATTTATTGCAAGATGTGTCACCATTGTACAATGCATATGCTATGTTGCAATATTGTTTACATAATGCATTGATGGTGTTAATAAGTGTTTATATAATGCATTGATATTGTTAATAAGTGTTTACATAATGCATTGATATTGTTACTAAGTGTTTACATAATGCATTGATGATGTCATTAAGTGAGTACATGATGCATTGGTGATGTCATTAAGTGTTTACATAAAGCATTGATGATGTCATTAAGTGAGTACATAATGCATTGATGATGTCATTAAATGAGTACATAATGCATTGACGGTGTCATTAAGTTTGTACTGCAGTGAAAGAAATTTAATTATTAAACACTTTATTACATTCAACATTACATAGGTTTGTGTTACATGTTGAATGTAATTTATTTCAGTTTCGTAAGGGATTTGACAGCTGTATGTGCCTCTCATACCAGCTATCTGATAATTTAAGTATATAATATCTACTGATAATCCCTCGTCTATCCACTTAGTGATTTCTTCGAAAAAACATAACATATTTGTTAAGCATGACCTCGCTTTTAGGAATCCATGTTGAGATGGATTATCAATTTATGCCTAATAGGAAGTCCGCCATGTGGTCTTTAATTAGCCGTTTCTAATAATTTACAAATCACTGATGTTAAACACATTGGTCTGTAATTCTCTTAATTATTTCTGGAACCCTTTTTAGATAAATCAAGAATAAACATATAACTTATGTCGGACACTCAATACGCCAATGGTTCCCCTTTCTGCAATCTTGTTAAACCCTCACACACGCACCTTATTGGTTACAGATAATGCATACAAATTGGACAATATAACGAAGCCTAAGGAAGGAAAAAACCTCGGAAAAAAATTCGCAAGAATTCCGTATATTAGTTGCAATTTTCGTAGCAGCGGAAATTCGCAAGTCTTTCGAGAATACGAACTTATGAAACTTCGTGGCAAAGAAATTTATCCGCCATATCTTCTTACGTACGAAAGAATGTCTGCAGGAATACGTGCCCTGGTCTGTGTTTTGACTGTTACCGTCATCGGTGGCATCGCCAGTGTCGGATTCACAACGTGTGGTACAATAGTGGTACACTCGGACCAAGTCCCTTCACAAAAAGATCCTCCCACAAAATCAATATCAGTTATATTTCCCAGTGCGTTGGTATTGCTGCACACATATCTGATTTTATGATTAGTAAGTGTTGGAGAAAAGAACACAGTGTTAAATAAATTATTAATTCCTACTTTATTGTGTGAATTGTTTCAATATAAGTCAAGTTTATAATTGTTTGTATGCTTTGCATATGCTTGACAATGTTACTGATAATATTGTAACATGATACAATGTTACTGACAACCTTGTAACATGATACAATGTTACTGATACCTGATGATAACCGGATATGTCTGGACGAACTTCCGGTTTCCGTCGCAATAGGCAGTGCTGCTTGCAACATATACACGGTTTTACTGACTCCATTTTGTGTAGGCGTTACCGCGGAGCGCCAGCAGCCAATCAGCGTCGTTATCGAGATTCTACATTATACAATTATTTTGGATGATTTAACTTTTCAGTGTGACAGTTGTGTTAATATAATAACAGTTTATAGTTAATTCGGATGCATCGTATACACTAACAAAAGTTTATTCTTGCATTATTCAAATTCCCGGATGGTACCCAAATTATGTATGCACCCATAATCTGGATATGCACCGGGTTCCGTCACAATGGAATTGGATAATCGAGGTTAGGCACAAGGCGGCTAAGAAAGCGACATAGGGTGGCGCCAGCTCGCGGATACATTTTAATCGAGGCTACTTTTGACTATGCGCAGCAAACCAGTGAAAGTAGATTTCGCTACTGTTCCGTTTGCGATCTTACGGATTTAGGTTAGAAGGGTTCCAGGAGTGCACCACTCATTGTACATTGTCAGCTATGGAAACAGACGGCAGTTAACGTACCTAACTGGTCATACATAAAACGGTAATTTTATAACGTTAAGGACTTCTTCCTTAACTTAGCAGTGTGAGCAGAGTTGGTGCATATCCGGGGTATATCCTGTGGAACAAGGTGAATGCACTAACTTATCTTCTTTGTGCTAATGGTTGTTCAGTTGTTCATCAAAGATGTCAGCAAAGCTTTCAACATTGTTTGTTAAAGGAACGAAGTTCTGATCATAACTGCAAATAATTAGCATATTACATTTGCTACCCTGTTCCATCCATCTTGTTGCAGTTCACCGCCAGTTCTTGCTCCTTTTCTTTATCATGTTTTTCTTCATTCGTTTTGTATTCTGTCATTGATTTCCGACTGATGCAATAGTCGGTACCCGGAATGTCATACTCAAGTGGATAGTGTCTGTATTGGAAATGTGTATAGAAACACATTAACCTTTGTTTTGTTACGGTGCTCAATTGCCTGTTGCAATGACGTAACAAGTCGTAAACAACAATGATGTTGTCCAGACTATATATTTATCTGCCACACCGCAACTGTTCGTTTTGAACATGCATAATTTCTGCTAGGGATGGGCAATAAACAGTTGGGTCCTTTCAAACACTCAGATGTCGATATATTTCTATATCTCTGACGAAGCCGTCACGTTAACTCGGATACTTACTTGGTATATCTGGTTGTATAGTATCTTTCAGTGGTTAGGTACCTCAATTTCTTCTTGGTGGTATTCACAGTAGGTGCTGACACTTCTTCAGGAAGTTTGTTCCAACAATTGCTGACACAATTTGTGAAGAAGAGTTAACGAATATCTGTATGAGAGTACTTCCTCTGTTTTAATGGCCCCTCAGGTTGTTGCAACATTGTTAAAACATTTCCTGTTTAGGCCAGTGGGATATTTATATATCTCGCAGAGGTCCGCCTGAAGTCGTTTCTGTTCGAAAGGAACTGATACGATATGTGTTTTATTGAGTTTCAACGCTCTCTTCTGAACGTTCTCTAATTCATTTATATCGTCTTGCAGGAGGCTGCGTGTGTATCGCCATGCGGGAGGAATTCTTCACCGATGTCGCCGAGTACGTTGACCGACTCGAGCCGTTCATGCAGCAGATGGCCGAGCAAGGCGCGTGGACTCGGGAAGATAGGACAGTAGTGCTCAAGTACACCTCCGACAAGACCGGCGTCATGTTCGTCTACTGCGTGAAACAGTCGGGAGCGCCAACCGTCACCTCAACCCAATTTACGGAATAAATATTCTCGTATTATGACTTCTCTGCTAGTTAGTTTATTGGGAATCGGATATTCGCTGAGTAATAATAGCAAAACCCGTCAGTAGGGGAATTATTGATGATGCAATTATGTGGCTGACACGGACATATTGTTTATTTAACCGAGAAACGTCTCGTTACTCTATTGTATTCTTCGCCGAAGTTACGGCAGTTGCAGCGAAATATTGCCGTCATTGTTTATGCTTTAATTCATGCATCATAACATTGTGACCCTTAGTGGCAAAGTTTATTAATAAAAAACAATGATACGAAAATTGTCACTACGGTTATTTATTTTATTAAACAAATAATTATCACGCACGCACGCACGAACGCACGCACGCACGCACGCACGCACGCACGCACGCACGCACGCACGCACGCACGCACACACGTGTTTACATACCATGCGCGAATCGTGCATCTGATGTTTGTCATTTATTGCCCCAACAACGCCAAACAAACGCTGTCTTTTCCATAAAACTTGTCAGTTAACACATGCACGTGTCGGCGCAAGCTGCCGTACCACACCACGTGTAACTATTCTCCATAATGTATGCATCACGTGATGAAATCCGAGCATCGCATTGGTTCACATCCGCCCATGGTGCTCAATCTACCTGCTAAAAAAAACACGCCTCACGGCTGTCGGTTATTATCCTGTCCGCCTTCTCCTTTATTGTCGCATGGACATCTGCCGTGGCCAGCCTCCAACCAGGTCCACGAACATCAAAGGCCAAAAACAGTGCCAGAAATTTGGTCACAAGGACACACGTTGTGCGATTCTTGTATTGCAACTTCGAGGACTATGTTACAATGTGCAAGGTAGACAGTATGGAAGGATTGCCTTAAATTATTTCTCAAGTGCTTTGATGAAAGCAGAAAGCTTGCCGTCCTACTTGGAGTATACTGCCATTCGGTGGATTGTTACCTGGCATTAGTTGTAGTACACAACGGCTATTTCGTCCAGGTAGTTGCACGTCCAATTTTTTGCGTAGTCCATTTGGACAGTTGCCTACGTCTTCCCCGCCGAGGACTGCTTCAAGGTACGAACGTGTAGATATTGGGCGATGACGCGGTGACAGAGCATGTGGAACTCGATCATGCCGTCTGTGAACTCGACCATGCCGTCTGTGAACTCGACCATGCCGTCTGTGAACTCGACCATGCCGTCTGTGAACTCGACCATGCCGTCTGTGAATTTGCCAGTGAAGCTTTCTTTACTTTCTACAACTTCATTAAACAGTTATATTGCTGCTCCGGTTCTGCTATTGCTAGCGTTGAAACGTAGCAACCAACGTAGCAACCAATGTAGGACCTCTTCTACTATGGGTCCTGTCTTTCTATGTAGCTTCTGGGATTCCCAGGCACGGAGCCTGTGCGTTAATCTTGGCACTCATTCTGATATATGAAAAACATCTGGGTTCAGAATAACACTAAAATAGCAAAACCGTACCGTAGGTCGAATAAGTTTTATCTATGTAGTAACGCGTTTTGCTAAGTATGTACCGCTTATATATATATATATATATATATATATATATATATATATTACTTCGCTGAATCGGAGGAAATGTGTATTATATATATATATATATATATATATATATATATATATATATATATATATATATATACACACACACATTTCCTCCGATTCAGCAAGTAACGAGGGGAGAACACAGTCTCACCATGAAACAGTGTTGTGTAACGAAGTCAAAACTCGACTCACTTTCTTGTCATACATACACAGCAGACATGCCAAGTCTATCGGTTTTCCCTGTAGACTGCCGGTTTTCGTCTACCGGTCGGTTGAACATTTCTACCGGTTTTTGCGATTTTGGGGAATCTTTTTCATTTTATTGGTAAAATCGGCACTGGTGAGCGAAAAATCTCGAGTAAACCCGTTTGAATCTGAATCTCAGCCTCGATTCGGATATCGCAGCTACGCACGCTCGTGATCTATGCCATATATCTTTCGCTTGAGTTATTTTTATCTACACATTTTAATCATTGATCGCTAGTTTCCGGGACCAGTTTTCGGGACCAGCTGTTGGAGGAATTTACCGACTTCCAGCTGATACCCGACGACGAGCGGCTGTGTGTTTGGACCACGGGCACACCCATGTTTATTCGTCTCGTTGCGCTGGCGAAGGCGCTGCTGACGATCCCCAACTCGAACGCTGCTCCAAAGAGGACCTTCAGCATGGTAAAGAATATCTTCACCGAGCAGCGTTTGCACTTGGGGAATTCGACTCTGTCAGCACTGCTGAAGTGCAAGTTGAACGAGGACACTATCTGTACCGAGTTCGCTCCCCGTGAGCGCACACTGCGGTTGGCGCATGCCGCGTGCACGTCATACAACGACTTGTGCACTAGCTCGACACAGGAGCGAGTGTGAATTTTATTTAGAGCATTTTGTTGTACAGGTGTATCTACATGTTGTTTGTATTTTGTGTATTTATACATTAGTGTTTTTTATTTATGTCATTTGCACATTCCAGGTAGTTTTTACATTTATATTTATCAATCTCAGTCAGAATTGTGTCTAGCTTTGAATATTTCTGGCATGGTATTTTTATTTTATTTATCAGTACTGCCTTCAACAGTATTATTCTGTAATCTGTACTTTATTAAGTGCCGTTTTATCAATATGATGTATCATGCTGATTGATGCTTGTTTTCTACATTGCTGCATGCATGTCTAGCTTGTTTGTAATTATTGTTGTATAAGTTTTATATTTTTTTATCATTTGAACATTTCAGCATAGAATGTGCGTGTTTACGTAATTGAAATGTGGAGCATTTTATTGTTTTCACTGCTGTGTTTTTGTCCATTACCTTAATTGTTATGGATCTTGCATCGTTCTTAATATTTTTTACATGATTTATGATTTTTTGGCAATGCATTTTGTATATATTATTAACTATTTCTATTGTATATAATTCTCATTTCTTGTGTATTAGAAGTATATGCTGTGTGTGTCTATGTAATTGAAAAGTGGAGCATCTAGCTATTTTCACTGCTATTTCACTTCTATGTTTTTGATCCATTACCTTAATTTTTATGCACCTATTTATGTACCTATATATAACTTATTTAAATCGTATATAATTACCATTTCTTGTGTGTATTAAAATAACGAGTTTAACCAGTGTGGTTAATAGTGTGTTTGTTGAGCTGTGTCTCGATTGTGGCTGCCGGCCTTCCGAACTTGGCACGTCTGACACACAGTAAAGGCAGCCCTTTCAATCTAGACGTTCACCACACAGACGACAGTACATGCCCTCACATGCTACTAAATTAGTATCTCAAACTCCGAGGCCACGATAGTGGGCTCGTATTTAGGTTTGCCGACACACTTCCAATATATCGAACATATTTTTCAAACATGTTGCGTAGCGCTGCAGCATTTGCTAAGCTACACTCAGAAAAGATCTCTCCTCACTCCTTTCGCATTGGGGCCACTACGCTGGCAGCTAAGGATAGATTTAAGCAGTTCGACCGAAAACGAGGCTTATACGCCGTATATATCAGACAGTATATGCTGTGCTCAGACAGTTAGTTCTACTGATTTAATGTGTTATATACAATCAATGTCACATTTAGTTACATAAATATTCCAAAACTGCTCTTGGAACTAACAGTTGAATAAGCAATTATTTTGAGGGAGCAGACTCCTTATAGGATGTTATTTCCAGAATAAACATTTGCTAATGTAATTAATGGTGATACATCATTTCCACAGCCCTGGAAATAAGGTAGTGCTTTAGTTAATTGTTGTGAAAAAATAGTTTTTCCCAAGCCAATATATAATAATAATTATAAGCGGAGAACAAATGTTTCGGTCAATATGCCCATGCCATGTATTTTTTGCACAAAGTGCGACACCAGTCGGAATCGAACTGACCGCTAAAACCGAAACATTAGCATATACCCTTAACTGCAAAGTTAACTGATTATTCTCCAAAATGGCAAGCTGATTCCCTAAAATGTTTAGTAGAACCACAGTACAGCACCTATGGATCAAGCATACAGTGCAGAAGCCAGTCCAGAAGAAAGGATGATTTGAGCGTCTCTCTAGCCTCGAAATTTTCCAGGGAGAACACAACAGCATTAGTAACTTATATGGGATGGTGGATCCAATGAAAAAGAGATTGGTTGGCAAGCGCATCATCAATGCTATTCAGCTCAATGCATTCATTCAATACAGTACTATATGTGTTAGTACATAAAGCAGTTGTTTTACATTCCAGAATACAATTATGAACTATGTCGTTACATTCACTATCCGTATCAATTCTTATAATAATGAAAATAACTGAAACATTTGAAAGCGCATAATTTTTAATGAGCCATAAACATTATAAACAAAAAGCAAACAACAGAAAGAAACAAAATAATTTATAAAATATATTTGGCGCAGATATACATTTATCAAATCTTCATGCACCACACAACCTTTTTGAAGGGCAAGTAGAATTTGAGACAAGGAAAGAGAACAAAATGTAACTGCCATTCAAGACTTCAGACCATTGAGTCAACTATTCGAAGCTAAATTTCATCAAGTTTAATCATGAAATTAATAAAACACTGCTTTAATCAATGAAAATAGACAATAACTTACCTTTCTGAGCGAAATTACAGACACTATTTTCAGCAAAGGAGATGGCTCGGGATTCTCACACGAACTCAACATTTCGTCTACTACAGGGGTCATGCCTCAGTTAGACTTCCTGGTTACTTATGCCCTACGAATGTAGGGCATAGTAAGTTTGGATATAGAACGTTTTACAAAAATTCATACGATTTGACATAAGTGCATTTGTGCAGGGACATTACCAGGTTTGCTGGCGGAAGCTGTTGAGAGTGAAATTGTGGACTTTTAGATGATTTTAATAGGCGGAAGGATATTTGTGATTTTTTTTGCGATTAGACACGTGTGCTTCGTAATTCATGCCAATATTGGTAAACATTGAGGGGTGTCGCACATACAGGCATATTACAAGAGTTAGAAATGTCTAATTTTGACAAAACTCGACCAGCATGTCAGTGGGATGATGACAGCGGCTGGTGAAAACTTTTATAATTTTTGATGGTCACGTTTTCTTATAATTTTGCAAAACGTTAACATGGCCGCCAATGGGAAATGTAACTGTAGGCTGAACCCAATTAAACGGTGGGTCACAGCACAGCACGGTCGTGGTCACAGCACGGTTATAACATTTTTATATGCTTATGTTTTAATCGTTGTTGTTAGCCTAATTGTGGATATTGCAGGTAATTTGGATGAAATAATGCGTTTGTTATAACATATTGCATAGAATTTTTATAATTTGCAATTCTGATAATATAATGAGGGGTCATATTAAAAAAAAAAAAAAAAAAAAAACGGCCGCTAACCTGCCCCATGTTGTGTGTGTTTGACTTTTGTCGGTGTCATGCTAGTTAATATTATATAATTATATATATATATTTTATTTAATATATTCAACATGATCATTACTTATTAAGCGCCGCTATTATTGAAACGTTTTAACCGTCTCCTTTAGGAGGTGTCCTGTAGCTGACCTACTATATATAAAAATTGTTCATGAACACAGTTTTATTATTTTCCATGTGTTAAAACTGCACGAAAGAGCTTGAAATAAGCACTTTTTATATAGAAAATAATCGTTGCGTTTCGTAAATGCCTAATCTCAACGTCTTAATACGCATTTCATGTCGTGTGCAGTTCTCTGTAAGTGCTTGGGCACAAGGAAATGAAGGTATGCAACCCTAACCGTAGCTAACCCCATCTCTAGCTAACCCCATCCTTGGCTAACCCCATCTCTAGCTAACCCCATCCCTAGCCAATCATAACCCTGAAGTGGTTTACATAAGATAAAACCATTCCCATAGACACAAGTTGCTAGGAAAAAGTGAACAGCTTGCTTGGAAAAGGCAGACAGCAGTAACAATCACGAATAGCCTGGTGTAGAGCCGATGCCAAAATGGAAATTTGGTCAAAATTAGGGGGTATGACACCAGTTTGTGATGGAGTAGGCAGCTATTTTGCACTAGAACAGTCATTGGTGATATTTTTATGTGGCTCAATACATTGGCCACACTGTGTAACAAATTTGGACAGAATAGTTGTATGTTGGTTGTGTCACTGCCACTGGAAGTATTGCATATATCAGCATTTTCAAATCTGGCCGCAACGGGTATCTGGTAATATGATACCCCTTTATGGTGGCGTATCCAAATCAAGCAGTACGCCTTGTATCTTACCAACTAGAAGCATGACAGCAGTCATATAAACAATAAAATTTAACAATTCTGACACATTGGAAATTACTCAAAATCCTGTTAAATGTGACAAATTGTCACTTTTTTGACAAAATTACACCATGTATGGTTAAAAATGAAGCAATTATATTAATTTGAAAATAAATTCATTGCAATATCTAAAGAGACAATAAGCAGGCTTCATTGGTTCGCAATGCTCTGGAAATCTATTATACATGATATATGATTTATCAAGTGTCAAAGTGGATATGTAATTAAAATATGTAACTGGTTTCAGCAAATATTCTGAACATGGCATTGTTTTGATTTGGCTGTCAAACAAATAATAATGACGTGACAAACAGGAGTGTTCTATAATATGTGTTCATATATATTGTGCTGCTACTTGATGTAAAATTGGACACTTTCTCAGAAAATAGCTTCCCTATTTGGGGCCATGCCTCAGTTAGACGTCCTGGTGTGTTACCTACGAATGTAGGGCATAGTAAGTTTGGATATAAGACGTTTTAAAACTTCATATGATCTGACATAAGTGCATTTGTGCACGGACATTACCAGGTTTGCTGGCGGAAGCTGTTGAGAATGAAACGGTGGACTTTTAGGTGATTTTAATAGGCGGAAGGATATTTGTGATTTTTTTGGCGATTAGACACGTGTGCGTCGTAATTCATGCCAATATTGGTACACATTGAGGGGTATCGCACATACAGGCATATTACAAGAGTTAGAAATGTCCAATTTTGACAAAACTCGAACAGCCTGTCAGTGGGATGATGACAATGTTTTCCAACTCATAGTCGTGCACCATGGAGGTCTTTATATATATATATATATATATATATATATATATATATATATATATATATATATATATATATATATATATATATATATAAAAAAAATCCCAAACGACGAAATAACTTTTTGTGAGTGGAGTAGTGGATGCTCAGCACGAGGTGCGAGGCTCGCCGGTGGAAGCAGGCTGGAATTGGTGGCGCTACCTCTCGTATTAGACGTGCAAGCCCGGTTACTCGACCAGTGATCGCTAGGTGTCGCTGAAGCGGGCCAGCTGTGACCAGGACCGTCACCCAGGTGGGATTAGCCCGGTCATCGGTCGGTATTGGCTTTTTGGCGCGAGCACGAACCCTCGTGGGAAGAGAATGGGCTTTCCATTTCAACTGCTGTGTGTGCTTCCACGCGATGCAGTTCAGCAATTTCTGCTCAGTTTTGAAATCAAGTTCAGCAATTATATTATGCATTGTAACTGCGTGCTGTGTGGTGTGTCTTACGTAGACCACGATTCAGGTTTCTGTAAACAATATGCTAAAAATGGCAATAAGTATGACATTAGTTTATTAGTGTTTAACTAATATATTGCTATTACTTATATAATATTAATATAAGACAAATTGTCATAACTGTACAATTTGCGAAGGTGGTCAATCTATCAATACACACTGCAAGCGTAAAAACCACTATGCACAATCTCATTCTAAGCAAACAAACAGGAGAGTGACGCTCTGTCGTTCATGAGACAGTTTCCTATCAGTGAATAATGCTATCCCATGTGAAACGTCGGAAATAAAAGTGAAACGTGAAAATTATTTTTTGAAGAAAACATCCTAAAAGTATGGAAACAATCCTAAAAGTATACAGAAATAAAACAATCACCTTTATGCAAAAGAACTGCCGTCAGCTATCACCGCCCAAAGGTTCCCACTTAAATCCACACATTGCCTTGCAGTCTGGGAAGTGTTAATTAACTCTGTTACGAGCCAATACACAGCCTTAGTACCATGGGTATACATTGAACTCAATCACATGAATTTGGAACATGCCGTTTGAAACCAGTACGACATAAGGTATCTGTACCAGTCATGTTTTAAGTGTATGCCATCTAGTGACCAGGCAGGCAACGGTATGGTCATAGCGTAGAGGTCAAAGAACGTACGTATTCGGTCACTCCGAATGTCGTCTCGTAAAACGTCGTACATTGCACGATTTGTTCTAACTATCATCTCGTTGGCAGTATATTTTCCCTCGTAGATTATGTCCTGCCAATCCGGCTTCTTCTTTAAGTCGTTCTCACTAAGGAGACTGAACCAGTAGAAGGCAGTAGTCCGTGGCACATATCGGCTGATGATATCTCGCAAAGACGTTATGTCCGCCCGGGTTTTATTTAGCGTTTTACGCATACCTTTATCGTGGCTGTTAGAAAATAACAATATTACATCCGGGTAATTGTTTTCTCTGGCGAGATAGTCGCCAAATAGTGTAGGAAATAACTTTCGAGGTTTCACTTTGTTACACCGACCGGTTCCATTGACGGATGCCGGCGAACAGCGCGAGTTCGTGCTCGGTAACTTTCTATCGGTGAATGAAATTATGCTAATGAGTTCAATTAAAACGCTTCGTGGAAGAGAGTCACCGTTATCATTCCCGGTTTTGTCTGAAGAGTTAACGAAGATGCATTCAAACAAAAAATTATATCGCTTATGAGAATTCTGCTTAGGAAATTTCGTTGCACGACGCTTTCGCTTGGAAAAATAATTTTCCGAAAGGTCCTTACTTAGTAGTATGCAACGAGTTATTGATTTCAACATTTCCTTCAATGCCCCGAAATACCTATTGCCGTGCGAATCGCCGATCACCACAATCCGTTTGATTTGTTTTTGCTGCAGACAACGTTGGAGCAGTTGCGGTGGAATGACGTCATATTTGAACTGACAGAAACGAGGCACAAAGCGACTGCCTGGAAACGAGGCGTTGTTGTTATTCCAATGTTGCTCTTCGGGGAAATGGTCGCGTGCGACAAGACAGTTTCTTACGGCGCTATCGCTGCACAGCCTGGAACTGTATGAACACCCTGTCGTCAACACCGCTCTACCGTCGGATTGTGTTGTGTATTTCTTGTCGTTGGTGGGAAAACGTTGTTTTCTGATTGCCATGACATGTCCCCGGCCGTATCCGTGGCGATAGGCAGGCGACGAATGCGGAAACACATTTGTTGTGGATGCGAATATGAATATGCCGATAACGCTAAGTAAAACCCAGATACATCGGCACGTACCCATTCTAAACTTGTACTTATAAAACGCCGATAGATGCATCTTGGCCGGCAATTCCATTTACTCTGAGCGGTGCTCGGTTCGTCACGCTTGACTGAAACAGAGAAGTTGCGTACGTTCGTCACCAAGAAAACGGTACAACCTATGAATGTATGTATACAAGCCCGTCCTCGTGGTCTTGAAAATGGTGATTCGGGCGTACACAGTTAGCCGGGGATTTTTAGGATGATTTAAAAAAAATACATTTAAAAGAAATTCTCCCCAAAACGGGGGTTCGAACCCCGAATCCCCTTGAGGACGGGCATGATATGTTTATAGTTCTGATGAACATTTGTGGAAAAGCCTCTTCACATATGTTACAAAGTCGAGTCGAGATCACAATCTGTCAGATTGTGATCTGAACCCCATTTTTACAGAAATATCAGCAGTCAACTTGCGATTTCCAAAAATCATGTAATTAGTTTTTGTTACATTAAGAGATAATCGATTAACAGAAAACCACACCTGGAGTTGCTCAAGTCCATTATTTATCATCCCAACAAGTTCATTTAAGTCCCTATCACAACATAGTATGTTTGTATCATCGGCAAATAAAATAAAATTAAGCACCTTTGAAACTATACAAATGTCATTAATGTACATGATAAATAACTTTGGTCCCAAAATGGAACCTGTGGAACAACACACGATACATTTAGTATTTCTGATTCACAAATATTAAAATTGACAAATTGTTTTCTATTTTCTAAGTAACTCTGTATCCATTTATGTGAGACACCACACACACCATAGAAATGTAGTTTTTTTACACATTATATCATGATCAACAGTGTCAAAGGCTTTCTTTAGGTCAATAAACACTCCAGTAGCATAGTTGTTGTTTTCTAGAGAATAAATATAGTATATCGTATTTATTTAGGAATAAGCCCATCTTATCATTATATAGTTTCTAAAGAATTGTTGAGAATTGTGGTAATAATGATATTGGCCTGTAATTTGTAAACACATTCTTTTCACCTGACTTAAATAGTGGAACAACTTTGGCAATTTTCATCTTGCTTGGAAATACACTTGTTTGAAGGGATACATTATATATGTGGCTAAATGGCTTAATTATTTTAGTAATTACTTTCTTTATTAAATTCATAATAATATCACTGTAATCAGTTGATCTTTTACTTTTACAATGTTGTACAGTTCTTATAAGTTCTAGGTCATCAACAGGACTTAGAAACATAGTATGTTCTTCTTTCCTTTCTAAGTAATCATAAAGAGTTGCATCATTTTCAGGTAAGGAAATATTTTTTGCTAAGTTGGGGCCAACATTAGTAAAGAAATTATTAAATCCATTGGCAATATTCTTTTTGTTTGAGATTAGCTTGTTGTTTTTTATAAAGCATTTGGGGTATGTTGGCTTATTGTAGCTTTTGTTAATTGCATTATTTAATATTTTCCAGGTTTCTTTAACATTTGTTTTCTGCTTTTCTAACAATGTGCCATAGTAGTTTTTCTCAGAAATTCTTAATATCGATGTGAATTTATTTTTGTAAGTTTTGTATTTTTGTTCTGCTGCAGCAGATCTCGATATAATAAATGCTTTACATAATTTATTTTTACAAGCACATTTTAAACCTTTTTTGAACCAGGGCTTTTTATTAATATAACTTTTCCTGGAAACTCTTTTCACTAGACAATGTTTGTTAAATATATCTATGAATATGTGGAGAAAAGAGTCATAAGCCTGATTAACATCATTTGTATCAAGAACATTTTCCCAATATTGCTGACTCAGTTTTCATCGGAAAATGAAGCGCCAATGCATCCTCGTTTATCTTTCTGATATACTGAAATTCATTTACATTACATCTGCTTATGTTATACTCGCAAAGTGCAAAAATCGGTAAGTGGTCAGTAATGTCATTGAACAAGATGCCACAAGTTAGATTGTAGCGTAATTCATTGGTGAATATATTGTCTATTAATGTAGTTGAGCTATCTGTGATCCTAGTAGGCTTGTCAATTAATGGGTAAAGACCCAAACTATACATTATGTCTAGAAATATTTTAGTATTACTATGAGTCTCATGTTTCAGCAAATCTATGTTAAATATCGTTTTAATAGTTTTAGCATTACTTAAAATATGTTCTGTGTTTTCACAAAAGGTATCTAGGTTTGACCATGGAGTTATGTATTATGTATTTCAGAAATTTCAGGAGTTATGTATTTCAGAAATAGCGATTTTGTCAAATTTTACGTAGTGATAATCCATTAACTTTACCGATTTTCTCAGTGAATTGTAGGTTGGTGTAATACTGACATTTTGACGATAGGTTATTGTAGAAATTGTTTTCTGGATCTATATAATTTTTTTAAATCATGGGGATTATAATCCGAGTATTTGAAGGAATTGAAATTAAATTGTGAGCAGTTATCTATTAATTTATAAAGGTCTTAATAATCTTCAACATAAGAATTCTTAAACACACATTCATCATCACTAATATTTTGAAATGGAAAAACTTCACAACATGATGTACATTGATAATTTACATTTTTGCAACGGATTAATCTGAATTGTTCTTGTGTTATTTTTGCACATCGTTTATGATAAACTGGTTCACATAGATCACATTTTATGGCATAACTGTTTAACGTTTGGTTACATATTAGACATGCGTCTAATTTGATCTTTTAGTATTAGCCATCATAATATTAGCCATCATAAATTAAATGTGATAATACAGCGTATATGAACATAGAAAACATTTGCAGGATTTGCACTACCAGACACTAGATAGTAACATACAAGAGTCCATATAACTATGTTCACAACACACATGATCTTCATGGACAATAAGTAAACTCTCTGTCCAAATACTGCCATCTCAGAGTTTGTCCAAATCGTTTTTACATTTGATCATCACTCTATTGGTCTGCTTCGTCTTTTTTACAAAGATGTTGCCGTTCATCGTCCATGTGCCTACTATTTTCCGTTCTTTTTTGAGCCGTCGGGTCTCCGCAAACAGTTCATTATTCTTCTGGGTAAGATGGTCATTCAGGAAGACTGCACTACCTTTCAACATTTCCCGTTTTCGCATGATTTCCGTCTTTTTGTCAGTTGACAAGAACTGGACGATCACAGGCGTCGAGCCATCTTTGCGTTTGGGGAGGTCGTGAGTGGCTGTGATTTCGATTTCAGCCACGGACACGCTCAGCTTCTCTTTCGCAAATTTCACAAAGTTTTACCTCATCGTTGAGGACTCATTGATGTCATTTCCGTCATTTGTTTGAGTGGGTGTCCTCGCAGATCTCGAGCGGGTTGTTGTATGTGTTTGAGTGGGTGTAATCTGAGATCTCGAGCGGGTTGTTGTATGTGCATAGCTATGCAAGTTCAAACCACTTACTATAATGTCACGTTTTCGTGAATGCTGCTCCAATTCGTTCACACGGTTTTCTAGAATTTCGATTCTCTCATCGTTTATCATTCTGAGCAGTTCATTTATCTTCTTCTCGATGGTCGAGTTGCTGTGTTTCAGCTCATCTACAGACTTGCACAGAAATTGCAGTGATGATTTGATGTCGGTTATATCCGTTTCCAAATCGTCATTTCTCGGCGGCATGGTGGTTGTTGAGCGATAATGTGGGTCGGTTGACGTGGCGAATTTTAGTTTCGTGTTAACTACTCACACAAAGCACGAAAGAGAGGCAACTGTATACCCTGCATGTTTCTGAGTTTTAACTGGACGTCACAATGATGCTTGAAAGTCGACAGATTGTAGCGTCATCACGAAATGGTTTTATTTTATAGCAGTGATTTTGGAACCGTGTCTACCGTCGCCGTTGACATCTCAATCAAGTGATTGAGGGCATTACAACTAAAACGCATATATGGAATAAAATAATTTAAATGATAAATAACATTAAGAACAATATAATTATGTAAGTATGAAATGGGATTAAAATAGTTAAATAATAAATTAAGGTATACAATGAATTAAATATGACAAAATAATAATAATAACTATTGAATAAGATTAAAACCGGTAAACATATAATTCTATCTTGTGTATTCCTCTAGGAAAAGGAAGGTCTTTAATTGCCGTTCAAAACTGGCGCAGCTGTTAGAGTTTCTAATGTTAGCGGGCAAATAGTTCCAAAGAGTAGCCGCTGCTTTGGCGAACGTGCGGTCACCGTATGTAGCTGTTCTAGTTCTAGGCACAGTCAATGAGATGGTAGATTCGGATCGTATACTATAGTGAGCGTGTTGGCCTGTGAATGGACAGCCTGCTGGGCGGAGCATAGTCCGCCATGAATGTTGTCAGTAACATTGCTACTAAATGTGTTCACTGCGCCTGCTATCGACCGTAGAACCAACAGTTAGTGCACCTAAGCTAACGCCCGTTAAACCAACGTTTACTGTACCTAAGCGATTGCCCGTTTGTGCGTGTGTGTGTATGCGTGTGCCTGTGCCTGTGCGCGTGCGCGTGCGCGTGCGCGTGTGCGTCTGTGTGTGTATGTTTGTTTGTGTGAGTGTGTGTGTATGCCAATGTTGAGTAATAATTCGTGTGTGTTGTTTGTGGCCGTGGGTGTGTAAGTG
This sequence comes from Lamellibrachia columna, assembly GCA_963662155.1. Classification (NCBI taxonomy): domain Eukaryota; kingdom Metazoa; phylum Annelida; class Polychaeta; order Sabellida; family Siboglinidae; genus Lamellibrachia; species Lamellibrachia columna. Next base: position 33,291,182 of record OY759263.1, on the reverse strand, counting down.
AGTGTGCACGTGCATGTGTGCGTGCATGCGTGCGAGTACCCATTTTCAGTAATGACTTTTGTATTGGGTTAGGCTATGACTCTGGTTTGTGTCTAAGACCATCTTGTGTAATATGATCACTCGTGCCCATAGTATCCACGGGCCATGTTCATATTTCCAAAGCGTAATGTAATAGGAACCATTTTGAGAAAATGTTCTCCTCCTCCTCATTAAAAAAATAACAACCTACAAGTACAGTAATGCCCATAACAATAGTCAACCGCGATAACGTTTACGTAACATTTTAGATTAGATTTTTTAACAATACATTCAACATTAGCTTCTTGTTGTCATACAAATCATCTTGTATTGTCAAACAAATCGAAACAATTCGTCAGGCACATGTCTTGTTTCAATTGTAACAACATCAGTAAACATGAATTTAATCAGGTTATTGTTGGCAACTTCACAGTTGGATCGTGCACAATTTAAATAAAAAAATTAAAAGCACAAATCCACTCAAGTGTAAAATTATTATACAAATAATTATTGAGCGTTATGCAACATAAATTTCTATAAAATTACACTTATATAAAGTAACTTAAATGTAGAGTAACCTATATTCACTAAAAAGACATGTGACCACCACACACACAATAAGAGGCGCTTTACATTGAAATCAATTAAATAAATATTGTATCATAATTATCTGAGATACGCAGACGACACAACTCTAAACGCAGGAACAAAGGAGGACCTGACAGAAATCATGGAAAGAGTAAGGAAAACAAGCGAGAAAGCAGGCCTATGTTTTAAAGACGAAGGTCATGACTACTGGAGATATTGGAGAGGTGGCAGTGGACGGAAAAAGCGTGGAGGTGGTAACGAAATTTGTATTTCTAGGAGCATTGATCACCAAAGATGGACTATGCGACAAAGAGATACGCAGAAGAATTGCAATGGGCAAAGCCGCAATGGGAGGACTAACAACAGTATGGAAAGACAGAGGGATTACGCTTCAGACTAAAGTGAAACTGGTGAAGGCCTTGGTATTCCCAATTGTATTGTATGGAGCGGAGACTTGGACGATGAGAAAAACCGAGAGGAAGAAAAGTGACGCATTTGAGCTGTGGTGCTGGAGACGAGTGATGAGAGTGTCATGGATGGAGAGAAAAACAAACGTATGGGTGCTCGATAACGTCAAACCAAAATGGACACTGGAATCAAGGGTGATAAAGGCGGCATTAAGCTATTTTGGACATGTGGTGAGAAAAGAACGTGGAATGGAGAATGATGTGATGCTTGGGGGAATGAGAGGGAAAATAAGGCGAGGGAGACCAAGAACAAAATGGCTAGACACTATCAAAGACGTAAAGGGCCCCTCTATTAACATTATGAGACGGGACGCCAGAGAGCGAGTGGAATGGAGAGGAGCTACCGCGGCTGTCGCCAGGGGTCGGACACGACTCGACGGCACAAGGTGACAAGGTGATCATAATTACCTTACTGACATACAGTAAAATGAATTAATTAGACTATAATTGAATTATATTAAAATAAATACATTACATTAAATATTAACAGTGTATGTTAAACCATTCCTGAAAAACGGTGCGTGGTAAAAACATTTAAGCATTTTGACAGTGTTATAAATACCATGGTATTACCGAGTTTTTTTTGTAGCGATTTGTGTTAGCTTAATCAGATGATATAATTGCACCAAGAACTTTTGCTTGAATAACTCTTTCTATATTAGTCCCATTTATCTCAATATACGGCAGAGATTCAACATATGTTCTATCTCTACTGCAACATAACCATCTATTGTGTCTCGTTCCTACTAATGCGCATATCATTATTATTATCACTATTATTATGACACAGCAGAGTAATGTTAGCTGAATCCTGTATTACAGATACTCTGTTTTGGTTGCATATTCCAAACATTGTGCGGTCATCAACATATTTATAAATAGAGCAAACTGTTCGTAAATCATTTATATGAACCAAAAAGTTCCATGAGGAGTGCCTCCAAAGGGTAACATAATTCTGAAATAGCATCCCCTATCTTGACTCTCTGCTCACGGTCTTAGAGAAACGCTGCCGTCCATCGGGCCAGGTGCACCGGTAGTTCCATTCTAACCAGTTTATCTGTGTTGAGCGTCTGCATGTTTCAGTAAGCAGACAACCGGGAGCTGTGTGAGCCACTGGCCCGTTTAGTAACACACGTTTCTCGGGTGAATGGTTCACAAAAGTCTACAAAAAAGGATGTTTCCACAGTTCAGCCCGGTAAAACCATTTGATTTAAGAGATACTAAGTTCTAGCACCTTTACTGTTTTAGTGGAGTTGGTATAGAATACAGTTGCACCTCGTATTACGTGGTCACTATACGAAAATAGTCACCCTGGAACAGCGAGTCCCAAGTGAGTTCCATAGTAAAGTATGTGACATTACTACAGTCGCCTCACTAATCAAGGATACGATCAGCACACGATCGGCCGACTCAATCCCGCCCTGGCACGTTAACCTCCCCCTGACATACTCCCTTCTTGGCTCGCTCACCTCCTCCCCCTGACTCACTCCCTCCGTGGCTCGCTGGCCTCCTCTCCCTGACCCACTCCCTCCCTGGCTCGCTCGCCTTCTCCCCTGATCCACTCCCTCCCAGACTCGCTCGCCTTCTCCCCTGATCCACTCCCTCCCAGACTCGCTCACCTCCCCATGACTTATTCCCTCCCTGGATAAATCGCTTCCTCTCCCTGACTCACTCCCTGCCTGGCTAAATCACCTCCTCTCCCTGGCTCACTCCCTCCCTGGCTCGCTTACCTCCCCCTGACATACTCCCTACCTGGCTAACTCACCTCCCCTCGTTTACTCCCTCCCTGGCTCGCTCGCCCCCTTCCCGTTGCTCGCTCACCTTCCCTGACTTATTCCCATCTTGGCTGGCTCGCCTTCTCCCCCTCATCCACTCCCTCCCAGACTCGCTCACCTCCCCATGAATTATTCCCTCCCGGAATAAATCGCTTCCTCTCCCTGACTCACTCCCTCCCTGGCTTGCTCGCCTTCTCCCCAACCCACACCCTAACCTTGCATACTCGTCTCCTCTCCTGACTCACTCCCTACTTATTCCCTCCCTGGCTTACTAGCGTCCTCCCCCTGACCTACTCCCTACCACCCTCCCTTCTCACCCTAACTCTGTCACAGACAGGCAGTTAGTACAGTATATGTAGGTATGTCTGTCTGTCTGTGTCTTATGCATCTACCTCTCTGCCCAGCTCTTTATCAGCCGCCATTCCGGTGCACCCGCTATTCACCTATCACAAACCTTCATTCCTGCCCACAGTTCTCCTCCCCTAGGTCCCTTGTTCCCTTACTATACTCTAGTATCCCCTCCGCATCCACCACAGGTGCGGAATCAGAATTTGAGCTACAGCTAGGAGCACATTGTTGTGAGTCCACCGTAACAGTCTAAATCTACCTCGACATATTCCGAACAAAAATAGTAAAGGTTATAATATCAAGTGGTGGATGGAATAATTGATTGTCACCCAAACCTTAATGTTGTTTTTGTACGTGTGAGAAATAATATCAAGAAAATTACGATGGAAAACTGCTGATCTCCCCTGGCCGAGAAATGATTGGCAGGGCTTTTTCCTGGCTATATGTTTAGCTCATTGCCATACACAACATTCAACCAATGTGTGTGTGTGTGTGTGTGTGTGTGTGTGTGTGTGTGTGTGTGTGTGTGTGTGTGTGTGTGTGTGTGTGTGTGTGTGTGTGTGTGTGTGTGTGTGTGTGTGTGTGTGTGTGTGTGTGTGTGTGTGTGTGTGTGTGTGTGTGTGTGTGTGTGTGTGTGTGTGTGTGTGTGTGTGTGTGTGTGTGTGTGTGTGTGTGTGTGTGTGTGTGTGTGTGTGTGTGTGTATTTACCACAGCGTGAGCGGTGTTACTTTTTACTATTTTAGATAGCGACTTGTATCGTGCCGTGACTGTCTAATGAGATGTGTTCGACCTTCCAACCAACGTGAAGTTGGCGATTGATTGATGGTGCTTCTGTGCGTTTCACCGCAAAATAAACAAGCGCAAAAACGCCGAATGTCTGCTTTCTTTGCTGTTTTTATTCCCAAGTTGACAGTGTTTACAAAAGTAGTTTTTGTTTATCTTCATGAAGTTTGAGCACATACTTCATTTGAAATCTGAGTGCGGTTCATAACCTCAGCCCCACCATATAATCATTGCACGACTCCATATTATATTATCTATCAAATGTTTTTGGTCTATCACTCCAGACAAATCTACAAACGTATTCATATCGACAGTCTAAGCTGTTACTCTCCCGTATCCAGAAGATTCTTACGGCGTGTTTCGTTCAACCGCCACAGCTAGTATTACTGCCTATCGCCTGTGCTACACAGAGCATTCTTATGTAGTCTATTTCTTGAACTGAAGCCAATAATTAGCAGTTCAACTGATATTTACGGTCGAACTGATAAAGCCTACTTCGATTGAACAATCTGTTTAATCGCAATTAATGACCATGCAAATAATGCTTTACAGTTGTTAAGGGTGTAGTTCGATCATTTACTAACATACACATCCGAAAAATCATGTAACACTAATCATAAATCATATTACTAAATTACGCTGCTGCTGATCAAGAATAAAACAAACACAAACATCCTGGTCATTTAGTGTCGTGTTGTAATTTTATAATAACAACGACAATAACATTGCAACACGCTCCGGATGACAAGTGGGAAAGGAAGCAATTGGCCTATCGACAGTCAAACAAAAACACTACAGGTGAATTATAATTAAAAGCATCAGATAAATATAAAATAAATAAAGCTATGTATTATATATAATTATTATATATATATATATATATATATATATATATATATATATATATATATATATATATATATATATATATATATATATATATATATGTATATATATATATATATATATGTATATATATATATATATATATATATATGTATATATATATATATCTATGTGTGTGTGTATACAGACCACATTCTTTACAATCCACATATCAGTTCGAAGTAACGTTTTTAAAAGTAGTAAAATTTCGAATTAATTGTATGTTCGTTATACAATTGTAATGAACTACATAATAATTTATATAAAATTTATTTATTTAACTTCCTATCACTTCTTCACTTCACTTTCCCATAACCCGTAAGGATCGTTGGGACACCATTGATGACTTTCTAACCAGCTCTCTCCACGTTTCCCTGTTCTCGACAGCCCTCTCTGGGAGTCAGCGAACTCCATTCCTGTCCACTCTTTGATGTTGTCTTCCCACCTCTTCTTCTGTCTACCTCTTCGTCTCCCCCCTCTTACGGTACCTTGCAAGATAGTCTTTGCAAGGCCAGATGATCGTGATACATGACCGTACCACTTCAGTTTACGCTTCTTAACTGTTGTAAGAAGGTCATCATATGGTCCGATGGCTTCTTTGATCTTGTTGCGGACAGCTTCGTTAGTAACATGGTCTTTGTATGATATGCGCAAGATCTTCCGAAAGCATCTCATTTCCATGGCTTGTATCCTCTTCTGTAGATCTGCTGAGAGGGTCCATGTTTCACAAGCGTACAGAAAGATGGACATGACAAGGGAGCGCATCAGCCTTATCTTCGAACTGACCGTGATGTTTCTGTCGTTCCATAAGGGTTTCAACCTTGTTAGTGCTGCTGTTGTCTGTGCAATCCTGGCAAGTATCTCCGGTTTGGAACCCTCATCTGTGATAATTGATCCCAAGTACATGAAGCTTGTTACTGTCTGAAGTCTCTGTCCATTAACTTTGACCTCTGTGCTGATGCCTTGTGTGTTGTTCGTCATCAGTTTGGTCTTTTCGGCACTGATCTCCATGCCGTATGATGTAGATGTTTTTTCAAGGCGCTCCACTAAATTGACTAGTTCTTGTTCATCTCCTGCTAAGCCGTCGATGTCGTCAGCAAAACGAAGGTTGGTGATTGTCCTGCCTCCAATGCTGACAGTGCCTTGATGGTTTTCTAAAGCATCAGTCATGATCCTTTCCAGAAAAATGTTGAAGAGCGTTGGTGATAGTAGGCATCCTTGTCGAACTCCGACTGTTGTTCGAAACCAGTCTCCTATGCTGCTGTTGAAGGTTACTGCACTGGTGGCATTGTCATATAGGTGTTCAATGGTTCGGACAAGCTTGGAACCAATGTTGTACTTCCTCATGGTTGCCCATAGGGCCGCATGCCATACCTTATCAAAGGCCTTCTTGAAATCTATAAAGACATGATACAGGCTTTGCTGATGTTGAAGGTGTTTCTCGCAAAGGATTCTAAGGTTGAAGATCTGTTCACTGGTGCTCCGTCCTGCTCGAATACCCGCTTGTTCTTCAGCGATAATCTCTTCTGCCTGGGGTTTGAGTCTGTTGAGTAGTATCTTCAACATGACTTTGCTCGGGTGGCTGATGAGGCTGATTGTTCTGTAATTTTGGCACATCTGTAGGTTGCCTTTCTTGGGAAGTGTTATGATCAGTGACTGAGTCCATGGGGTGGGCCATTTTCCTGTCTGCCAGATCTTGTTGCAGATTGTTGTAAGTGTGGTAATCAAGGCTTCTCCCCCAGCTTGAACCAGTTCTGCTGGTATGTTATCAATTCCAGCTGACTTTCCTTTTTTCAGAGACTTTACTGCAGCCTCCACTTCCTCACGAAGAATGGGGTAGTCGTCCTCTTCAGTAGTCTGTGTACAATTTAGTACTACTGGGTCTCCGTTGGTGTTGTGGCTGTACAATTCTGAGCAGTATTCTGTCCATCGATTGAGGATCTGCTGTTCTTCTGTCAGGCATTTCCCTGATTTGTCTTGGATAGTGGTAGTTATCCCTTTCTTCACTGATGTCAGGTCTTTCACTATTTGATAAGCCTTCTTGCTGTTGTTCTTGCTCAAGCTGTCTTCAATTTCACAGCATTGTTCTGCTATCCAGTTATCTTTTGCTCTTCTCATATCTTGTTTAATCTTCTTGTTGACTTCTCTGTATTTTGCTGCACCTTCAGGATCACATTTTCTCCTTTTCAATTCCCTTCTGTTGTCACAAAGATCTAGGATGTCTTTTGTGACCCATGGTTTCTTTGTCCGACGGTGTTTTCCAAGGATCTCGTGGGCTGTGTCGGTCACTATTTTGTTGAAGGTGTTGGTCATCCAGTATGATAAGTGGTGCAAATTTCCCACCTATCATTGCTTTGAATGCTTCTGCTACATCAGGATCCTTAAGTTTCTCGATGTCAAATTTGATTCTTGTTGGCTTTGGTTTGCTGATCCTCTTCAGGCGAATGTGGAAGGATGTCATCAGCAAGTCGTGATCACTTCCGATATCTGCTCCTGGAAAGCTTCGTGTCCTGGCAATGTTCACTCCTGTGTGAAAGCGCCGTTTCACCAAGATGTAGTCGATCTGATTGTGATGTTTTCCATCTGGGCTGTGCCAGGTCCATCTTCTAGATGTTTTGTGTGGGCCAAATGTGTTAGCCAGCATCAGCTCATTGTACATTGCAAATTCGAGGAGCCTGTGACCTCTCTCATTTGTTTCCGTGTTGCAGAAAGGTCCGCAAGTGTCTTGCCAGTTGTTCTGCGCATCCTTTCCCACTTTTGCATTCCAGTCTCCTAGTACAATAAGATTGTCTTTCTTTGGCGTTTCCTCTATGACTTCTTGCAGCTGGCCATAGAAATCTTCCACCTCACTGTCGTCATAATCAGACGTTGGGGCATAAACTTGTATGACTGTCATGTTGAAGGGAGTTGCCTTCAGGCGGATGGTGATGAGCCTGCTGGAGATAGGGCGACAACCCATGACAGTGTTCACGATATCTTTGTGAACAAGAAACCCAACGCCTTGTTCGTGTTTGTCCTTCTTGCCACTGAAGTAGACCTTGTGTCCTTCTTCGGTCGATGTTTCACCAAAGCTTTTCCATCGCATCTCGGCGAATCCAAGCAGGTTCCATCTGTATCTCTCCATCTCATGTCCTATCACTACACATGCCATTGCCCATCTTCGAGTGTAAACATTTAGTAGCCATCATAAAGTGAAATTATCAATTAACGTATCAAAATTGCATTTTCTCAACTTCAAAAAACGATGGCCACTTTGGACCCGTCTTTGTGGAAACGTTTATCCCCATAATATCACTTATATGTCCCTGTTGTACTCGGTAGGCAAAAAGCAACTATCTGGACCTCAAAACTTGTTGATACCTGGTATGATATTATTTTTGTTTCGATTTTTATGCATCATTTTGTATACTTGACAAAAGGGCGAAAAACCTGGCACCTCCAATGAACACGTATAATTTTCCTTCCATTCAAAATATTCATTATAGATGGTGTAATTCTTGTTGATTTTTTGAAGATATTTCCTCAGGTCCTTCGGTGAAGAATAATCTTTGACGTTGATGTAGGAGACAAGTTTTATAGTCGGCACCTCCCAGAACAACCGGCATAATGTCTTGCTGAAGACGTGTCCAAACTTTCTCGGTGATGTAATCGGTACATAGCGAATTCTCGAAAGCAAGGTAAAACGTGTGCGTCTTAAAGAGACAAAAAAGCTGTAGGTCCCTTCTCTAGGGTGTCCATGCCAGGGAAAGTAAACTATCCGGCACAGGGGGTAGATGTGTAACCTGCTGTGGACTCCATCTCGCATGAGCCACTGCAGAAGCGTCCACATTTATAAGTCGTGAATCGCGGTCCAAGAATGCGTTATTTTACGACCCACGACTTACACCTGTATAAATGTGTCAGTTGTTATGCAACCACGCCCACTTGATAAACGCAACTAGAATGTTAAAACGCCGTTCCGAGTATGCACAAGCGTCAAGAAGCAGTGAACCCGCTTAACCACATAGGAAGTAATGAACTGAGATGAAAAAGCTCACAGATTGTTTAACATTAAAAGAGCTAGATTGATGGGACTAAATCATATGTAGGAATGTGTTACATTCAATTACCTTCTACGCAGAAGTTATAAAGGTCAGACATGGATAGAGAAATGACACCTTTTCACGTCGTTCCAAAGTTGATTGTTATTTTGCATATGCCATGTGAAATGCAACAGCTAAATGTGTGTGTTTAAGTTAGTAAGTAATAAGTAACTGTTCAAATCGAGATGCACGGTATGTAGCATCATTGTTTGAATATGTATTATCAGCACGGCTAACCAGTGATTGGTCCAGTGTAGCCAATTGCCAACAGTGATGACCTGACTCCAGAGTCCTGTACATATTAGTTGACAACATCTACCAATTTTAACCAGTCACACCTTTCAGGGCCGTCCTCGGGGTTTTCAAAAGTAGTGGTCGGGTATATACAATTAATCTGGGATTTCTGGGTGGTTCTCTCAAAAAGGGTGTTGGTTCGACCCCCCGAACCCCCTGACGACAGTCACGCCTTTCTATATGTATGTGTAATGTCGTTAAACGATTGAGCTTGTTCTATGTCATTGTAGATCTCAGTTTTGTATATGCATGAGACCACAGATAGACCTATTGGCATTGATGGCTGGCATCACCATGAGCAACTGTGTTAATGTGGCAACGGACGACATGTGGCATTGTTGGCCCGGTGTTAGTGACTGTAGGCAAAAGACCACACCCGCTGGTGATGTGCTCGTTCCGAGTGAGTGATCTCATGAACAATAACACCACCTTAAAAGTCAACATGCCAACTTGCCACTGCTGTCACACAGTTTCTCACGGACGCGTGTGTGAGCGACGCCGTGATACTATCTACGTATGTCGGGGACGGAATACTGGCAGTTATAGTAATGTGTTGTGAAGGTCTACGTAACTTAAAACAATCGAAAACACGAATGGCATTGCGAACAATTGTACATAATAACTATAAAGGGTAATTCGCTTGTTTGCAGAAAGCGTATTGGGGGGGTGGTGAATAAAAAAAAACCGGGTGTTACAACTCCTTCCTTTCCATCAAAAGTCTGTGTGAACACAACTTAGCTCCATTAGAGTAAGATTGTTTACGTTGGCCCGTTAAACAACGAAACAATTTGCGTAAATATGGCCTCCACTGCATGAATAGCGCTCTGCGTCTAACGTCACAGTTGTTCCCATGTTGTTTCGGTTGGTGTAACCCGAGAAATATAATACATTCATGTCGCAACAATCGGTATTCACAGTAGGAAGTCGTAATCGTACTAATCTTATGGTATGTAGAAGACATCTGCTATGCAAGTATAACTTACTTAATATTATAATATAATTTACCAAAGGCCTTCGCGGACCAGGACTTATAAAAGAAGAATATAAAAGGGTAATTATTTCGAAGTATATTATTACAAAACAATTGAATGATATTGTGCAACCATCAATTATTTAGGTTTCTTCCAACGATTGAATAATGTGTCTTACATAATGGAAAACTGAGAAATAGCAACGTTTTTACATGCGCTAAACTGATGTTCTGAAGAGGCTATTTGTTTTACGCATTTTATATAACATTTAACAAGACTTAACAAGATTTAATAAGATTGCCATTCAATGCAAACGCCCAGATGGCACTTGGACAAGGAAGCCATTGGCTTCTCGAGTGTCCTACATTTTCCATCTATGTGTAACCTGTCCTCCTGAGATATGTGTCAACTTTGTTTTTAAACATATTCACGCTGCTAACAGCACACAATATGTAGATGATTTGTTCCATTCAATGATTGTCAGCTGCGAGAAAGAGTACTTTCAGATATCTAATCTACACTGACCCTTTACTAAAGCTACTTCGTGTTCTCTAGTTCTACAATCTTTCCTTAGTGAAAAAAATATATCTATCAATCTTTTCATACCAATTTAATATCTTAAAAACTGTTGGTCTGTTCATAACCTACTTACAAGTAGGGTTGTTGAACCACATTCTCTTAGGCGTTCACCATTTCTGGAAGTATCTTAGTTGCTCTCCTCTGTAATCGTTTAAGCGTATCTATATCCTTCTTACGATAGTTGGTCTCCATGCGTGTATACTGTGTTATAAATAAAGCCTAGCTATTGATTTATACAGAGGTATAATTAACGTTTTCCCTGGTATGTTATATTTCTCCTAATCAACCCAATACTTTGATTACCCTTTGAAGCTGCAATACCACACTGCTCTGAAACTTTCACATCAAAACTTATTGTTACTCCTAATTTCTTTTCTTTTTCTCGAACCCTTTTTAAGTAATGGTATGATGTTTGCTTCTTTCCATTCAGAAGGAACCACTCCATCTTTTAATGATAAGTTGAACACTCTTGCAAGTGGTATACTAACTTGTTCTACTGTTTCCGTTATTAGTCTTGGAGGAATTCTATCCACTCCTAGTGGTTTATTATCCTTCATTGCCTTTATTTTCTTAACTACCATTTCTGGGATTACAATTAACTGCCCTAAATACCCCGATTTAGCCTCCTGAAATTTAGCATCTGAAAGTTGTAGTGAACTAATATCCTCTCTAGTTAAAACTGAACTGAAGTAACCATTTAGGTTTTCTGCCATTAAAAAATATTTTGATACTCTATTTCCAACCCTGTTTGCTAGTGGTCCAACCTTGTCTCGTCAGTTTGTTTACTGCTGACATATACTTGCTGTCATGTTTTAGGTTACATGTAAATTTTTGCTCATAGCTTCTTTTAAATTATCAAGTTTCAGTCGTAGCTGCATTAAGTGCCTCTTTGTAATTTGTGTAGTCTTCATCCTTTCCAATTCACTGAGTCAAAGTAGTCACAAAGGCCAGACGTGGCTAGCGAAATAACACCTTTTTATAGGAACATCGTGTTTGAGCATATTCACATCGTTCCAAATGCCAAAGCTAATATTTTTGTGGTCCAGATAGTAAGTAATAGGTCATTGTTCAAATTGAGATGCACATGCTGTAGCATCATTGTTTGAATTTTTATTATCAGCATGACTAATGACTTAACCTACTGGGACTGGTGACTTGACAACATCCATTGTAGTCAATTTGTAAAACAGTGACGCCCTGACTTCAGGGTACTGCAAAGAGTCGTTGGCCACATCCACCATATTCAATCAGTCACACCTTTCGTTCGAACCCACCGAACCCCCTGGGAAGGGGCCTAATTTATGCGTCTTTACCCACATACCATGGTGACCAACTTTCGACAGGAACTGCTCAGCCAGTTCCACGTGGTGCAGGGCGATAATTTATTATTCCTCAAAGTCGAAGGTCAAAAGAGAACAGTGCTAGCCACGCCGGATGTTTGGTCTACTGCCTTCTGTTTTTCAAGTCGTTAACGACATGAACACAGACCCGCCTACCTTTCTCTCCTTTGTAGTTGTCCCTCGAGGTAACTGCGGTAGCCATTGGGTCCAGCCAATGATTCAAGACATGTAGATTAACTTGATATTTATGTGAGGCGCGGTGGTTGTGTCGTAGGTGGTCGGACTTTCGGTCGAAGGGACCGGAGATCAAAACCACGTATTGCCATTTCGATACTTGGGAACTTTTGCTTGCGTCCTTCGGGAGAGACACTAAAAAACGTTGGTCCCTTCTATATGGCATCTATGCCAGGGGAAGTAAAATATCCCACACAGGGGGTAAATGTGCAACATGCTGTGGACTCCATCTCTCATGAGCCACTGCAGAAGTGTCCATGACGCGGCTCAGTCATTTGTGCTAATTACCTCGCCATAAGATACGATTGAATTAATTTTTGTTTTAAAATAATACACACATATAAAACACACCGAAACACGTACGTTGGATGTTGTTTTCTTCTGAAAAGGGAATTCTTCAGTATATAGGCGTATGTCAATAACTTATAAGTCGTGACTCGTGGTCCTTGAATACCTCATTTCACGATCGACAACTTCCAGCTGCATAAATCCTGTCAGTAGTAATATAACCACGTCGTATCTAGCATATTAAATTATTTCGAACGAACCCCCCGAACCCCCTGAGGACGTCAAACGATTGAGCTTGTTCTATGTCATTGTAGATCTCAGTTTTGTACACGTCTGAGACCACGAAAAGACTTTTGGCTGTGATGGCTGGCACCACCATGAGCAACTTTGTTGATGTGGCAACGGACGACATGAGACATTGCAGGCCCGGTGTTAGTGACTGGAAGTAATACACAATACCCAGCTTGCATTGTCATTTGCCCCAGGATTTCATCAAACACGTAGTTTGAGTTGAATTATATCAGACGGGTGCGCAATCTTGGGGGGGGGGCAAATTAAGACCAGTAGAATGTGGTAGCTGAAACTCTGATCCACGTTCTAGTCCTCGTTCTTATTTGAGGAACAGCTCATCACATTGCAGACATATATTTGAGTTCCCTTGATCGAACTAGGCAATGTTCTGGTCCCTATCTGGAGTGTTGCGAACTTCTCACAGAGCTGAACCCACTTCCAGCTTTTCCAAGGATATCTTTAATCGGGAAAGGACAGGCTGTTGTACCTGTTTTGCACTAGCAAGGGACTCAACCTCCATCCGGAAGAAGGTAGATTCATCACTACGGCGCATGGAGCGAAGAGTTTTGACAGTTATGGCATCTATTATCTTGTTCATTAGCAGCTGACAATGACATGATTTGCTGGAATTAACATGTCTAGGGTGATTCACTCAGACTATAAGCATGATAGAACAAGCAATGACCAAACATTAATCCAAAGAAGAAGTTGAACTGTTTCATGTGGGTCTGCACTGGTGCCACTCTACCTGATAAATGTACCACAAATAGTGTCCATTGATATGCGTATCTAGTGGAAAACAAGGGATATTTTGTTGCTTGTGCGTAACTAGTGGACGACAAAGCATATGTCGTTGTTTATGATGTAGGATTGAATCACTGACTGACTGAGATATGCCATTGTCTGGAAAACGTACATGGATCAACGAATCACGCCCTGGGGCTTGGCCAAATATTGGTATGGTCCAAGCCTACCTGACCTTTAAATTTGTTCCTGTAATCTTATCCACATTATATGAGCTATTGTTATATTTAGAGTTACATTTATTTATTGTACTATATTGATTTGATGAGTATTATAATTAATTTAATATTTTTAATAAATGTGTCTATCTAGCAGTTGTAAGCCATGTTTTAAAGTTGGTCATCCAATTCATGTCATTGGTTCTGACCCTTTATGGATGAAATATATTGTTATTATGTTTTATTATTAGTATTATTATTACTAGCAAAATACAAATTCTACACTGCCATAACAACAATATTAATAATTCACGATAAATGCATGATAAATAACATTATGATAGAACTATTCATATATGCATGGATAGATGGTGCATCCAGTCATTGCCTCTACGTAATGACTACGAAGAGTAGTTCGACTGTACGTAGACATTTTTACGGTGGTGTGAATTTCGAAAAAAATAATAGTGTTGCAACTCCTTCCTGGGGTACCAATCCCTGCTAAGTCTGCCTGGACACAGATTAGCTCCATTACGGTAAGATTGATTACGTGGCCCGTTACGTTGATACGTAGTTAACGAAACAATTTGCATAAATATGGCATCCATTGCTGGAAGAGCGCTATTCGTGGAAGGTCACAGTTGGCCCCATTTTGTTTCGGTTGGTTTACCCTGAGCTGTTCTAAACGCAGTCACATGTGAGAAAATAACGAGACTTTCCAAGCAATCGGCATTCCTGAATGTGAATTCGTAATCGTAAAGGTAATCATAAACACAACGTAGATTAAACTGTAAAATGTTTACTCACATGTTTCTTTCTTGGCGGCTCAACCAATGGAATTCGATAGAAAGAGAGAGAAGGTCGCTTAACAAAACTGCGCTGGTATCACTGTGCGATGTGGCACATTTAGTGTACGACTTCCGACTCGGACGAGTTCCATTAATCATCATAGTAGTCGTAGCCAACCAGACGGTTGCATAGGGCGGAGCATAGTCGGCCGCGAATGTTGCCAGCAGCTTTGTTACTAACTGTGCAGCGTAAATGCATAGAACCGAGGTTACTGCACCGACTCGGACGAGTTCCATTAATCATGATAGACCAGACGGTTGCATAGGGCGGAGCATAGTCGTGCTATACGATGTGATCAACTAGCCTGTATTTTCAAATCTTAGTCTTAGTAAAACCACGACTTTTGTTTCCGTTTAGGCCTCTGTCGACAGACCAATGATCTATTCGAACACATATTTGGCCGTTGTGGCCCGGAGACTTATTTGAAATCTCCGATGTGGCACTATATTAAAAATGTTTGCTGAGCCCTGCGCTCCTTAAATAAAAACATATTTGGCTATAGGGCGATAGCTTAGATACAGTAAATATTGGTTCACCGGGCGATAGCTTAGATGCAGTAAACGTTGGTTGAACGGACGATAGCTTAAGTGCAGTAAAATTTGGTTCAACTGAAGATAGCGTAGATGCAGTAACCGTTGGTTCTATGCATTAACGCAGCACAGTTAGTAACAAAGCTGTTGGCAACATTTGTGGCTCCATGGGAAGTTCCCATCACTCCAGATAGGCACCAGAACATTGCCTAGTTCGATCAAGGGAAGTCAAATATATGTCTGCAATGTGATAAGCTGTTCCTCAAATAAGAACGAGGACTAGAACATGGATCAGAGTTTCAGCTACCACATTCTACTGATCTTACTTTGTCCCTCCCCCCAAATATTGCGCACCCGCCTGATAGCATTCAACTCAAACTTCGTGTGTGATGATATTCTGGTACAAATGACACTGCAAGGTGGGTGTTGTGTACTACTTACAGTCACTAACACCGGGCCAGCAATCGCTCACGTCGTCCGTTGCTACATCAACAAAGTTACTCATAGTGATGCCAGCCATCGATACCAACAGGTCTTTTCGTGGTCTCAGACGTGTACAAATCTGAGATCTACAATGACATAAAACAAGCTCAATCGTTTACCGACATTACACATACATCTAGAAATGTAGGCCCGTCCTCAGGGGGTGGGGGGGTGTTCGAACGAACCCCCCTTTTTGAGAGAACCACCGAGAAATACCCGGCTGATTGTATACGCCAGATCACCCCATTGAAAACCCGAAGGACGGGCCTGAAAGGTGTGACTGGTTGAATATGGTGGATGTGGCCAACGACTCTCTGCAGTACTCTGAAGGCAGGGCATCACTGTTTGGCAAATTGACTACACTGGATGTCGTCAAGTCACCAGTCCCAGTAAGTTAAGTGGCTAGTCATGCACATACTAGAAATTCAAACAATGATGCCTCAGCACGTGCATCTAAATTTGAACAATGACGTATTACTTACTATATAGAACACAAACATTCTAGCTTTGGCATTTAGAACGATGTGAATATGCTCAAATACGATGTTCCTATAAAAAGGTGTTATTTCTCTAGCCATGTCTGGTCTTTGTGACTACTTTGGCTCAGCGAATGTGTGTAAATATGCTAAAGAATTCAATGCGCCCGCAGCGTGTCGTTCGCTGAATAGATGCTCCGTTTTAGTTCTTCCTGATGCGGATGCTTCTGCGTAGACAGTAGTTCAGTGCAACACATTCCTACCAATCATTTAGGCCCACCGGTCTAGCTCTTTTAATGTTGAACAAACTGTGATTTTGTCATCTTAGTTTGTAATTTAATACGCGGATTTAGCGGAGTCACTGCTTTTTGACGGTTGTGCATACTAGACACGACATGGTTATATTACCACTGACATGATTTATGCAGCTGTATGTTGTCGATCGTGAAATGAGGACCACGAGTCACGTATTATGAGTTATTGACATATGCCTGTATACTGAAGAATTCCCTTTTCAGAAGAAACCAGCATCCAACATACGTATTTCGGTGTGTTTTATATGTGTGTATTATTTTAAAACAAAGATTAATTCAATCGTATCCTCTGGCGAAGTAGTTAGCAGAATTAACTGAGCCGCGTCATGGACACTTCTGCAGTGGCTCATGAGAGATGGAGTCCACAGCATGTTGCACATTTACCCCCTTTGTGGGATCTTTTACTTCCCCTAGCATAGACGCCATATAGACGCTCGTACATTGATGATGGTGGTGACAAGGAAAATAAAAGATATACAATAAATATAAAAAATAGACCGATTATTAACGTTCTTAAGTATTATGACATATATTTAAAATATATACAAGGCAAGCAATGGATAATGTTTATACATTATTACTCAGTGACTACATGAAACAACATAATTTACACTATATAAATAATATACCCACTAAATTATAGACTGGTTCCGTTCAAATAATTTAAGATATGTTGATAATCTTGATGGACATTGGAACAAACCTGTTCAGTGTCTTCGCTTTCTTTGCAGTGAAAGCTCTTAGTCACCTGCCTGATGGTAGTGTCTCATAGGAAAGAGAACAAAATGTAACCGCCATTCAAGACTTCAGACCACTGAGTCAACTATTCGAAGCTAAATTTCATCACGTTTAATCATGAAGTTAACAAAACACTGCTTTAATCAATGAAAATAGACAATAACTTACCTTTCTGAGCGAAATTACAGACAGTATTTTCAGCAAAGGAGATGGCTCGGTATTCTCACACGAACTCAACATTTCGTCTACTACAGGGGTCATGCCTCAGTTAGACTTCCTGGTTACTATGCTCTACGAATGTAATGCATAGCAAGTTTGGATATAGGACTTTTTTAAAAATTCATACGCTCTGACATGAGTGCATTTGTGCAGGGACATCACCAGTTTTGCTGGCGGAAGCTGTTGAGAGTGAAATTGTGGACTTTTAGATGATTTTAATAGGCGGAAGGATATTTGTGATTTTTTTGGGCGATTAGACACGTGTGCGTCGTAATTCATGCCAATATTGGTACACATTGAGGGGTATCGCACATACAGGAGTTAGAAATGTATAATTTTGACAAAACTCGACCAGCATGTCAGAGGGATGATGACAGCGGCTGGTGAAAACTTTTATAATTTTTGATGGTCACGTTTTCTTATAATTTTGCATAACGTTAACATGGCCACCAATGGGAAATGTAACTGTAAGCTGAACCCAATTAAACGGAAGTCGTGGTCACAGCACGGTTATAAAATTTTGATATGCTTATGTTTTAATCGTTGCTGTTAGCCTAATTGTGGATATTACAGGGAATTTGGATGAAATAATTCGTTTGTTATAACACATTTCTTAGAATTTTGATAATTTGCAATTCTGATAATATAATGAGGGATCATATTTAAAAAAAATAAATAAATAAAAACGGCTGCTAACCTGCCCCATGTTGTGTGTGTTTGACTTAGAAAATTTTCGGCGTCATGTTAGTTAATATTATATTATTATATATATATTTTTTTATTTGATATATTCAACATGATTATTACTTATTAAGCGCCGCTATTATTTAAACTGTTTAACCATCTCCTTTAGGAGGTGTCCTGTAGCTGACCTACTATATATAAAAAATGTCAAATAAATGAACATTTTAATGTTGTGCTATAACGTTTGATGTGCATCAGCTGATAATTTACGCAATTTAATGTTTAATAAGAAATTTTATTGTTCATGAACACAGTTTTATTTTCATGTGTTAAAACTGCACGAAAGAGCTTGAAATAAGCACTTTTTATATAGAAAATAATCGTTGCGTTTCGTAAATGCCTAATCTCAACGTCTTAATACGCATTTCATGTCGTGTGCAGTTCTCTGTAAGTGCTTGGGCACAAGGAAATGAAGGTATGCAACCCTAACCGTAGCTAACCCCATCTCTAGCTAACCCCATCCTTGGCTAACCCCATCTCTAGCTAACCCCATCCCTAGCCAATCATAACCCTGAAGTGGTTTACATAAGATAAAACCATTCCCATAGACACAAGTTGCTAGGAAAAAGTGAACAGCTTGCTTGGAAAAGGCAGACAGCAGTAACAATCACGAATAGCCTGGTGTAGAGCCGATGCCAAAATGGAAATTTGGTCAAAATTAGGGGGTATGACACCAGTTTGTGATGGAGTAGGCAGCTATTTTGCACTAGAACAGTCATTGGTGATATTTTTATGTGGCTCAATACATTGGCCACACTGTGTAACAAATTTGGACAGAATAGTTGTATGTTGGTTGTGTCACTGCCACTGGAAGTATTGCATATATCAGCATTTTCAAATCTGGCCGCAACGGGTATCTGGTAATATGATACCCCTTTATGGTGGCGTATCCAAATCAAGCAGTACGCCTTGTATCTTACCAACTAGAAGCATGACAGCAGTCATATAAACAATAAAATTTAACAATTCTGACACATTGGAAATTACTCAAAATCCTGTTAAATGTGACAAATTGTCACTTTTTTGACAAAATTACACCATGTATGGTTAAAAATGAAGCAATTATATTAATTTGAAAATAAATTCATTGCAATATCTAAAGAGACAATAAGCAGGCTTCATTGGTTCGCAATGCTCTGGAAATCTATTATACATGATATATGATTTATCAAGTGTCAAAGTGGATATGTAATTAAAATATGTAACTGGTTTCAGCAAATATTCTGAACATGGCATTGTTTTGATTTGGCTGTCAAACAAATAATAATGACGTGACAAACAGGAGTGTTCTATAATATGTGTTCATATATATTGTGCTGCTACTTGATGTAAAATTGGACACTTTCTCAGAAAATAGCTTCCCTATTTGGGGCCATGCCTCAGTTATACGTCCTGGTGTGTTACCTACGAATGTAGGGCATAGTAAATTTGGATATAAGACGTTTTAAAACTTCATATGATCTGACATAAGTGCATTTGTGCACGGACATTACCAGGTTTGCTGGCGGAAGCTGTTGAGAATGAAACGGTGGACTTTTAGGTGATTTTAATAGGCGGAAGGATATTTGTGATTTTTTTGGCGATTAGACACGTGTGCGTCGTAATTCATGCCAATATTGGTACACATTGAGGGGTATCGCACATACAGGCATATTACAAGAGTTAGAAATGTCCAATTTTGACAAAACTCGAACAGCCTGTCAGTGGGATGATGACAATGTTTTCCAACTCATAGTCGTGCACCATGGAGGTCTTTATATATATATATATATATATATATATATATATATATATATATATATATATATATATATATATATATATATATATATATATATATATATATATATATATATATATACATAAAAAAAATCCCAAACGACGAAATAACTTTTTGTGAGTGGAGTAGTGGATGCTCAGCACGAGGTGCGAGGCTCGCCGGTGGAAGCAGGCTGGAATTGGTGGCGCTACCTCTCGTATTAGACGTGCAAGCCCGGTTACTCGACCAGTGATCGCTAGGTGTCGCTGAAGCGGGCTAGCTGTGACCAGGACCGTCACCCAGGTGGGATTAGCCCGGTCATCGGTCGGTATTGGCTTTTTGGCGCGAGCACGAACCCTCGTGGGAAGAGAATGGGCTTTCCATTTCAACTGCTGTGTGTGCTTCCACGCGATGCAGTTCAGCAATTTCTGCTCAGTTTTGAAATCAAGTTCAGCAATTATATTATGCATTGTAACTGCGTGCTGTGTGGTGTGTCTTACGTAGACCACGATTCAGGTTTCTGTAAACAATATGCTAAAAATGGCAATAAGTATGACATTAGTTTATTAGTGTTTAACTAATATATTGCTATTACTTATATAATATTAATATAAGACAAATTGTCATAACTGTACAATTTGCGAAGGTGGTAAATCTATCAATACACACTGCAAGCGTAAAAACCACTATGCACAATCTCATTCTGAGCAAACAAACAGGAGAGTGACGCTCTGTCGTTCATGAGACAGTTTCCTATCAGTGAATAATGCTATCCCATGTGAAACGTCGGAAATAAAAGTGAAACGTGAACATTATTTTTTGAAGAAAACATCCTAAAAGTATGGAAACAATCCTAAAAGTATACAGAAATAAAACAATCACCTTTATGCAAAAGAACTGCCGTCAGCTATCACCGCCCAAAGGTTCCCATTTAAATCCACACATTGCCTTGCAGTCTGGGAAGTGTTAATTAGCTTTGTTACGAGACAATACACAGCCTTAGTACCATGGGTAAACATTGAACTCAATCACATGAATTTGAAACATGCCGTTTGAAACCAATACGACATAAGGTATCTGTACCAGTCACGTTTTAAGTGTATGCCATCTAGTGACCAGGCAGGCAACGGTATGGTCATAGCGTAGAGGTCAAAGAACGTACGTATTCGGTCACTCCGAATGTCGTCTCGTAAAACGTCGTACATTGCACGATTTGTTCTAACTATCATCTCGTTGGCAGTATATTTTCCCTCGTAGATTATGTCCTGCCAATCCGGCTTCTTCTTTAAGTCGTTCTCACTAAGGAGACTGAACCAGTAGAAGGCAGTAGTCCGTGGCACATATCGGCTGATGATATCTCGCAAAGACGTTATGTCCGCCCGGGTTTTATTTAGCGTTTTACGCATACCTTTATCGTGGCTGTTAGAAAATAACAATATTACATCCGGGTAATTGTTTTCTCTGGCGAGATAGTCGCCAAATAGTGTAGGAAATAACTTTCGAGGTTTCACTTTGTTACACCGACCGGTTCCATTGACGGATGCCGGCGAACAGCGCGAGTTCGTGCTCGGTAACTTTCTATCGGTGAATGAAATTATGCTAATGAGTTCAATTAAAACGCTTCGTGGAAGAGAGTCACCGTTATCATTCCCGGTTTTGTCTGAAGAGTTAACGAAGATGCATTCAAACAAAAAATTATATCGCTTATGAGAATTCTGCTTAGGAAATTTCGTTGCACGACGCTTTCGCTTGGAAAAATAATTTTCCGAAAGGTCCTTACTTAGTAGTATGCAACGAGTTATTGATTTCAACATTTCCTTCAATGCCCCGAAATACCTATTGCCGTGCGAATCGCCGATCACCACAATCCGTTTGATTTGTTTTTGCTGCAGACAACGTTGGAGCAGTTGCGGTGGAATGACGTCATATTTGAACTGACAGAAACGAGGCACAAAGCGACTGCCTGGAAACGAGGCGTTGTTGTTATTCCAATGTTGCTCTTCGGGGAAATGGTCGCGTGCGACAAGACAGTTTCTTACGGCGCTATCGCTGCACAGCCTGGAACTGTATGAACACCCTGTCGTCAACACCGCTCTACCGTCGGATTGTGTTGTGTATTTCTTGTCGTTGGTGGGAAAACGTTGTTTTCTGATTGCCATGACATGTCCCCGGCCGAATCCGTGGCGATAGGCAGGCGACGAATGCGGAAACACATTTGTTGTGGATGCGAATATGAATATGCCGATAACGCTAAGTAAAACCCAGATACATCGGCACGTACCCATTCTAAACTTGTACTTATAAAACGCCGATAGATGCATCTTGGCCGGCAATTCCATTTACTCTGAGCGGTGCTCGGTTCGTCACGCTTGACTGAAACAGAGAAGTTGCGTACGTTCGTCACCAAGAAAACGGTACAACCTATGAATGTATGTATACAAGCCCGTCCTCGTGGTCTTGAAAATGGTGATTCGGGCGTACACAGTTAGCCGGGGATTTTTAGGATGATTTAAAAAAAATACATTTAAAAGAAATTCTCCCCAAAACGGGGGTTCGAACCCCGAATCCCCTTGAGGACGGGCATGATATGTTTATAGTTCTGATGAACATTTGTGGAAAAGCCTCTTCACATATGTTGCAAAGTCGAGTCGAGATCACAATCTGTCAGATTGTGATCTGAACCCCATTTTTACAGAAATATCAGCAGTCAACTTGCGATTTCCAAAAATCATGTAATTAGTTTTTGTTACATTAAGAGATAATCGATTAACAGAAAACCACACCTGGAGTTGCTCAAGTCCATTATTTATCATCCCAACAAGTTCATTTAAGTCCCTATCACAACATAGTATGTTTGTATCATCGGCAAATAAAATAAAATTAAGCACCTTTGAAACTATACAAATGTCATTAATGTACATGATAAATAACTTTGGTCCCAAAATGGAACCTGTGGAACAACACACGATACATTTAGTATTTCTGATTCACAAATATTAAAATTGACAAATTGTTTTCTATTTTCTAAGTAACTCTGTATCCATTTATGTGAGACACCACACACACCATAGAAATGTAGTTTTTTTACACATTATATCATGATCAACAGTGTCAAAGGCTTTCTTTAGGTCAATAAACACTCCAGTAGCATAGTTGTTGTTTTCTAGAGAATAAATATAGTATATCGTATTTATTTAGGAATAAGCCCATCTTATCATTATATAGTTTCTAAAGAATTGTTGAGAATTGTGGTAATAATGATATTGGCCTGTAATTTGTAAACACATTCTTTTCACCTGACTTAAATAGTGGAACAACTTTGGCAATTTTCATCTTGC
This sequence comes from Lamellibrachia columna, assembly GCA_963662155.1. NCBI lineage: Eukaryota > Metazoa > Annelida > Polychaeta > Sabellida > Siboglinidae > Lamellibrachia > Lamellibrachia columna. Next base: position 33,267,827 of record OY759263.1, on the reverse strand, counting down.
TTGGAAATACACTTGTTTGAAGGGATACATTATATATGTGGCTAAATGGCTTAATTATTTTAGTAATTACTTTCTTTATTAAATTCATAATAATATCACTGTAATCAGTTGATCTTTTACTTTTACAATGTTGTACAGTTCTTATAAGTTCTAGGTCATCAACAGGACTTAGAAACATAGTATGTTCTTCTTTCCTTTCTAAGTAATCATAAAGAGTTGCATCATTTTCAGGTAAGGAAATATTTTTTGCTAAGTTGGGGCCAACATTAGTAAAGAAATTATTAAATCCATTGGCAATATTCTTTTTGTTTGAGATTAGCTTGTTGTTTTTTATAAAGCATTTGGGGTATGTTGGCTTATTGTAGCTTTTGTTAATTGCATTATTTAATATTTTCCAGGTTTCTTTAACATTTGTTTTCTGCTTTTCTAACAATGTGCCATAGTAGTTTTTCTCAGCAATTCTTAATATCGATGTGAATTTATTTTTGTAAGTTTTGTATTTTTGTTCTGCTGCAGCAGATCTCGATATAATAAATGCTTTACATAATTTATTTTTACAAGCACATTTTAAACCTTTTTTGAACCAGGGCTTTTTATTAATATAACTTTTCCTGGAAACTCTTTTCACTAGACAATGTTTGTTAAATATATCTATGAATATGTGGAGAAAAGAGTCATAAGCTTGATTAACATCATTTGTATCAAGAACATTTTCCCAAGATTGCTGACTCAGTTTTCATCGGAAAATGAAGCGCCAATGCATCCTCGTTTATCTTTCTGATATACTGAAATTCATTTACATTACATCTGCTTATGTTATACTCGCAAAGTGCAAAAATCGGTAAGTGGTCAGTAATGTCATTGAACAAGATGCCACAAGTTAGATTGTAGCGTAATTCATTGGTGAATATATTGTCTATTAATGTAGTTGAGCTATCTGTGATCCTAGTAGGCTTGTCAATTAATGGGTAAAGACCCAAACTATACATTATGTCTAGAAATATTTTAGTATTACTATGAGTCTCATGTTTCAGCAAATCTATGTTAAATATCGTTTTAATAGTTTTAGCATTACTTGAAATATGTTCTGTGTTTTCACAAAAGGTATCTAGGTTTGACCATGGAGTTATGTATTATGTATTTCAGAAATTTCAGGAGTTATGTATTTCAGAAATAGCGATTTTGTCAAATTTTACGTAGTGATAATCCATTAACTTTACCGATTTTCTCAGTGAATTGTAGGTTGGTGTAATACTGACATTTTGACGATAGGTTATTGTAGAAATTGTTTTCTGGATCTATATAATTTTTTTAAATCATGGGGATTATAATCCGAGTATTTGAAGGAATTGAAATTAAATTGTGAGCAGTTATCTATTAATTTATAAAGGTCTTAATAATCTTCAACAGAAGAATTCTTAAACACACATTCATCATCACTAATATTTTGAAATGGAAAAACTTCACAACATGATGTACATTGATAATTTACATTTTTGCAACGGATTAATCTGAATTGTTCTTGTGTTATTTTTGCACATCGTTTATGATAAACTGGTTCACATAGATCACATTTTATGGCATAACTGTTTAACGTTTGGTTACATATTAGACATGCGTCTAATTTGATCTTTTAGTATTAGCCATCATAATATTAGCCATCATAAATTAAATGTGATAATACAGCGTATATGAACATAGAAAACATTTGCAGGATTTGCACTACCAGACACTAGATAGTAACATACAAGAGTCCATATAACTATGTTCACAACACACATGATCTTCATGGACAATAAGTAAACTCTCTGTCCAAATACTGCCATCTCAGAGTTTGTCCAAATCGTTTTTACATTTGATCATCACTCTATTGGTCTGCTTCGTCTTTTTTACAAAGATGTTGCCGTTCATCGTCCATGTGCCTACTATTTTCCGTTCTTTTTTGAGCCGTCGGGTCTCCGCAAACAGTTCATTATTCTTCTGGGTAAGATGGTCATTCAGGAAGACTGCACTACCTTTCAACATTTCCCGTTTTCGCATGATTTCCGTCTTTTTGTCAGTTGACAAGAACTGGACGATCACAGGCGTCGAGCCATCTTTGCGTTTGGGGAGGTCGTGAGTGGCTGTGATTTCGATTTCAGCCACGGACACGCTCAGCTTCTCTTTCGCAAATTTCACAAAGTTTTACCTCATCGTTGAGGACTCATTGATGTCATTTCCGTCATTTGTTTGAGTGGGTGTCCTCGCAGATCTCGAGCGGGTTGTTGTATGTGTTTGAGTGGGTGTAATCTGAGATCTCGAGCGGGTTGTTGTATGTGCATAGCTATGCAAGTTCAAACCACTTACTATAATGTCACGTTTTCGTGAATGCTGCTCCAATTCGTTCACACGGTTTTCTAGAATTTCGATTCTCTCATCGTTTATCATTCTGAGCAGTTCATTTATCTTCTTCTCGATGGTCGAGTTGCTGTGTTTCAGCTCATCTACAGACTTGCACAGAAATTGCAGTGATGATTTGATGTCGGTTATATCCGTTTCCAAATCGTCATTTCTCGGCGGCATGGTGGTTGTTGAGCGATAATGTGGGTCGGTTGACGTGGCGAATTTTAGTTTCGTGTTAACTACTCACACAAAGCACGAAAGAGAGGCAACTGTATACCCTGCATGTTTCTGAGTTTTAACTGGACGTCACAATGATGCTTGAAAGTCGACAGATTGTAGCGTCATCACGAAATGTTTTTATTTTATAGCAGTGATTTTGGAACCGTGTCTACCGTCGCCGTTGACATCTCAATCAAGTGATTGAGGGCATTACAACTAAAACGCATATATGGAATAAAATAATTTAAATGATAAATAACATTAAGAACAATATAATTATGTAAGTATGAAATGGGATTAAAATAGTTAAATAATAAATTAAGGTATACAATGAATTAAATATGACAAAATAATAATAATAACTATTGAATAAGATTAAAACCGGTAAACATATAATTCTATCTTGTGTATTCCTCTAGGAAAAGGAAGGTCTTTAATTGCCGTTCAAAACTGGCGCAGCTGTTAGAGTTTCTAATGTTAGCGGGCAAATAGTTCCAAAGAGTAGCCGCTGCTTTGGCGAACGTGCGGTCACCGTATGTAGCTGTTCTAGTTCTAGGCACAGTCAATGAGATGGTAGATTCGGATCGTATACTATAGTGAGCGTGTTGGCCTGTGAATGGACAGCCTGCTGGGCGGAGCATAGTCCGCCATGAATGTTGTCAGTAACATTGCTACTAAATGTGTTCACTGCGCCTGCTATCGACCGTAGAACCAACAGTTAGTGCACCTAAGCTAACGCCCGTTAAACCAACGTTTACTGTACCTAAGCGATTGCCCGTTTGTGCGTGTGTGTGTATGCGTGTGCCTGTGCCTGTGCGCGTGCGCGTGCGCGTGCGCGTGCGCGTGCGCGTGTGCGTCTGTGTGTGTATGTTTGTTTGTGTGAGTGTGTGTGTATGCCAATGTTGAGTAATAATTCGTGTGTGTTGTTTGTGGCCGTGGGTGTGTAAGTGAGTGTGCACGTGCATGTGTGCGTGCATGCGTGCGAGTACCCATTTTCAGTAATGACTTTTGTATTGGGTTAGGCTATGACTCTGGTTTGTGTCTAAGACCATCTTGTGTAATATGATCACTCGTGCCCATAGTATCCACGGGCCATGTTCATATTTCCAAAGCGTAATGTAATAGGAACCATTTTGAGAAAATGTTCTCCTCCTCCTCATTAAAAAAATAACAACCTACAAGTACAGTAATGCCCATAACAATAGTCAACCGCGATAACGTTTACGTAACATTTTAGATTAGATTTTTTAACAATACATTCAACATTAGCTTCTTGTTGTCATACAAATCATCTTGTATTGTCAAACAAATCGAAACAATTCGTCAGGCACATGTCTTGTTTCAATTGTAACAACATCAGTAAACATGAATTTAATCAGGTTATTGTTGGCAACTTCACAGTTGGATCGTGCACAATTTAAATAAAAAAATTAAAAGCACAAATCCACTCAAGTGTAAAATTATTATACAAATAATTATTGAGCGTTATGCAACATAAATTTCTATAAAATTACACTTATATAAAGTAACTTAAATGTAGAGTAACCTATATTCACTAAAAAGACATGTGACCACCACACACACAATAAGAGGCGCTTTACATTGAAATCAATTAAATAAATATTGTATCATAATTATCTGAGATACGCAGACGACACAACTCTAAACGCAGGAACAAAGGAGGACCTGACAGAAATCATGGAAAGAGTAAGGAAAACAAGCGAGAAAGCAGGCCTATGTTTTAAAGACGAAGGTCATGACTACTGGAGATATTGGAGAGGTGGCAGTGGACGGAAAAAGCGTGGAGGTGGTAACGAAATTTGTATTTCTAGGAGCATTGATCACCAAAGATGGACTATGCGACAAAGAGATACGCAGAAGAATTGCAATGGGCAAAGCCGCAATGGGAGGACTAACAACAGTATGGAAAGACAGAGGGATTACGCTTCAGACTAAAGTGAAACTGGTGAAGGCCTTGGTATTCCCAATTGTATTGTATGGAGCGGAGACTTGGACGATGAGAAAAACCGAGAGGAAGAAAAGTGACGCATTTGAGCTGTGGTGCTGGAGACGAGTGATGAGAGTGTCATGGATGGAGAGAAAAACAAACGTATGGGTGCTCGATAACGTCAAACCAAAATGGACACTGGAATCAAGGGTGATAAAGGCGGCATTAAGCTATTTTGGACATGTGGTGAGAAAAGAACGTGGAATGGAGAATGATGTGATGCTTGGGGGAATGAGAGGGAAAATAAGGCGAGGGAGACCAAGAACAAAATGGCTAGACACTATCAAAGACGTAAAGGGCCCCTCTATTAACATTATGAGACGGGACGCCAGAGAGCGAGTGGAATGGAGAGGAGCTACCGCGGCTGTCGCCAGGGGTCGGACACGACTCGACGGCACAAGGTGACAAGGTGATCATAATTACCTTACTGACATACAGTAAAATGAATTAATTAGACTATAATTGAATTATATTAAAATAAATACATTACATTAAATATTAACAGTGTATGTTAAACCATTCCTGAAAAACGGTGCGTGGTAAAAACATTTAAGCATTTTGACAGTGTTATAAATACCATGGTATTACCGAGTTTTTTTTGTAGCGATTTGTGTTAGCTTAATCAGATGATATAATTGCACCAAGAACTTTTGCTTGAATAACTCTTTCTATATTAGTCCCATTTATCTCAATATACGGCAGAGATTCAACATATGTTCTATCTCTACTGCAACATAACCATCTATTGTGTCTCGTTCCTACTAATGCGCATATCATTATTATTATCACTATTATTATGACACAGCAGAGTAATGTTAGCTGAATCCTGTATTACAGATACTCTGTTTTGGTTGCATATTCCAAACATTGTGCGGTCATCAACATATTTATAAATAGAGCAAACTGTTCGTAAATCATTTATATGAACCAAAAAGTTCCATGAGGAGTGCCTCCAAAGGGTAACATAATTCTGAAATAGCATCCCCTATCTTGACTCTCTGCTCACGGTCTTAGAGAAACGCTGCCGTCCATCGGGCCAGGTGCACCGGTAGTTCCATTCTAACCAGTTTATCTGTGTTGAGCGTCTGCATGTTTCAGTAAGCAGACAACCGGGAGCTGTGTGAGCCACTGGCCCGTTTAGTAACACACGTTTCTCGGGTGAATGGTTCACAAAAGTCTACAAAAAAGGATGTTTCCACAGTTCAGCCCGGTAAAACCATTTGATTTGAGAGATACTAAGTTCTAGCACCTTTACTGTTTTAGTGGAGTTGGTATAGAATACAGTTGCACCTCGTATTACGTGGTCACTATACGAAAATAGTCACCCTGGAACAGCGAGTCCCAAGTGAGTTCCATAGTAAAGTATGTGACATTACTACAGTCGCCTCACTAATCAAGGATACGATCAGCACACGATCGGCCGACTCAATCCCGCCCTGGCACGTTAACCTCCCCCTGACATACTCCCTTCTTGGCTCGCTCACCTCCTCCCCCTGACTCACTCCCTCCGTGGCTCGCTGGCCTCCTCTCCCTGACCCACTCCCTCCCTGGCTCGCTCGCCTTCTCCCCTGATCCACTCCCTCCCAGACTCGCTCGCCTTCTCCCCTGATCCACTCCCTCCCAGACTCGCTCACCTCCCCATGACTTATTCCCTCCCTGGATAAATCGCTTCCTCTCCCTGACTCACTCCCTGCCTGGCTAAATCACCTCCTCTCCCTGGCTCACTCCCTCCCTGGCTCGCTTACCTCCCCCTGACATACTCCCTACCTGGCTAACTCACCTCCCCTCGTTTACTCCCTCCCTGGCTCGCTCGCCCCCTTCCCGTTGCTCGCTCACCTTCCCTGACTTATTCCCATCTTGGCTGGCTCGCCTTCTCCCCCTCATCCACTCCCTCCCAGACTCGCTCACCTCCCCATGAATTATTCCCTCCCGGAATAAATCGCTTCCTCTCCCTGACTCACTCCCTCCCTGGCTTGCTCGCCTTCTCCCCAACCCACACCCTAACCTTGCATACTCGTCTCCTCTCCTGACTCACTCCCTACTTATTCCCTCCCTGGCTTACTAGCGTCCTCCCCCTGACCTACTCCCTACCACCCTCCCTTCTCACCCTAACTCTGTCACAGACAGGCAGTTAGTACAGTATATGTAGGTATGTCTGTCTGTCTGTGTCTTATGCATCTACCTCTCTGCCCAGCTCTTTATCAGCCGCCATTCCGGTGCACCCGCTATTCACCTATCACAAACCTTCATTCCTGCCCACAGTTCTCCTCCCCTAGATCCCTTGTTCCCTTACTATACTCTAGTATCCCCTCCGCATCCACCACAGGTGCGGAATCAGAATTTGAGCTACAGCTAGGAGCACATTGTTGTGAGTCCACCGTAACAGTCTAAATCTACCTCGACATATTCCGAACAAAAATAGTAAAGGTTATAATATCAAGTGGTGGATGGAATAATTGATTGTCACCCAAACCTTAATGTTGTTTTTGTACGTGTGAGAAATAATATCAAGAAAATTACGATGGAAAACTGCTGATCTCCCCTGGCCGAGAAATGATTGGCAGGGCTTTTTCCTGGCTATATGTTTAGCTCATTGCCATACACAACATTCAACCAATGTGTGTGTGTGTGTGTGTGTGTGTGTGTGTGTGTGTGTGTGTGTGTGTGTGTGTGTGTGTGTGTGTGTGTGTGTGTGTGTGTGTGTGTGTGTGTGTGTGTGTGTGTGTGTGTGTGTGTGTGTGTGTGTGTGTGTGTGTGTGTGTGTGTGTGTGTGTGTGTGTGTGTGTGTGTGTGTGTGTGTGTGTGTGTGTGTGTGTGTGTGTGTGTATTTACCACAGCGTGAGCGGTGTTACTTTTTACTATTTTAGATAGCGACTTGTATCGTGCCGTGACTGTCTAATGAGATGTGTTCGACCTTCCAACCAACGTGAAGTTGGCGATTGATTGATGGTGCTTCTGTGCGTTTCACCGCAAAATAAACAAGCGCAAAAACGCCGAATGTCTGCTTTCTTTGCTGTTTTTATTCCCAAGTTGACAGTGTTTACAAAAGTAGTTTTTGTTTATCTTCATGAAGTTTGAGCACATACTTTATTTGAAATCTGAGTGCGGTTCATAACCTCAGCCCCACCATATAATCATTGCACGACTCCATATTATATTATCTATCAAATGTTTTTGGTCTATCACTCCAGACAAATCTACAAACGTATTCATATCGACAGTCTAAGCTGTTACTCTCCCGTATCCAGAAGATTCTTACGGCGTGTTTCGTTCAACCGCCACAGCTAGTATTACTGCCTATCGCCTGTGCTACACAGAGCATTCTTATGTAGTCTATTTCTTGAACTGAAGCCAATAATTAGCAGTTCAACTGATATTTACGGTCGAACTGATAAAGCCTACTTCGATTGAACAATCTGTTTAATCGCAATTAATGACCATGCAAATAATGCTTTACAGTTGTTAAGGGTGTAGTTCGATCATTTACTAACATACACATCCGAAAAATCATGTAACACTAATCATAAATCATATTACTAAATTACGCTGCTGCTGATCAAGAATAAAACAAACACAAACATCCTGGTCATTTAGTGTCGTGTTGTAATTTTATAATAACAACGACAATAACATTGCAACACGCTCCGGATGACAAGTGGGAAAGGAAGCAATTGGCCTATCGACAGTCAAACAAAAACAGTACAGGTGAATTATAATTAAAAGCATCAGATAAATATAAAATAAATAAAGCTATGTATTATATATAATTATTATTATATATATATATATATATATATATATATATATATATATATATATATATATATATATATATATATATATATATATCTATGTGTGTGTATACAGACCACATTCTTTACAATCCACATATCAGTTCGAAATAACGTTTTTAAAAGTAGTAAAATTTCGAATTAATTGTATGTTCGTTATACAATTGTAATGAACTACATAATAATTTATATAAAATTTATTTATTTAACTTCCTATCACTTCTTCACTTCACTTTCCCATAACCCTTAAGGATCGTTGGGACACCATTGATGACTTTCTAACCAGCTCTCTCCACGTTTCCCTGTTCTCGAGAGCCCTCTGGGAGTCAGCGAACTCCATTCCTGTCCACTCTTTGATGTTGTCTTCCCACCTCTTCTTCTGTCTACCTCTTCGTCTCCCCCCTCTTACGGTACCTTGCAAGATAGTCTTTGCAAGGCCAGATGATCGTGATACATGACCGTACCACTTCAGTTTACGCTTCTTAACTGTTGTAAGAAGGTCATCATATGGTCCGATGGCTTCTTTGATCTTGTTGCGGACAGCTTCGTTAGTAACATGGTCTTTGTATGATATGCGCAAGATCTTCCGAAAGCATCTCATTTCCATGGCTTGTATCCTCTTCTGTAGATCTGCTGAGAGGGTCCATGTTTCACAAGCGTACAGAAAGATGGACATGACAAGGGAGCGCATCAGCCTTATCTTCGAACTGACCGTGATGTTTCTGTCGTTCCATAAGGGTTTCAACCTTGTTAGTGCTGCTGTTGTCTGTGCAATCCTGGCAAGTATCTCCGGTTTGGAACCCTCATCTGTGATAATTGATCCCAAGTACCTGAAGCTTGTTACTGTCTGAAGTCTCTGTCCATTAACTTTGACCTCTGTGCTGATGCCTTGTGTGTTGTTCGTCATCAGTTTGGTCTTTTCGGCACTGATCTCCATGCCGTATGATGTAGATGTTTTTTCAAGGCGCTCCACTAAATTGACTAGTTCTTGTTCATCTCCTGCTAAGCCGTCGATGTCGTCAGCAAAACGAAGGTTGGTGATTGTCCTGCCTCCAATGCTGACAGTGCCTTGATGGTTTTCTAAAGCATCAGTCATGATCCTTTCCAGAAAAATGTTGAAGAGCGTTGGTGATAGTAGGCATCCTTGTCGAACTCCGACTGTTGTTCGAAACCAGTCTCCTATGCTGCTGTTGAAGGTTACTGCACTGGTGGCATTGTCATATAGGTGTTCAATGGTTCGGACAAGCTTGGAACCAATGTTGTACTTCCTCATGGTTGCCCATAGGGCCGCATGCCATACCTTATCAAAGGCCTTCTTGAAATCTATAAAGACATGATACAGGCTTTGCTGATGTTGAAGGTGTTTCTCGCAAAGGATTCTAAGGTTGAAGATATGTTCACTGGTGCTCCGTCCTGCTCGAATACCCGCTTGTTCTTCAGCGATAATCTCTTCTGCCTGGGGTTTGAGTCTGTTGAGTAGTATCTTCAACATGACTTTGCTCGGGTGGCTGATGAGGCTGATTGTTCTGTAATTTTGGCACATCTGTAGGTTGCCTTTCTTGGGAAGTGTTATGATCAGTGACTGAGTCCATGGGGTGGGCCATTTTCCTGTCTGCCAGATCTTGTTGCAGATTGTTGTAAGTGTGGTAATCAAGGCTTCTCCCCCAGCTTGAACCAGTTCTGCTGGTATGTTATCAATTCCAGCTGACTTTCCTTTTTTCAGAGACTTTACTGCAGCCTCCACTTCCTCACGAAGAATGGGGTAGTCGTCCTCTTCAGTAGTCTGTGTACAATTTAGTACTACTGGGTCTCCGTTGGTGTTGTGGCTGTACAATTCTGAGCAGTATTCTGTCCATCGATTGAGGATCTGCTGTTCTTCTGTCAGGCATTTCCCTGATTTGTCTTGGATAGTGGTAGTTATCCCTTTCTTCACTGATGTCAGGTCTTTCACTATTTGATAAGCCTTCTTGCTGTTGTTCTTGCTCAAGCTGTCTTCAATTTCACAGCATTGTTCTGCTATCCAGTTATCTTTTGCTCTTCTCATATCTTGTTTAATCTTCTTGTTGACTTCTCTGTATTTTGCTGCACCTTCAGGATCACATTTTCTCCTTTTCAATTCCCTTCTTTTGTCACAAAGATCTAGGATGTCTGTTGTGACCCATGGTTTCTTTGTCCGACGGTGTTTTCCAAGGATCTCGTGGGCTGTGTCGGTCACTATTTTGTTGAAGGTGTTGGTCAGCAAGTTCACGTCGGTATATTTGTCATCCAGTATGATAAGTGGTGCAAATTTCCCACCTATCATTGCTTTGAATGCTTCTGCTACATCAGGATCCTTAAGTTTCTCGATGTCAAATTTGATTCTTGTTGGCTTTGGTTTGCTGATCCTCTTCAGGCGAATGTGGAAGGATGTCATCAGCAAGTCGTGATCACTTCCGATATCTGCTCCTGGAAAGCTTCGTGTCCTGGCAATGTTCACTCCTGTGTGAAAGCGCCGTTTCACCAAGATGTAGTCGATCTGATTGTGATGTTTTCCATCTGGGCTGTGCCAGGTCCATCTTCTAGATGTTTTGTGTGGGCCAAATGTGTTAGCCAGCATCAGCTCATTGTACATTGCAAATTCGAGGAGCCTGTGACCTCTCTCATTTGTTTCCGTGTTGCAGAAAGGTCCGCAAGTGTCTTGCCAGTTGTTCTGCGCATCCTTTCCCACTTTTGCATTCCAGTCTCCTAGTACAATAAGATTGTCTTTCTTTGGCGTTTCCTCTATGCCTTCTTGCAGCTGGCCATAGAAATCTTCCACCTCACTGTCGTCATAATCAGACGTTGGGGCATAAACTTGTATGACTGTCATGTTGAAGGGAGTTGCCTTCAGGCGGATGGTGATGAGCCTGCTGGAGATAGGGCGACAACCCATGACAGTGTTCACGATATCTTTGTGAACAAGAAACCCAACGCCTTGTTCGTGTTTGTCCTTCTTGCCACTGAAGTAGACCTTGTGTCCTTCTTCGGTCGATGTTTCACCAAAGCTTTTCCATCGCATCTCGGCGAATCCAAGCAGGTTCCATCTGTATCTCTCCATCTCATGTCCTATCACTACACATGCCATTGCCCATCTTCGAGTGTAAACATTTAGTAGCCATCATAAAGTGAAATTATCAATTAACGTATCAAAATTGCATTTTCTCAACTTCAAAAAACGATGGCCACTTTGGACCCGTCTTTGTGGAAACGTTTATCCCCATAATATCACTTATATGTCCCTGTTGTACTCGGTAGGCAAAAAGCAACTATCTGGACCCCAAAACTTGTTGATACCTGGTATGATATTATTTTTGTTTCGATTTTTATGCATCATTTTGTATACTTGACAAAAGGGCGAAAAACCTGGCACCTCCAATGAACACGTATAATTTTCCTTCCATTCAAAATATTCATTATAGATGGTGTAATTCTTGTTGATTTTTTGAAGATATTTCCTCAGGTCCTTCGGTGAAGAATAATCTTTGACGTTGATGTAGGAGACAAGTTTTATAGTCGGCACCTCCCAGAACAACCGGCATAATGCTTTGCTGAAGACGTGTCCAAACTTTCTCGGTGATGTAATCGGTACATAGCGAATTCTCGAAAGCAAGGTAAAACGTGTGCGTCTTAAAGAGACAAAAAAGCTGTCGGTCCCTTCTCTAGGGTGTCCATGCCAGGGAAAGTAAACTATCCGGCACAGGGGGTAGATGTGTAACCTGCTGTGGACTCCATCTCGCATGAGCCACTGCAGAAGCGTCCACATTTATAAGTCGTGAATCGCGGTCCAAGAATGCGTTATTTTACGACCCACGACTTACACCTGTATAAATGTGTCAGTTGTTATGCAACCACGCCCACTTGATAAACGCAACTAGAATGTTAAAACGCCGTTCCGAGTATGCACAAGCGTCAAGAAGCAGTGAACCCGCTTAACCACATAGGAAGTAATGAACTGAGATGAAAAAGCTCACAGATTGTTCAACATTAAAAGAGCTAGATTGATGGGACTAAATCATATGTAGGAATGTGTTACATTCAATTACCTTCTACGCAGAAGTTATAAAGGTCAGACATGGATAGAGAAATGACACCTTTTCACGTCGTTCCAAAGTTGATTGTTATTTTGCATATGCCATGTGAAATGCAACAGCTAAATGTGTGCGTTTAAGTTAGTAAGTAATAAGTAACTGTTCAAATCGAGATGCACGGTATGTAGCATCATTGTTTGAATATGTATTATCAGCACGGCTAACCAGTGATTGGTCCAGTGTAGCCAATTGCCTACAGTGATGACCTGACTCCAGAGTCCTGTACATATTAGTTGACCACATCTACCAATTTTAACCAGTCACACCTTTCAGGGCCGTCCTCGGTGTTTTCAAAAGGAGTGGTCGGGTATATACAATTCATCTGGGATTTCTGGGTGGTTCTCTCAAAAAGGGTGTTGGTTCGACCCCCCGAACCCCCTGACGACAGTCACGCCTTTCTATATGTATGTGTAATGTCGTTAAACGATTGAGCTTGTTCTATGTCATTGTAGAACTCAGTTTTGTATATGCATGAGACCACAGATATACCTATTGGCATTGATGGCTGGCATCACCATGAGCAACTGTGTTAATGTGGCAACGGACGACATGTGGCATTGTTGGCCCGGTGTTAGTGACTGTAGGCAAAAGACCACACCCGCTGGTGATGTGCTCGTTCCGAGTGAGTGATCTCATGAACAATAACAGCACCTTAAAAGTCAACATGCCAACTTGCCACTGCTGTCACACAGTTTCTCACGGACGCGTGTGTGAGCGACGTCGTGATACTATCTACGTATGTCGGGGACGGAATACTGGCAGTTATAGTAATGTGTTGTGAAGGTCTACGTAACTTAAAACAATCGAAAACACGAATGGCATTGCGAACAATTGTACATAATAACTATAAAGGGTAATTCGCTTGTTTGCAGAAAGCGTATTGGGGGGGTGGTGAATAAAAAAAAACCGGGTGTTACAACTCCTTCCTTTCCATCAAAAGTCTGTGTGAACACAACTTAGCTCCATTAGAGTAAGATTGTTTACGTTGGCCCGTTAAACAACGAAACAATTTGCGTAAATATGGCCTCCACTGCATGAATAGCGCTCTGCGTCTAACGTCACAGTTGTTCCCATGTTGTTTCGGTTGGTGTAACCCGAGAAATATAATACATTCATGTCACAACAATCGGTATTCACAGTAGGAAGTCGTAATCGTACTAATCTTATGGTATGTAGAAGACATCTGCTATGCAAGTATAACTTACTTAATATTATAATATAGTTTACCAAAGGCCTTCGCGGGCCAGGACTTATAAAAGAAGAATATAAAAGGGTAATTATTTCGAAGTATATTATTACAAAACAATTGAATGATATTGTGCAACCATCAATTATTTAGGTTTCTTCCAACGATTGAATAATGTGTCTTACATAATGGAAAACTGAGAAATAGCAACGTTTTTACATGCGCTAAACTGATGTTCTGAAGAGGCTATTTGTTTTACGCATTTGATATAACATTTAACAAGACTTAACAATATTTAATAAGATTGCCATTCAAGGCAAACGCCCAGATGGCACTTGGACAAGGAAGCCATTGGTTTCTCGAGTGTCCTACATTTTCCATCTATGTGTAACCTGTCCTCCTGAGATATGTGTCAATTTTGTTTTTAAACATATTCACGCTGCTAACAGCACACAATATGTAGATGATTTGTTCCATTCAATGATTGTCAGCTGCGAGAAAGAGTACTTTCAGATATCTAATCTACACTGACCCTTTACTAAAGCTACTTCGTGTTCTCTAGTTCTACAATCTTTCCTTAGTGAAAAAAATATATCTATCAATCTTTTCATACCAATTTAATATCTTAAAAACTGTTGGTCTGTTCATAACCTACTTACAAGTAGGGTTGTTGAACCACATTCTCTTAGGCGTTCACCATTTCTGGAAGTATCTTAGTTGCTCTCCTCTGTAATCGTTTAAGCGTATCTATATCCTTCTTACGATAGTTGGTCTCCATGCGTGTATACTGTGTTATAAATAAAGCCTAGCTATTGATTTATACAGAGGTATAATTAACGTTTTCCCTGGTATGTTATATTTCTCCTAATCAACCCAATACTTTGATTACCCTTTGAAGCTGCAATAACACACTGCTCTGAAACTTTCACATCAAAACTTATTGTTACTCCTAATTTCTTTTCTTTTTCTCGAACCCTTTTTAAATAATGGTATGATGTTTGCTTCTTTCCATTCAGAAGGAACCACTCCATCTTTTAATGATAAGTTGAACACTCTTGCAAGTGGTATACTAACTTGTTCTACTGTTTCCGTTATTAGTCTTGGAGGAATTCTATCCACTCCTAGTGGTTTATTATCCTTCATTGCCTTTATTTTCTTAACTACCATTTCTGGGATTACAATTAACTGCCCTAAATACCCCGATTTAGCCTCCTGAAATTTAGCATCTGAAAGTTGTAGTGAACTAATATCCTCTCTAGTTAAAACTGAACTGAAGTAACCATTTAGGTTTTCTGCCATTAAAAAAATATTTTGATACTCTATTTCCAACCCTGTTTGCTAGTGGTCCAACCTTGTCTCGTCAGTTTGTTTACTGCTGACATATACTTGCTGTCATGTTTTAGGTTACATGTAAATTTTTGCTCATAGCTTCTTTTAAATTATCAAGTTTCAGTCGTAGCTGCATTAAGTGCCTCTTTGTAATTTGTGTAGTCTTCATCCTTTCCAATTCACTGAGTCAAAGTAGTCACAAAGGCCAGACGTGGCTAGCGAAATAACACCTTTTTATAGGAACATCGTGTTTGAGCATATTCACATCGTTCCAAATGCCAAAGCTAATATTTTTGTGGTCCAGATAGTAAGTAATAGGTCATTGTTCAAATTGAGATGCACATGCTGTAGCATCATTGTTTGAATTTTTATTATCAGCATGACTAATGACTTAACCTACTGGGACTGGTGACTTGACAACATCCATTGTAGTCAATTTGTAAAACAGTGACGCCCTGACTTCAGGGTACTGCAAAGAGTCGTTGGCCACATCCACCATATTCAACCAGTCACACCTTTCGTTCGAACCCACCGAACCCCCTGGGGAGGGGCCTAATTTATGCGTCTTTACCCACATACCATGGTGACCAACTTTCGACAGGAACTGCTCAGCCAGTTCCACGTGGTGCAGGGCGATAATTTATTATTCCTCAAAGTCGAAGGTCAAAAGAGAACAGTGCTAGCCACGCCGGATGTTTGGTCTACTGCCTTCTGTTTTTCAAGTCGTTAACGACATGAACACAGACCCGCCTACCTTTCTCTCCTTTGTAGTTGTCCCTCGAGGTAACTGCGGTAGCCATTGGGTCCAGCCAATGATTCAAGACATGTAGATTAGCTTTATATTTAAGTGAGGCGCGGTGGTTGTGTGGTAGGTGGTCGGACTTTCGGTCAAAGGGACCGGAGATCAAAACCACGTATTGCCATTTCGATACTTGGGAACTTTTGCTTGCGTCCTTCGGGAGAGACACTAAAAAACGTTGGTCCCTTCTATATGGCATCTATGCCAGGGGAAGTAAAATATCCCACACAGGGGGTAAATGTGCAACATGCTGTGGACTCCATCTCTCATGAGCCACTGCAGAAGTGTCCATGACGCGGCTCAGTCATTTGTGCTAATTACCTCGCCATAAGATACGATTGAATTAATTTTTGTTTTAAAATAATACACACATATAAAACACACCGAAACACGTACGTTGGATGTTGTTTTCTTCTGAAAAGGGAATTCTTCAGTATATAGGCATATGTCAATAACTTATAAGTCGTGACTCGTGGTCCTTGAATACCTCATTTCCCGATCGACAACTTCCAGCTGCATAAATCCTGTCAGTATTAATATAACCACGTCGTATCTAGCATATTAAATTATTTCGAACGAACCCCCCGAACCCCATGAGGACGTCAAACGATTGAGCTTGTTCTATGTCATTGTAGATCTCAGTTTTGTACACGTCTGAGACCACGAAAAGACTTTTGGCTGTGATGGCTGGCACCACCATGAGCAACTTTGTTGATGTGGCAACGGACGACATGAGACATTGCAGGCCCGGTGTTAGTGACTGGAAGTAATACACAATACCTAGCTTGCATTGTCATTTGCCCCAGGATTTCATCAAACACGTAGTTTGAGTTGAATTATATCAGACGGGTGCGCAATCTTGGGGGGGGGGGCAAATTAAGACCAGTAGAATGTTGTAGCTGAAACTCTGATCCACGTTCTAGTCCTCGTTCTTATTTGAGGAACAGCTCATCACATTGCAGACATATATTTGAGTTCCCTTGATCGAACTAGGCAATGTTCTGGTCCCTATCTGGAGTGTTGCGAACTTCTCACAGAGCTGAACCCACTTCCAGCTTTTCCAAGGATATCTTTAATCGGGAAAGGACAGGCTGTTGTACCTGTTTTGCACTAGCAAGGGACTCAACCTCCATCCGGAAGAAGGTAGATTCATCACTACGGCGCATGGAGCGAAGAGTTTTGACAGTTATGGCATCTATTATCTTGTTCATTAGCAGCTGACAATGACATGATTTGCTGGAATTAACATGTCTAGGGTGATTCACTCAGACTATAAGCATGATAGAACAAGCAATGACCAAACATTAATCCAAAGAAGAAGTTGAACTGTTTCATGTGGGTCTGCACTGGTGCCACTCTACCTGATAAATGTACCACAAATAGTGTCCATTGATATGCGTATCTAGTGGAAAACAAGGGATATTTTGTTGCTTGTGCGTAACTAGTGGACGACAAAGCATATGTCGTTGTTTATGATGTAGGATTGAATCACTGACTGACTGAGATATGCCATTGTCTGGAAAACGTACATGGATCAACGAATCACGCCCTGGGGCTTGGCCAAATATTGGTATGGTCCAAGCCTACCTGACCTTTAAATTTGTTCCTGTAATCTTATCCACATTATATGAGCTATTGTTATATTTAGAGTTACATTTATTTATTGTACTATATTGATTTGATGAGTATTATAATTAATTTAATATTTTTAATAAATGTGTCTATCTAGCAGTTGTAAGCCATGTTTTAAAGTTGGTCATCCAATTCATGTCATTGGTTCTGACCCTTTATGGATGAAATATATTGTTATTATGTTTTATTATTAGTATTATTATTACTAGCAAAATACAAATTCTACACTGCCATAACAACAATATTAATAATTCACGATAAATGCATGATAAACAACATTATGATAGAACTATTCATATATGCATGGATAGATGGTGCATCCAGTCATTGCCTCTACGTAATGACTACGAAGAGTAGTTCGACTGTACGTAGACATTTTTACGGTGGTGTGAATTTCGAAAAAAATAATAGTGTTGCAACTCCTTCCTGGGGTACCAATCCCTGCTAAGTCTGCCTGGACACAGATTAGCTCCATTACGGTAAGATTGATTACGTTGGCCCGTTACGTTGATACGTAGTTAACGAAACAATTTGCATAAATATGGCATCCATTGCTGGAATAGCGCTATTCGTGGAACGTCACAGTTGGCCCCATTTTGTTTCGGTTGGTTTACCCTGAGCTGTTCTAAACGCAGTCACATGTGAGAAAATAACGAGACTTTCCAAGCAATCGGCATTCCTGAATGTGAATTCGTAATCGTAAAGGTAATCATAAACACAACGTAGATTAAACTGTAAAATGTTTACTCACATGTTTCTTTCTTGGCGGCTCAACCAATGGAATTCGATAGAAAGAGAGAGAAGGTCGCTTAACAAAACTGCGCTGGTATCACTGTGCGATGTGGCACATTTAGTGTACGACTTCCGACTCGGACGAGTTCCATTAATCATCATAGTAGTCGTAGCCAACCAGACGGTTGCATAGGGCGGAGCATAGTCGGCCGCGAATGTTGCCAGCAGCTTTGTTACTAACTGTGCAACGTAAATGCATAGAACCGAAGGTTACTGCACCGACTTGGACGAGTTCCATTAATCATGATAAACCAGACGGTTGCATAGGGCGGAGCATAGTCGTGCTATACGATGTGATCAACTAGCCTGTATTTTCAAATCTTAGTCTTAGTAAAACCACGACTTTTGTTTCCGTTTAGGCCTCTGTCGACAGACCAATGATCTATTCGAACACATATTTGGCCGTTGTGGCCCGGAGACTTATTTGAAATCTCCGATGTGGCACTATATTAAAAATGTTTGCTGAGCCCTGCGCTCATTAAATAAAAACATATTTGGCTATAGGGCGATAGCTTAGATACAGTAAATATTGGTTCACCGGGCGATAGCTTAGATGCAGTAAACGTTGGTTGAACGGACGATAGCTTAAGTGCAGTAAAATTTGGTTCAACTGAAGATAGCGTAGATGCAGTAACCGTTGGTTCTATGCATTAACGCAGCACAGTTAGTAACAAAGCTGTTGGCAACATTTGTGGCTCCATGGGAAGTTCCCATCACTCCAGATAGGCACCAGAACATTGCCTAGTTCGATCAAGGGAAGTCAAATATATGTCTGCAATGTGATAAGCTGTTCCTCAAATAAGAACGAGGACTAGAACATGGATCAGAGTTTCAGCTACCACATTCTACTGATCTTACTTTGTCCCTCCCCCCAAATATTGCGCACCCGCCTGATAGCATTCAACTCAAACTTCGTGTGTGATGATATTCTGGTACAAATGACACTGCAAGGTGGGTGTTGTGTACTACTTACAGTCACTAACACCGGGCCAGCAATCGCTCACGTCGTCCGTTGCTACATCAACAAAGTTACTCATAGTGATGCCAGCCATCGATACCAACAGGTCTTTTCGTGGTCTCAGACGTGTACAAATCTGAGATCTACAATGACATAAAACAAGCTCAATCGTTTACCGACATTACACATACATCTAGAAATGTAGGCCCGTCCTCAGGGGGTGGGGGGGGGGTGTTCGAACGAACCCCCCTTTTTGAGAGAACCACCGAGAAATACCCGGCTGATTGTATACGCCAGATCACCCCATTGAAAACCCGAAGGACGGGCCTGAAAGGTGTGACTGGTTGAATATGGTGGATGTGGCCAACGACTCTCTGCAGTACTCTGAAGGCAGGGCATCACTGTTTGGCAAATTGACTACACTGGATGTCGTCAAGTCACCAGTCCCAGTAAGTTAAGTGGCTAGTCATGCACATACTAGAAATTCAAACAATGATGCCTCAGCACGTGCATCTAAATTTGAACAATGACGTATTACTTACTATATAGAACACAAACATTCTAGCTTTGGCATTTAGAACGATGTGAATATGCTCAAATACGATGTTCCTATAAAAAGGTGTTATTTCTCTAGCCATGTCTGGTCTTTGTGACTACTTTGGCTCAGCGAATGTGTGTAAATATGCTAAAGAATTCAATGCGCCCGCAGCGTGTCGTTCGCTGAATAGATGCTCCGTTTTAGTTCTTCCTGATGCGGATGCTTCTGCGTAGACAGTAGTTCAGTGCAACACATTCCTACCAATCATTTAGGCCCACCGGTCTAGCTCTTTTAATGTTGAACAAACTGTGATTTTGTCATCTTAGTTTGTAATTTAATACGCGGATTTAGCGGAGTCACTGCTTTTTGACGGTTGTGCATACTAGACACGACATGGTTATATTACCACTGACATGATTTATGCAGCTGTATGTTGTCGATCGTGAAATGAGGTATTCAAGGACCACGAGTCACGTATTATGAGTTATTGACATATGCCTGTATACTGAAGAATTCCCTTTTCAGAAGAAACCAGCATCCAACATACGTATTTCGGTGTGTTTTATATGTGTGTATTATTTTAAAACAAAGATTAATTCAATCGTATCCTCTGGCGAAGTAGTTAGCAGAATTAACTGAGCCGCGTCATGGACACTTCTGCAGTGGCTCATGAGAGATGGAGTCCACAGCATGTTGCACATTTACCCCCTTTGTGGGATCTTTTACTTCCCCTAGCATAGACGCCATATAGACGCTCGTACATTGATGATGGTGGTGACAAGGAAAATAAAAGATATACAATAAATATAAAAAATAGACCGATTATTAACGTTATTAAGTATTATGACATATATTTAAAATATATACAAGGCAAGCAATGGATAATGTTTATACATTATTACTCAGTGACTACATGAAACAACATAATTTACACTATATAAATAATATACCCACTAAATTATAGACTGGTTCCGTTCAAATAATTTAAGATATGTTGATAATCTTGATGGACATTGGAACAAACCTGTTCAGTGTCTTCGCTTTCTTTGCAGTGAAAGCTCTTAGTCACCTGCCTGATGGTAGTGTCTCATAGTACTGTGAAAGGATGTGACACAAGTCAGTCGTGATTTGTAAACAAACTTACTTCCCCTATTGACAAAACTGTTCAAACTGCCTCCATTCTTAAGACTCACATCAAAAGATCTTAGTCTGAACATGCAGAACATTCTCTGATGACATTTCTTTACATTGCAGTTTGTGTTAGATTCAAAAGTTAGTTTATTATCCAAAACAGTGCCAATATATTTATACTCATTCACTTTTTCCACAGTCACACCCCCTATAACAAGCTCACCCACACATTCATTCCTTCTAAAGTCTACTACCATCTCCCTGGTCTTTTCCACATTCAAGTCTAGGTAGTTGTCCTTACACCATCTTGTCACTTCAGTGACCTGCTGCTCAAAATGACTGTCTGAATTTCAAAAATCTGCCTAGGCAGAGTCATCAGATTAGTTGTACAAGCTGCACATGGAGAAATGTAGGCGGACCAGTGTTCATGCCGTTAGCGACTTGAAAAACAGAAGACAGTAGGCCGAAACATCCGGCTTGGCGAGCACTGTTCTCTTTTGAACTTCGACTTTGAGGAATAATAAATTATCGCCCTACACCTCTGTCGAAAGTAGGTCACCATGCTATGTGGGTAAAGACGAATAAATATAGCAAGTAAACAGTAAAAGTAACTCTAGGGGCGCTTGACAATTTTATATTTCTCAATGTGCTCGCGCCACTATGAATATAGACGGTGGACGGCAGATATTTTATATTAGCATCAATTAAGCATCCGTTGCTTATAACATTATCATATGACTTACATATAATTCATTTATATTAAATTGATTTAGACAATGATGATCTGCACTTCATCATGTACGAACCAGGCTACATATTTATTTAACAAGATATTATGCATTGCTATTGAATTGTTAATTAATATGACGTACACTATTGTTAATGGCAAGTGCTTAATTGTAGTCAGAATAATGTGTTATTGCTACTATGAGAAATGATTGTGTTAGCACGATATCAAACTGTTTGGGACGTAGAAACAGTATTTAAACAACGTTGATCATCCATTCAACAACACGGCGATGTCACCGGAAGTATCAAAATCAGTGTGGTGCCGAACGAGACTTGGGGTCCTATTCGCCTGATAGTTGCCGATTAGCGCGATCAGACAGCGTAGTTGCCGTTGAAAAGTAAGCCGTTGAAAGGTATTAGGAAGTAAATCACTTTATCTTCCTATGTTTCAGGCAATCAAAATACTCGGCGTTCATACTTGTTGCGATCGCTTCCGTCGCAGTGACATTGTTTGCCACCTACCCAGAGCAGCGACATGTGACGCCATCTGTGGCGCGTATGTCACGTGGAAGGAAAGCAGCATCTGCTCCGTCGATCGCTGTCGGCCCACGTATTGGAGGAAGACACAAATCTACGAATGCAGAGAAGAAACCATTTCAACATGTAGCAAACCTCAGAGTTAGTGTCTCAGTCGGGCGTTGGCGCAGCAAGAAAACGCGGACACCACTGTTGGTTAGGAATACAGCCCGGAACAAAACAAGGAGTAAAGTCAGCATGCAGATATTAATTTGGACAGACAGGCCTACGATGCGGAGGAAACGGTGCAACTATCCCGATTAGATATCTACGCGAGGCGCCTGTTCGATTTAAGTTGAATATTAAACCTTACGAAACTTGGTTCAACTGGACAATCTCGTACTAGATGAACGGTGACGTAGTCGTGCCATACGGAATGTGTCTTTCCACGAGAGAGAAGGTCGACAAAGATCCGGGTAGCATCACCGACGTGTCTACGGGGAATCTGCTGAGTCACTGCCGTGGCTGAAGCGTAACGTAACGAACGAGTATACTCCATATGACCAGGTTAAGGGCAAAACCCGATTACTCTTATGACCTGTCGGCCACTGTACGACTAATGGTTTGAGGGAAAGATATGTGGCCGAACTTAAACGATATGTTGACATTGATATACTTGGACAGTGCGCAGGTAACTCATTCGATAAAAACCACGTGACGTATGCAGAATGATGAACGAAAACCGAAACAAAATTAATATCATACCAGATATCAACAAGTGTTGGGGTCCAGATAGTTGTGTTCCGCCCACAGAGTACTACAAAGGCATCGCAAGCAACATCTTGGGGAGAACAGTTTCCACAGAAACGGGTCCAAAGTGGCCATCCTTTATATGAAGTTGTAAAAATACTATGTTCTCTGTTAATTGATAACAATAGGGAAGACAGAGGCTAGCATGTTGAAGGATTGTGGTTATCATTACCCGATTGAAACTTTTTAGTGGCAATGAAACCGCAAATATCTTCCGCATATATAATAAACGCGTAAACAAGTTGAAACAGTTAGTGGGGCAAGTTGAAACCGTTAGTGCGGCAAGTTGCAACAGCTAGCGGTGCAAGTTGAAACAGCTAGTGGGGCAAATTGAAGCAGTTAGTGGGGTAAGTTGCAACAGCTAGCGGGGCTAGCTGAAACAGTTCGTTGGGCAAGTTGAAACAGTTAATGGGGCAAGTTGAAACAGTTAGTGGGGCAAGTTGAAACCGTTAGTGCGGCAACTTGAAAATGCTAGCGGGGTAAGTTGCAACAGCTAGCGGTGCAAGTTGAAACAGCTAGTGGGGCAAATTGAAGCAGTTAGTGGGGTAAGTTGCAACAGCTAGCTGGACCAGCTGAAACAGCTAGTGGGGCAAGTTGAAACGGCTAGCGGGGTAAGTTGCAACAGCTAGCGGGGCAAGTTGAAACAGTTAGTGGGGCAAATTAATGCAGTTAGTGGGGTAAGTTGCAACAGCTAGCGGGGCAAGTTGAAACAGTTAGTGGGGCAAATTGAAGCAGTTAGTGGGGTAAGTTGCAACAGCTAGCTGGGTCAGCTGAAACAGCTAGTGGGGCAAGTTGAAACAGTTAGTGGGGCAAGTTGAAACAGTTAGTGGGGCAAATTGAAACAGTTAGTGGGGCAAGTTGAAACAGTTAGTGGGGCAAGTTGAAACAGTTAGTAGGGCAAGTTGAAACAGCTAGCGGGGCCAGTTGAAACAGTTAGCGGGGCTGTTGCAACTTGCCCTGCTAGCAACTCGGGAGTGAACCGCCAACGGCTTTGTGCATACGCAATTTGTGTACAAGACAATGATATAATATAATATAAGCTATGGAATATCTTTAACGCAATAACGATTATACATATGATATGATTTTATGTCGTGCATCAAATATACACAGTTAAATACACAGGCGTTTCATTCAAAGGCCAGGCGTTTCGTTCACGCCACGCGGGAATGAACCGTCCGCGGCTTTGTGTGTAGGGGAGACAGGGGTAGTTGTTGCAATGTTCAGTTAAAGTCATTTCATGTGAAAGGTATGTTAGATGCATTATTTACGTGAACGTATCAATGAAATGCATTATTCGTGTTAATAAAATTTACCATACCATTGATATTCCATATTGTAGTTAGGTAGATATGTGAAGTTTCCCAGACGAAGTTGACCTAAATAACTAGCCACGTAATCGGGGCAAGTTGTTACACCATACGGGAAACGTTGTTGCAGCAAAGAACGCGTGGATCGTTTTATACACAGTGTACATAACAATGTAGGTGTTCATAGCTTCATGTATCAAGCTTTTAATATTTAGTTACCAAAGGTACTCATTTCCTGGATTCTCACATAACAAAATGAAATATAAATTATTGAATAGGATATGAAATAGTGAATGGATATATAAGTGAGGCGACTGCTACTTCATTGAATGTCACACTCACGAACGCACTCACCCACACACACACGCTCCCGTTTCAACGAATCGTGTAATATTTATTAATTACCCAAACAGGGTTATGC
Source organism: Lamellibrachia columna (assembly GCA_963662155.1). Lineage (NCBI taxonomy): Eukaryota > Metazoa > Annelida > Polychaeta > Sabellida > Siboglinidae > Lamellibrachia > Lamellibrachia columna. Next base: position 33,243,170 of record OY759263.1, on the reverse strand, counting down.
TATAAAAAATCAACAAGATTGAACAAGATTGTCACCCAAGGCAAAACACCCGGATGGTAAGTGGACAAGGAAACCATTGCCTCGTCGAGAATCCAAAAAATATTTCATTTATGTGTAACCCGCCCTTCTGAGATTTGTTATTTTTTTTTTAATGTTTATGCTGTACTGGCTACACATAAGTACGCTAAGCTTCACAAGTTAAATAAAACGTTCACACTTCGTGGTTAAATAAATGTTTTTTTCAAACATTGTCAGCACACTCGTTGGCTGAGTTAACGGTATGAGCCACCCGAGAGTCGTTACAGCTGTAACAACTTGCCCCAAACACATTTTTATAGTTGAACACATGTGGGCGATAACAAATCCTGAATTTTAATTTAACTTCTACTTTTTATAACCCCTTATATTATATTGTGGACATGTTTCAAGTTTCATTTACGAAACATAAAAAGTGGCTGCGTAATATGATAATTATTATTGTGTGGGTGGCTAAAACGTAATTTTTTCAAAATGCCGTTAATTTTGTATCCTTAAATCCCGATTTTTAGATGGTGTGTCTGCTGGTGGACTTCCAACCAACTACTGTCGGTAATATCTCCATATATGTGCTATGTTTTCGTAAAACGCATATGTAACATCTTGCCCCTGTCTGACTTGCTGGCCAGGAGTTTCGTTCACAGGCCATGGGTTTCATTCACAGGCCAGGTGTATCATTCACAGGCCAGGGGTTTCGTTCACAGGCCAGGGGTTTCGTTCACAAGCCAGGGGTTTCGTTCACAGGCCAGGGGTTTCATTCACAGGCCTGGCGTTTCATTCACATGCCAGGGGTTTCGTTCACATGCCAGGGGTTTCATTCACAGGCCAGGGGTTTCGTTCACAGGCCAGGGATTTCGTTCACAGGCCAGGGGTTTCATTCACAGGCCAGGGATTTCGTTCACACGCCAGACGTTTCGTTCACAGGCCAGGGGTTTTATTCACAGGCCAGGGATTTCATTCACTGGCCAGGGGTTTCATTCACAGGCCAGGGATTTCGTTCACAAGCCAGACGTTTCGTTCACAGGCCAGGGGTTTCGTTCACAGCGGCCAGGGATTTCGTTCACAGGCCAGGGGTTTCATTCACAGGCCAGGGGTTTCGTTCACATGCCGGGAATTTCATTCACCGGCCAGGGTTTCATTCACAGGCCAGGGGTTTCTTTCACAAGCCAGACATTTCGTTCACAGGCCAGGGGTTTCATTCACAGACCATGCAGGTGTTTCGTTCACGCCACTCGCGAATGAACCGCCCGCAGTTTTGTGTCCACTCAATTTATGTAGAAAGCACATATAGGCTAGACCTATATGTGCGGTTAGATATGTTTATTGTAATAACGGTCCCAAATAAGGCACGTTTGTATGTCGTGGATCAAAGGTACACAGTTAAACGACGAGTGGGACTCGCAGGTAAGCGCGGGAATGAAACATCCGCGGCTTTGTGCAGAAAATAAATACTCAATTTGTGTAAAAGACAAATATATAATAACATATAAGCCATGGAATACTGTTAATGCAAAAATTACCCTAAATACGGAATGATTTTATTTCCTGTAACAACTACACACTTGTATAACTTGCAGGCCAGGCGTTTCGTTCACATGCCAGACGTTTCGTTCACAGGCCAGACGTCTCGTTCACAGGCCAGGCGTTTCGTTTACATGACAGGCGTTTCTTTCACAGGCCAGACGTTTCGTGCACGCGACATGGGGATGAACCGCGCGGCAGACTAACATCATTATTTGTGGCGAGCCTAACGCAAGATGTTATTGATAAATTGCGACACCCACACCACATTGTCAAATTGTATGACTAAGTAGGAAATATTTCCTACGGTGGCGCTTCACAGTGCAACGCGGTTGCTAAATATAGAATTATAATGTACGCAGTTTGTAGGTAACGTCATGTGCATGAAACGCCTGGCTTTTAGACACACCCATACATAGCCAGACCGAAACATCTGAACTTACGATCCATGGCATACTAAACGTACAATATACTACTTGGCATCGATTACATAAACAATGACGATTTCTTCACAACTAACTGTCGCAGCACAGGCGGCCACAAAGAGCAATTATAAAGACACCCAGCAGACTCGACATAAGACACCCAGCAGACTCGACATAAGACACCCAGCAGACGCGACATAAGGCACCCAGCAGACTCGAAATAAGACACCCAGCAGACTCGACATAAGACACCCAGCAGACTCGACATAAGACACCCAGCAGGCTCGACATAAGACACCCAGCAGGCGCGACATAAGACACCCAGCAGACACAACACTAGAAAACATACATTCTCGTTACGCATATTTCAGAACTTAAATGACCTTCCATCATCAGCCGTAGAAGCCCCAAACATCACTGCGTTAAAAAAACTTGACGATCGCTGGAAGGGGGACACATTCCAATTTTAAAAGAACTAACATTTATGTATGTATATATGCACTAACCAAACCACGTATTTCTCACCTCAATTAATTACGACGAATACATAAGGTTTATGAGGCTAAAATAGCCTTATTGCAGTTTTTATTGTATTAGAAACCGAATATCTAGGCAAGTAAACATCTCTATTCACAGGATAGAATCCTCAATTGTACAAAATTAGTTTAGTCGACTGTCAGCATCAACGGGAAATCAGTGTTTACCCAAGCAGCTGTATTTCAACGACCATGTCATTGGCATGGAAATAGACCACATGTCTGCCATGATAAGACACATTATCAGGGCAAACCATACAGTTAGGATGAAGATATATGCACGAAGACAAATCAAGATAATTGTACATATAAACACGCCATCATCCCGACACGCAATGACAAAGCAACTGTTGTTTATGGGCACATAAACTGCTCATCTATCAGACAGCGAGTGTATTATTACAGTGATTTAACAGTTACATTTGGGATACATGTATTTTAACCAATTGTACATTTACTAAACTCAACATCTGAAGTTATTTAGTAGACGTTTGTGTGATGTATGATGAAGACTGGGTGCTATAAGATATAAATACTGCGCCTCCAGTGGGTTCTTGCCGTCCAGCAGCGTGGGTGTCACTGGCCTGTGCCTGTATCGCTGTGATTCGATGCACAATACGTCAACTGATAAGAGCTCAGGGTTCAACCTACTGTTACGTTTCCCATTGGTGGCCATGTTAACGTTCTGTATGATTATATGATTATAAGAAAAAAAAAAAAACTATCAAACATGGTGAAACTTCTTACCTGCCGTTGTCATCATCTCATTGACATGCTGGTCGAGCTTAGTCAAGAATATTTCTAACCCTTTTAAAATGCCTGAACGTGCCATACCCGTCAATGTTGACTAATTTCTTCATGAATTGCTACGCACATGTGGCGACAAAATTTACAGAAATGCTTCTGCCTGTTGAAATCATCTAGAAATCCACATTTACACTGTCAGCAGGTTCTACCAGCAAACTTGCCAATGTACCTGCTAAATGCAGTTATGTCAGAAGATATGATTTTTTTAATAATACATACCTACAATTACTATGCCCTACATTCGCCTGTAACACACCAGGAAGTGTAAATGAGCCGTGATCCTCTCAGCGGTCTTGTTTTACTAACAAGTGTTCTATTTATATATGTGCTTGGCTCCCATAGGGAACAACCTAATCTCGCGCTGCTACATACATAAATAGAACACCTAGCCTAGCTGCCATTATACTGTTATTTAAAACAATTATTGGACACTGCTCAATACACAGGTCTCTAGGGAATGATCAAGATCAATCCTCTTCCAACCACCTCCCAGAATAATTAATTATTGTAAGTTCAAAGGGAGAGAGGGTACCAACCTGATCCTGGCTTAACTGTAGGAAAAGTTACCTTAAAACCTTAGTACATGCACAATTTATGCATGCACTTGCATATCAAATTTCATAACATATTAACTATAACAGTAGCACCATTAAAGAAACATACCGAAACCAATGACTGCAAGTGATAAAATACAATAATCAGAATATCACCCCATATGCATACATGCATGCATGTGCCCCATTAAAATCCTATTAGTCAAGGGTCAACATCCCTGTGACACATGCATACATATAGATCACCATGTGTGTTACCCATCTAGGCCTAAGCCAGGGGACACTGAGAGATGTTCATGTTAAATACTTTCACATGTTAAACTTATATTTGTCAAGTCATGTTCACATTTTAAACAGTACTACCCTATGTTATGGCAGTGGCTGGAACTGTTTCTGCCATGCAATGAGATGCCGGTCGGTGGTCACGCCTGCTTCCCTGAAACTTGCTGGCTTATCGCCCTAGTCTATAGGGGGATGATTAGTGATGTAACTCTATATGCGCTGCACTCCTCCATTCAGCACATGATTGGTGGGGATCGGCGATAAAACAAATACCGCGATGTATCGGTAATTACGTCGTTGCTAATAACAGGAAACAGGAAACAGGAAATATTTATTCGTCCCAAAGGCAATAAAACAGAGTATGCAACACAAATCCATACAATATATTACATATATGTCGACATGATAAAACGAAGTAGTAAGAATAATACGTCTACAACAAACACATCGCTCACAACACCGGTCTTACATCCATTGGACAACGATACGCTCCGTTAATGTTGTAAGACATCAACACCTACCAGTAATGACACGTGATTGACGTAGCAATTGCATTGGCACAAACTGTTGAAGTGTTTCTATTTACAGTCCCGGTACGGCGGTGGACCAGATTACAAGCTTTCCCCTGCACACGCCATCGTAGAAGGTTCTGCGATAGCCGGGACCTGCGACATTGCTGAATTCAAGTGAGCTTGGCCGGACAGAGAAGGAAGAATGAGTACCTTACGTCTCAGGTAGGTTTACTTCAGACATCCCATTGTTGGGCGATCGCACGAGTTTTAGTGGTCGATCTCGTGCATCGTGTGTGCCTCTGGTAATGCTAAATGTAAGCGCCCAGATTGACATATTTTCTTGTGGCGTTGCTGAAACATGAACATTCGGGGATTATAATTAGGATTATGCAACATTTAGTCTCGCATGAAATTATTGTTCGTGGTTGGGGTCGATGTAATCATATTTGATGTTGGATTTTTTTTATTGAATATCCGTCTGATTTGAGGTTGGATTTTTAATTGAATATCCGTTAAATTTGAAGTTGGATTTTTAATTGAATATATTCGTCATATTTGAGGTTGGATTTTTAGTCCAATATCCGCGCATGGAAATCGATCATCATCATCGTCATTGTGATCATCACCAACTTCAACATCGTCATCATCGTCGCCATCGTCTTCATCGTCATCATCGTCACCATCGTCATCAGCGTAATCGTCGTAATCACTGTCATCATCGTCATTATCGCCATCATCGTTATCATCGCCACCATAGTCACCATCATCACCACCGCCATCATCGTCACAATCGTCATGATGTACTGTAGCTTCGCTTCCATGACTAACATGTCGTACCCAGTGAACGTTCGACGTTGTACATGACGTCATGCGGACGTTGGTGTATGGTTGACGTCAGATTCGGATATCGATCATAAATTACGTTGATTAAACGTTACAATTATTTGAATGTCAACCACCAACCTGATCAGGACCCGAGCTTATAAACCGTACTCAACTCAATTGAGCACGGTTTCCTGCTCAAGCCTCGCTTTCACACTATGCTCAAACTCAGGCGAGGTTATAAAACATCTTGAGCACGAAATCGTGCTCAGCGTTGAGCACGAAATGCTGAAATCCTGAGTATGTTCAAGACCGTGCTCAACGCCGTGCTCAAGCATAAATAAAAATGGCAGCTCACGCATACATTTATTGAAGTCGTTGAAAGTTCGTCCGTTTTGAGAAGATAAGCTGTCCGATTTTAGGGTCCAGGCCGCCTACTTCCGAGTTTTATTCGTATGAAGACGTGATGGAATACGACATTTGTGAAAGATTTTGTTTGATGGCTCAAACTGCACTATTTAACGAACATTTGCCAAATGTAACCGCAGCAGCGACATACACCGCAGAACAAGTGTTAGTTTACTTTTAGCTGCGGCTTTTTTGGCGACGGGGACCATTCATTTACAGCTGCTGCAGGAAGACAACATTATATTTCAACTGCCGAGTCAGAGTCATGATTCACACGAAATGTGTCTACAGAAATTAAAACTATGTGGTTTAGTTGAACGATTTATAACATGCCATACTGGACATTAAGGCATACCAATACGATATATGCGAAGTGTATGTGTGCTGCAAAATAAAATTATTCCGTGAACTGCCAATGCCAATGTCATGGCCATGGCAATACAGCCACTTCGTTTTGTCACTGTAAAGAATTAGGCAGTGATTTAAAACATTTCGCCAGTTTTGAGTTGGGAATATAACAGCTAATATATAATTAGTTGTTTATAACATAATATAGCTAATCTAAATATTATATCAACTGGATTAAGCTTACATACCATGCTATATTTATATTATTCATGCAGCCCAACCCCAGGCCAGGGCGAAGGATGTATGTATATGAAATATAAAAAATTGCAATCCCAGGCCAAGGCAGCTATAGCCTAGGGGTAGGACTTCACATAGTGGGTGCCCTTTGGAAGTAGAATATACATGCAAAATATGCAACACACACATCCAGGATAATGTAACACTTGTGTTGTTGAGTTGTTTAAGAGATTGTTCAAATTGAACAATATGTAAGAAAAACCTTCCATATGTCTATATTTAGGCTACCGCAAAAAGTAAAATTGTAGGTTATTGATGTTAAACATAATGCTGTTCTAGCCTTACTACTCCAATGCCGCAGGAAATCTAAGAACGAACTAGTACAGGTGACAAACTACAGCTCTATTATAGTGTTTACACCTTTCCTATAATTTATAGTAAATTCAAATTTTCCAAATAATAGATACAAAGATATCACGACTTTTCTAAAACAAAGAAGAACATCATACTTTGGGAAAAGTATGTGATTGGAATATAATGTACTGGCAAATATAGCTATACAATGATTAAGAGGCATTCCACACTAAACTAAGCAAGGTGTTAGTGAAAACAGCGACATGTGTAGTGCATATACCCAGGGCGTATGTAATATAATACTAATAGATTTAACAAGATTTAACAAGATTTGCCATCCAAGCCAAAGGCCCAGATGGCAAGTGGACAAGGAAGCCATTGGCTTATCGAGAGTCCAACAATGTTCATCTACTTATAACCCGCCCTCCTGAGATATGTGTCAACCTTGTTTTTAAACATATTCACGCTGCTAGCAGTTACACAATCTGTAGACAATTTGTTCCATTCATTTATTGTCCTCTGTGAGAACGAGTGCTTCCTGATGTCCAATCTACATTGATCCTTTACTAATTTTACCTCATGTCCTCTAGTTCTGCTATCCTTCTTGAGTGAGAAAAACATATTTCTATCAATATTTTCATACCCATTCAATATCTTAAAAACTTCAATCTGATCTCCTCTTAACCTCCTTGTCTCTAGAGTTGTTAAACCACATTCTTTCAGGCGTTCTTCATAACTAAGGTCTCTAAGTTCTGGAATCATTTTAGTTGCTCTCCTTTGTATGCTTTGAAGCGTATCTATATCCTTCTTACGATATGGTCTCCATGCTTGTATACAGTATTCTAAATGAGGTCTAACTATTGCTTTATAAAGAGGTATAATTAACTTTTTTCCCTTGTATGTTATGTTTCTTCTAATCAATCCAAGAATTTGATTACACTTTGAAGCTGCAATACCACACTGCTCTGAAACTTTCATATCAGCGCTTATTTTAACTCCTAAGTCCTTTTCTTTTACAGTAGTACCCAGAACAGTATCTCCCATTTTATAGTTTACATTCAAGTTCCCATGTTCTGTATGTAGGCATTTACATTTCCCAAAATAGTAACATATGCTGCATATATTGTCTTGTGCAGTAACCTATTTCAAATATAACTTAATTTATGATAAATAAAATAATATATGTTATGGAAATAATGATTCCATATAGTAGATAGTGTGCACATTAAAAGTGCAAATAATATATTCGCTTGGGCACTCTTATCATAATTATTATTATTAAGAATTACCACTACAAATCAATGATAACATAGCTTACTCTTTCAGTTTACACTTTACTGTTTGATATTGTATTAGTACTATATTTGTTTTATTATCTATACAAATATTAATCATTAGGGAGTAATACAAACATTTCTATGATATTCAATTAAATCCGTTTTAGCATATCATCTATTAATTTCAATCACTTTACTATGTAATACTACACCCATATAAAAGATAGGCTGGACTAAAATTATAGACTACTAACAGTGGGTAATCCCCGTGACACAAACATGTGACACCCGACGTCAAAACTAAGCCTAGGCTAAGGGGGCAAACAAAATTAGTTGTTAACACCGCTATTTCTTAGTTTTGACAAGTACTTCAGTTTCTGGGTTCACTGCGCAACAATCTGAATACATCACTGTGTACCACACAGAGTCTTCTACGTGACTCTGACGTGTGGTTCCACCAGACAAGTGTATAGACTATAGTTCAAGTGAATAGCCATAGGTACATCATGATCTGAACAGAGTAGTTTTTACATATTCAGTACACATAGAATGATCAAAACTATGAAACTGAACCTTTGTCTCACAAAATGTTTATTTTTGTACTCCTCTTTCCAGTACGTGTGTATTGTTACACGCATGCATAGATTATGGAAACAATGGACATTCTAATGAAATATTAAAACAAAATATTATAATGAACCACGGATTTAGTTAATGTCATTATTGTTTACCTTTGACAGCATAAATATAATATATTTTGTAACGAAATTGTTGTTATATTAACACTTGCATTCATTAAAAAAAGTACAACTTGTCGTGTTCCTCGGTACATTTCCAGAAGTTCTAGTTACTACGCCAAATGAACATGGCAAACATAATTACTTACGCTGCCGAATCACTTAGTTGGGGCAGTCTTAGTCTGGCTGCGAGGTATTACTTTTTTTTTTTTAGACAGATTTATCTTGTGACTCGTCTCGTTCTGTCTGTTAAATCGTTCACATTGTGCTCGACTTTCCACACAGCGTGTGATATTGGTGATGGGTTGATTTTTCTCCGGCGCTTTTTCCCGCAAAAGAGACGCTTGCTGCCGAAATTCTTCGTCCACCACTGTTTATATGCGGAAGTATCTTTGTTATCTTTTTCAAAAAGAGAGTTCCATTTGGCCGCTTGTGCATTTGAAAAACCCGCGTCGTTTCGTACTCAGCTGAGTACGTACTCAAGACGTTTTATAACCTCGGTTGAGCACGAAAACTCTGGTGAGCATGAAATCTCAGACTTGAGCACAGACTTGAGCTTGAGTTTGAGTACGGTTTATAACCTCGGGCCCAGACGTTGACGCACACAAAGTGAGTACACCCAATTCTGCTTACTGGTTCATGATATGTACCGTAACTTTGTGTGTGCAAGGGGCATTTAGAGAATACAATTAAGTTAGTGATTATGGTTTATGTTCGTTTAGGGGTTGCCGTTTACCGAAGTTGAAGTACGTCGTCACAGTATTTCTTGGCCTGATAGTAATGAATATTGCAATAACGGTGGTAAAGCCAAAGCATTGGCAAGATGAACATGTGGTACCCAATGTGAGTAGTGTACAACGCCGACATTCATCACTGAATACAACAGTCTCTAACAGGATATCAAATAACAATAAGACGAGCCGTGTGAATGACAAACAAGTTATCCGCATTATTACATGGACGCCACCAATTCTTAATTGGTTCAAGACAGGTCGCTTAGATTTCACAAAATGCGCAACACCCATCCCTTGCGAATTCACAAATCAATCTTCATACAACTCGAGCGACGTCATAATGATCAACGCATTCTATCTACGACACGAACGAGACATGACACCTTTCCGACTTCCTCACCAGAAATGGTTATTTTACCACACCGAAGCGCCAAGACATGATCTATTAAATTTTTCTGGTTTGACCAGATACCATTCTTCGTTCAACTTGACACTAACCTACTCGAGTGACGCTGACATTGTGAAACCTTACGGGGTTTGCTTGCCAAATCGAGAAACCATCAAGAAAGACCCGAGCAGCATAACAGATTACATCAGGACAGTTTATGGCACTTTGGCGCACACAGCCCCGTGGTTGTCGCAAGAGAAGCCATACGTTTCGTACAACCGAGCAGCGGGCAAGAGCCGACTGGTTGCGTGGATGGTATCACGCTGTGCAGCAGCGAGTAAGAGGCGAGACTACGTAAATATATTGCAACGTTACATCCCAGTCGACATATACGTCAAATGTGGAAATCATACATGTTTTCCCAAGTTCAGTAGAAAGTGTGAACATCTTCTAAACACAACGTACAAGTTCTACTTGGCATTTGAAAACAGCCTGTGTCCCGAATACATCACAGAGAAAGTGTGGTTGCGACTGAACGAAGATGTCGTTCCGATTGTTTTGGGAGGTGCTGAGTACGAGAAGTATCTACCAAAACATTCTTATATTAACGTCAAAGATATTTTTCTTCTCCAAGAGAACTGGCCAAATATCTAACGATTCTTAATAAAAACGACACTTTGTACAATGAATATTTTCATTGGAAGAAGGACTATACATGTTACGGTACTCCACCTAGCATGTCGATGGCATGTAGTATTTGCCGTCATGCAAACAAATTCATCAACAAAATAGAACCGAACATTGCAGAGTTTTGGTCAGTTAATAAGTGCATGTCACCGAAGGAATTCTACAGAGGTGTAGAAAACATCGTAGTATAGTCCACGACGGAAGTTGGAACATTGCAAAGTATATTACAAATACATTCAATTGATGTGTATCATGATTATATGACTAAAGTGTTTTCAAATTCGTGACACCATTATCATGAAGCAGTGACATGCGCACGCAAATGCATAACTGTACACGTTCACGCACATGATTATGTTTCGAAAATACTTGGTAGCCGAATCTTATATTTTAATGTTTGTCTGCAATAAGAACATTGTCATCAATAAAATAAAAGTACTGCTTACTTTCTTGGGGAAATAAACATTAAAGGTTTACAAATTACAGAAGAAAACAATGAGAAAAGTGACAAATAGTGTAGATAAACATTCATACGGAACCGCTGTTCAAATGTTTTAACACACACACACACACACACACACACACACACACACACACACACACACACACACACACACACACACACACACACACACACACACACACACACACACACACACACACACTCACACACGCACACACGCACACACGCACGCGTACGCGCACGCGCACGCGCACGCGCACGCGCACGCGCACGCACACGCACACGCACACGCACACGCACACGCACACGCACACGCACACGCACACGCACACACACACACACACACACACACACACACACACACACATATACTTGCGTGTTTATTTATATAATTATATTTGTACTTGTCTGTTTGCAATTAATGACTTTATAAACTATACATATTTTTTAAAAATATTTTATTCACAAGCATACTTGGGTCGCCGACTATTTGTATCGGATGTATGTATATTATATATAAAGGTTTATCATTATTCAGTGTTACTACGTACTGTTCCATTGAACTGAATGTCACAAAATACAAATGGGATAGTAATCTATGTAACGTTTAGCGCTTGATAAAAAGCGAACACAAAGTGTATGATGTCACGTCTGATGTAGTATGATGTCACGTCTGATGTAGTATGATGTCACGTCTGATGTAGTATGATGTCACGTCTGGGGCGCGGTGGCGTAGTGGTTAGAACATCGGACTTTCAATCACGAGAACCCGAGTTCGAATTCACTTGTTGCCGAAGCTGGCACCGATACCGGTCGTCGATTTTTGTTCCTTCTTCTTCGTTTATATTAATACCACAGAGTCATGGACAGTGGTCGACGATGACGCAACTCGCATACATCCGTGAAGATACAAAATACGTTCTTTATCACCAAATATTTGGTTTGAATATTGTTGTAAAAAGCAATTGCCTTTTGTTTTGGTAGCCATGCGATGACTTTTATCAAGCCGTCGGCTCGTCAAGCATCACTGCACTGTCAATCAACACAACAACACCAACAACATCAGCGTGCCGAAAACGCCGAAACACCCAGTCAAAGATGGCCGATATAAGACGACCGCACATATCTTTGATACTTTGATGATTAGTAATTGTAGGAGAGGGAAGCTGATCAAGGATGAGTAAAGATCCACAATGAGCCAGAAACAGGCTCATCTGAATATGTTCAGTACGGAATGGAACAACATGCGTTGAATTAATCTTGACAAGATTTTGTGGGATATAATTGCTGACAAAACGCGCAAACAATTCATTAAAGTTTGATAACGTTCAACAGATGCACAGTCAGATCTCACTATTCACACGATCATATATGTTGAACCATTGGTAACTAATTTGGTAGAAAGTATTTCGATGTCGCTCTTTTTTTTTTACCTAGGAGAACATTTACGATCTCTATTTGACGCGGCATTTCATTGTATAATTGTCTGGTATGTCATTGTATGCTCAAATTTTTTTTCATCATACGCTGTATTGTGTTTGTATGTTTGTATGCCGTCATCAATAACAATATGTGAATGTTTATGCTCAAACAAAGTTGAATAAACATTAGGGTATGGGGTTACCATAATCAATAGGACCTACTGCACTTTACAATCTTCGTATTTCACGCACTCGGTATGGACCTCCACAAAAGGTTTGTACCAGCCCCCCCCCCATATGGTTAATCCGGCACTGGGCATCATTGGTCTGATTGATCCATGTTGCCATTACATTTCAGTACGATTTATAGAAGCTAGGGCCAATCGTGAGATGTTTGCCTCCTTTCCATATACTTGGTCCAGTGTGGCAGACATGGCGGTCATTTTATGGACAATATGCGTGATAAATGTGGAATGTGACTCATGTCAAGGAAAAAGGTGTGTTATTTCAATCCGTTCCACGTGAAAAAGGTATATTTTTGTATAAATGTAACATGTGTTATTTTTAAGGGGGTTCAATTAGGCAAATTTTGAAGGATGATATACATGTTGGTGTTAGAAACTGATGAGACCACCCTTAGTGTCATCTCAGACGTCCTAGCCTTCGATGTTCACAGGACTGTCCCCTGTACAGGGAGTCCATCGCCCCACCGTGGCCTGACAGCTGAACGACCTGGTTCCATGAAAACCTCCCACTTAAACTTTATCATGCGCGGTGAACTCACCGATCAAGATGCATGACAGGTCCGCGATCGCTCGCGCTTAGATCTAGGGGTCGTTCACAATTGTCGACAATAACCTATTCGTAGGGCGTACTTTTTTTGTAATTTCGGCGGCGAGTTTGTAGAAACAGGGGAAACTGGAGAGAATGGAGATTGTGAAGAAACGCGGGAGACGCCACCCAGCCGCTAGAATTTAACCCCAGGAAGCCTCAAACATTTTTGAAACTTATCACGAACAATCATACCTTTACCCTCCCCCCAAAAAAAATTTCGTATCGCTAAGCATTACAATGGTGGATATATAATGGAAGACATCCTTATAAAGTCAATTACCAAAGAAATAGGGTAAATTACAAATCCTGTATACTGGCTATTTATTTTCAGTTTCGCACAGAAAACATATGGAAACAACTGATGCTACAAACATATCAATGTGCACATTATATTTCGATAGTTTACAACGTTTAATGCAATTGTAAAAATACATACAATAGAATGTCTCTATGCACTGTACATCATCTGATACATGATCGAGTACTTATTTACATTTCCGATTACATATTCTTTAAAGATATCATCTTGATATCTCCTGGACATGATGAATCAGGCACTGTGTGCCCTTGACCAGCTGCTAATTATATGTCCAGTCCTGAATAATCACAGTGACACACTGTTCTTGTAACTGTAAGATTATACGTTTCAGCCACTGAATTGTAATCTTGGTGCTGAAGCACTTGCATTTGCATCTTTTAATTTCAAGATGCAGCAGTTCTTCCTTTCTGTCAAGTGTCCTTCTGACACCTGTAGGCTGTGATATAGCGCTTTATGAATCATTGGTATTTGAAATTAGATTTAAATCCCGCATTAATCACTGGAATAAGTATGGGTAATGTGTGGTACACAGCATTATTTGTATGAATTATTATAGGTAACTATGCATACGTTATTATGATTTATGACATTACTTACGTTATCGTGCCAGTGTTATTGCATCACCACTGTTGTAATGTATGGCATGTGCATTCGTTAGCCCCGTGGATACAGTATGCGGTGAGCACTACCTTACATTTAATATTCTCCCTGGTTGTTAGTGTTTGGGTGTGGCAGGTGGATGGATTGTTTTAGGTGTGTGCTGTAATTACAGGAAATGTCACTATCATTGGCAATACGTTTTGTCATGAAACATAACAGTATGGAAACTAGTCATGATATATATTTATTGCAAGATGTGTCACCATTGTACAATGTATATGCTATGTTGCAATATTGTTTACATAATGCATTGATGGTGTTAATAAGTGTTTATATAATGCATTGATATTGTTAATAAGTGTTTACATAATGCATTGATATTGTTACTAAGTGTTTACATAATGCATTGATGATGTCATTAAGTGAGTACATGATGCATTGGTGATGTCATTAAGTGTTTACATAAAGCATTGATGATGTCATTAAAGGGGGGGTGAAGCACTTGAACAACCATAGCCCAAACATAATAACATACCATTTACAGTATATATCACCCTTATATGATGGGCGCAACGCCACGGTAATCTTGTAATATCCTTTTTAACTTTGCCATTATCTTCGCTGGGCGGCGCCATATTGCTCTGCGGGGGGCTCAGCGGCAGAGTGGTTTGAGTACGAGCTCCTGGCACCGCGTTCACACAGTAAAAACCTCTCGGAAAAACGGCCGAAACGCATGGAAAATCGAATAAAAAGAAAACTGGTGTGCACTGGATGGCTCCTGGATATATCAACTAGTACTACAAATGCAAGGAAAAAACTTTTGATCGACTTCCTAGGAAGAATTTGCAGCGGAAAATGTGGTTGCAAATGCGGAAATTGCCGTGTCCGCCAGCCGCAGGCTCTGCGAGTGAGCACTTGTCCGATGCAGATAACAAGACAAAAGACTATGTGATGAGCATGGACAGACGGTGAG
Source organism: Lamellibrachia columna (assembly GCA_963662155.1). Taxonomy (NCBI): domain Eukaryota; kingdom Metazoa; phylum Annelida; class Polychaeta; order Sabellida; family Siboglinidae; genus Lamellibrachia; species Lamellibrachia columna. The sequence continues at coordinate 33,227,895 of OY759263.1, read as the reverse complement.
CATCAAGATGTCATTCTTAGTCAAAGATACCGTTCCATCTTAGATCTTTTTTTCGCATATGACCATGCATCTACAGACTATGCTGCGACAAGGAAACGTCAGATATCAGAGGGCAGAGCGATGCGTAGGAAGCGACGAGCCGAAACCAGGTTAGTAAATTGGATTACCGTTACCATTGTGACTTATCACTACGATTACAATATAGTTCCACCCCAATAAGCACAGCTGTGCTTCAACGTCTGCATATATATGACCCACAGTAAATCGAAATGTATGAATACAATAAAGTGCGAGTAAGTGTTAATAGTTTGATATAATTACGAGTGTTTTCCAATCCGCCGATTTATATTCGACGTGATCATACGACTGATACGTACCGTCAATACGTGGCCGTACTCAGAACAATAACAATAACTCAGTAAGTGCTACAGGATATACTGCAACCTTATAACATGGGCCATGGCGTATGTACTAGGCAAAATTATTCAAGAAAATAATTTGATATTATTTATTGACAGTCATAATAAGTCTCATACTCATGTGTTCTAAATGCCTAGAGAGCAAGCAGCAAGCGTAAGGCTAAGCCTGGGGGGGAGGGTTGGATGCATGGGAGAAACACGACCAAAAGACAGTATAGACTATAGTGCAACAGAAGCCTACTGTTGCTGTTTACATTTCAAATTCTTTATGGAAATATTAAAAATATACAAATACTTTCATTGTGATTAAGTGCAAATGCAGTTACAAAAACTGTTTAAAAGTATTTAAATATTTAAGTAAAATGCATTTCACCCATGCAATGTCTAGCTAGCTGGAAAGGAAACTTACTAAGGCATCGCCATCTACCCAGTTGAACACTGTCAGATTACATGTTTGCTTTCTATAATGACACTTTACAATTTCTGTCTGAATTCTTGTGACTTGACAATAAGGCAAAATTATATAAAATTATTTTTCTTTATTGATCAGATTAAACCCCACATGTAATAACCGGAAGTTCATAGAGATGTATTAATTACATTTTATTCTAAGTCGACTGATAACACTGTAATGAATACCGTGGGTGGAGGGGGCAACTGTCGGCAACCCACAATAGTATTAGTACAAGCTATACATATGAAGGAAGTATATCAGGCATGGGGTCAATTCTGTTTTGTCCATTCCAAAAAATCAGTTCTAATTCCGCCTTGCAAAAAATCAATTCCAAAACGTTAAAATCCTAGGCTAAAGAAAAATTCAAATCCAATTCGTTTTAACACAGTTTTATTTGTCACGTGTGCACAAACATATTTAATTAGATATGATTAAAAAATTATTGTTTGTTAAATGCACACACACACACACACATATATATATATCAGGTTTGCCATATAAAAAACTTTAAAATGGCATTCAGCCATTTCATATGTACATTCTGCTGCGACACCTCTCCTGGATTTTTGCTAACAAAACCAGACATTTTGGACAGCCCTGGACAGTTGGGTCATTAATCTGAGTTTTGAACAGTTTCCCCTGCTTATATCGGGTCCAGGTCATTTGCCCCCCTTCCGGACATTTGCCCCTTTGTCACTTGCCCCCCAGACATTAGCCCCTTGCCTTATTCAACATCTGGACATTTGCCCCCTGTCTATAGCTTCTGGATTATTTGTAAGTTTTTTTAAGAAATGTTTTTTTAACTTATTTTTTTATTTCTGAACATGAATTCAATATATATATATTACCCTAATTGCAATTAATGTTCTTTGTGCAAGATCAGCCAAGTAAATTACTTTATGTAGTTGGAGATGATCCTGTAATCAAAGGATTATCTTTATTGCAATTGTGGAAGAAGCCAGTGACATTAGGACCTGGACATGTTAGGACAATTGAGGATATTTGAAAGAAGCCATCTCAACAAGGTTTCTTTTGAATTGCATTTACCATGGAGAGTTGGAGTGAATCCATTTTCCTATAAAACTGGATGCACAAGCCAGAGTTGTCAGAATTCACTTATAACTTCACCATGGAAATTACTACTAGCATTTGAGGAGGTCATGTTTTGAGTGTCATTCCTACACCAAGAAGGGGGACCAACAAGATTACTCTTCATTGGGAGTGAAGCCAGCGTCGATCCTGATCATGCAAGGGTGCTGTGGTCACTGATCTGATCTCCAGATCCAGAATGTGATCAACAAGACTGCCTGCAACCATGATGGTGACACGGCACAGATAGAAGCTGCCAAGGTCCGTGAGGACCTGAAAACTAAGGCAGCTAATACCAGGGGCACTCCAAACCAGCTGATCTCTGACTCATTACTGTCCACCACTGTTTGTGGAAGCATCACCCCAAGAACCCATCTTCCACCACTGATCTGACTATCAATGATACCTGTAAAACAACTGGTGACAAGATCATCTCATACACACTCCAGGGGATAGGCCATTGCATTAGGCTAAAGTGACTTTGACTTGTCATTGAATGTTATGTTATTGTAGTAATAATGATAAAACTGCAAACTGATTTTCACTTGTCAACTATCATAGAAAAAAGGGGCAGATGTCCGGGGGGGGGGAGCAAATATACTAGGAGGCGGATTTACTGGAAAGTTTGAGTCTTCAACATCCTAATCTCCAACATGTATTCTCCATGGGGACATTTTTAATTACTACAAAGGGCAAACCCTACAGCCACATGTAACAGCATTGTACAGGTGACCAGTGACATGTTTAGTATGGGAAACTTGTGGGCTGAACATTAGGCTTGGATAAACAAGGGGCTGCATTCAAGTGGGGCAGGCTTCCTCTCTCACACAAAGGGAATGAGCAGGCAGGTGCCCTTAATTGGCAATCTCTGTAAATAAACCTTCTACAATGAGAAAGAAAATGAGGCCTGAATGGTCTGATTTTGGTTTTACTGTCTGTTACAGTAACTTAATATTTCTTTTTGATGCAAATGCTTGATTATATTGTTCTTGGTCACAATGTTTCAATACCAGAGTAGACAGTGTCTGTGCTGTAATGTTGACAACTTCCTGGCTGTTACCAGATTCAGGGTGACATGCTAATAGAAGACAAATATGATTTTAAAAGTAATATAAGTAAATATCAGGGTAAATATTAACAGTATCAAGTCAATAATTCCAACAAAATCAATTCCAATTCCCAAAAAATCAATTTTGGAAAAACAAATTCAATTAAAAAAAAAATGTTGTAGTCAATTCCAATTCCGGAACTGGAATTGAGGGTCAGTTCCAATTCCAGAATGGAATTGACCACATGCCTGAAGTATAATCATGACAATATCTTGTCTCTGTGTACTACAGCAACAGTCATGAACAGTATAATTGAATTGAAACAAGCTTATGTCTGTGGGGCTTTTGTCGGGAGGGGCTTTTGTCCATGCACCATACTATCTAGCAGATGCTTTCAGTATAATACCTAATAATTATATATATATTTACATATATACATATATACATATATATATATATATATATATATATATATATATATATATATATATATATATATATATATATATATATATATACGTGTGTGTGTGCATGCAGCATTTATAAGGTAAAGATGTCACAAGCATAGATCTGCATTTGGTCCAATAACAATATTCATGCATTATGTTATCTAAATCGAGTGTCAGATATAAAATAAGGAACCCCATAGAAAGTGTACCTATGGGTCCATATTTTGTTATGGAATTTGGACCCCTTATAGAATTTTGACCTCCCTGGCCCATTGAAAACAGTGCAATGTTGATTAGATAATATAATGCACTTTGGAGCTAGGATGCTACAATTTTGGTTACATGCGTTTGGTTATGTTACCAGTGGCATTCGTCAAACTGACCAAACAGATTCATTAAAAACATTAAGAGATCAGTGAAAGACCCATTGGTTGAATTAACATGGCTCCATAGGGAAAATGCTTTTCCCTGTGGTTGATTACTTTATACATTCTATATGACACTGGCACTCTTATATTCTAAAAATAATATATATAAGAGAAAGTTTCTCACATTGTGATTCATTTTTATTATGCAAAAGATGAATTTTGTAAAATGTTCAAGTCACTGTATGTGTAATCTTTTCAGATGAAGGATTCACCATTGGTTCATACAAGTACAGGTACTAGTTTTGAAGCATCCAGCGCTACGGGTGATGCCGTCAATCTTTACATTACGGATGTCGCCTTTAGTGCCATCACTGCTACTACTGCTGTGGCACAACATACAACTGATGCTGAAACGCAAATCGATCCGGTAACGATATTTCAAGTGCGACACTTCGCGAATGCTGCTGTAGTCACGGATGACATTATTGCACCAATGAACGTTGATCATGACTACTCCTATGTGAAGCTTCCATCAGATTCAGTGAGAATAAAGACATTGGTGCAGATGATGCACACTATGTGATAACAGCGACATAACCGAGGGTGACTCAAGCAGCTCCGACACCTATGAGAAAGAGAAGAAGTTTGTCATTCGTGAGAAAAACTTATGTCACTTTTCTGCACCTGCCACACACCAAACAGCCATAAACTGTGACACAGGTTGTACTCATGTCTGATCTTATCAGCCAAGGTCTTTCGGATACTGGGGTGTCTGTCAGGAAAGTGTGCTGATTTCTACCCCTGGATGAGTGAAAGGTGAATTGAATATGTTAGGTGTACATGTACTATCAGTCAGAATAAGTAGTGTAATGGTGTATATTTAGTGCCAGTAGTGTATTGGAACAGATGGTTGGTGTGCAAGTACTATCAGTCAGAACAAGTAGTGTATTGATACATATGATTGGTGTACATTTACTGTCAGTACAAGTAGTGTATTTGGTAGAGAATGAGACGCTTGGTTTACATTTGCTGTCGGTAGGAACAAGTAGTAGATTCAGTCAGAACAAGTAGTATATTGGATACACGATTGGTGTACATTTCCTGTCAGAAGAAGTAGTGAAATGGTGCAGATTCCAGAATGAGACATTGGTGTACATTTACTGTTGGTAGGAACAAGTAGTGTATTGGTATGCATGATTGGTGTACGTTTACTGTCAGTCAGAACAAGTAATATTGTTACACATGATTGGTGTACATTTACTGTCCAATCAAAACAAGTAGTCTATTGCCATTGGTACAGATGATGATGGTGAAACAGTTAAAATGCCTTGGCTTTATAAAGATTAATTATTTCCTAAGCTAAACTACCAGTATATTTGATAATGTTGTGGCATAATAATGATGTGTGTAACTGTGATATCCATGTTCCAGGTTGTATTTCCCGGTGGTAAGAAGTCACTGTTTTTAGTCAAGCCTTATTTCTTTGGTAATTGTTTTTTATGTGAATAAACTGTTGATATATTTTATGTTGGTCTCAATATAAATGAAATTGTGTGTAGTGACATGCAAGATGTTGCAGGTAACATTTTTGTTGACAGAAATGGGATATGGATAAGAAGGCATTCACATCATTCAGTTATTAATATTTTAGTGGGAATTTTTGTAGTTTTCCAGGTTGTTTTTCGACCTGCTACATGCTGTGGGTGCCTCACAATTTGTCTATATCAGATTATCAGTACACTCACCTGTGTCAAGTCAATCTCCATAGCTAAACTTTCCATCAATTCAATTTGGTTCAGAATAGACATCACAGATCCTTCCCACATCGCAGGATGGGATTACTTGTCTTGCCTTTCCTGAGCCTGAAATATAATTTGTCATGGTTAGTTGATAGCACTAATTCCATAATTACCATAATAGTTGCAAAACTGTGAACATTACATACTGTCAGTAGTTAATTATTGTTATTTAAATGATTACATTGCACCAAACAACAAGGTGTGATGTGCTACAGAGAGGGGTGATTACAAGTACGAATATTAACGTAATCATGATTACAGTAATTACTGCAATCACAATTACTAATGTAGTCATGATTACAATCATTATTACAATCACGATTATGGTAACATTTAAGAATATATATATATTCACATAATGAATTAAATAAACCCTCATTTTATTATTGTCATCAATGTTATTCAACAACAAATCAAACCCAATATTAAAATACAGTCACGGTACACTTCATTAGATTAGATACAAAATAAAGAGAAAAGCCTGCTTGCATTGCCATTGTAGTTCGGACCTCGCCCTCGGGCTAGGTAAAAGAAATATGCAGAAAAAATATGATTATTAAAATGGCAATGATTCGATAACAATTGAATTACTGACCTGCTAGCTATAGGGCGAATCGATGAGTCGGCACGCAAATCATGCAATGACAGCAGACCAACATCTAGCACCGCTTTGTTTGTGCATATCACTACAAAATCATCGTCTTCGCCTTCGTACGGTGATGCAAGCACCAACGCGGTCGGGCACACGGTGCTGCATAGCCATAGCCTAGCCCTAGGCATGGTAGCTTCCTCGGCGCAGCATGATGACTCAACGTAAACGTGCGCAGACATCGGGACGCAATTTCCACAGGTTCACCACATCACATTACCTAGTCAGGAATCGTTGACAGTCAAAGCGCTATTGTAATTTTTCCTGAATCCAACGTCAACAAAGCCAAAGGCGAAGCCGACCTGGACTGGAGTCTGGAGCGTGACTCGCACACTCGGTGACATTTTACGACTGTCAACGGTTGTTTCCGTGTGGCCTGTCGAACTAGACTCTTCGTCTGTGGTTTCCATTTCTCCAAAGATAGACAACTATTACGGAAGTTCAGTAAACCACTAATCGCTAGTAGCAGATCTGGTAAAACTGTCCCAAGCGATGCATCCATCTTGTCAACAAGTAAAAAATAGTTCCGGTATTCCGTTATCGCATATTCTCGTTGGTTAGCATCTCGTGTGTTCGAGAAGTGCGGCGTTTTCCACGATTTTGTGCGTGTTTTGTTGTAATTTCTTTAACTTTTTTTATTTGGAACGAACAAAAACGCTATTTTGTTGACGTGTGTAAACACTTGTATATATAACAGAGACCCATATCTTTTTTTTCGCTCCAGAATGCCTATTTACGAAATAAATCGCAAAAAATCGAAAATTTACATTGATTAGATATACGCGACTCAAACCACTCGTTTCGACAACAAAATGGCGATACGCAGTGATGTATTTTGTCGATTTTTGTCTCGAACAAAATCAGTTTTTCAGTTTATCTCATAAATTAGCAGGTATCTGTCACCATTAATGCATAGTTAGATAATATATATTTAAATATACGGCATAACACAAAATTGCTTCAGTTCCCCTTTAAGTGAGTACATAATGCATTGATGATGTCATTAAGTGAGTACATAATGCATTGACGGTGTCATTAAGTTTGTACTGCAGTGAAAGAAATTTAATTATTAAACACTTTATTACATTCAACATTACATAGGTTTGTGTTACATGTTGAATGTAATTTATTTCAGTTTCGTAAGGGATTTGACAGCTGTATGTGCCTCTCATACCAGCTATCTGATAATTTAAGTATATAATATCTACTGATAATCCCTCGTCTATCCACTTAGTGATTTCTTCGAAAAAACATAACATATTTGTTAAGCATGACCTCGCTTTTAGGAATCCATGTTGAGATGGATTATCAATTTATGCCTAATAGGAAGTCCGCCATGTGGTCTTTAATTAGCCGTTTCTAATAATTTACAAATCACTGATGTTAAACACATTGGTCTGTAATTCTCTTAATTATTTCTGGAACCCTTTTTAGATAAATCAAGAATAAACATATAACTTATGTCGGACACTCAATACGCCAATGGTTCCCCTTTCTGCAATCTTGTTAAACCCTCACACACGCACCTTATTGGTTACAGATAATGCATACAAATTGGACAATATAACGAAGCCTAAGGAAGGAAAAAACCTCGGAAAAAAATTCGCAAGAATTCCGTATATTAGTTGCAATTTTCGTAGCAGCGGAAATTCGCAAGTCTTTCGAGAATACGAACTTATGAAACTTCGTGGCAAAGAAATTTATCCGCCATATCTTCTTACGTACGAAAGAATGTCTGCAGGAATACGTGCCCTGGTCTGTGTTTTGACTGTTACCGTTAGGTGGCATCGCCAGTGTCGGATTCACAACGTGTGGTACAATAGTGGTACACTCGGACCAAGTCCCTTCACAAAAAGATCCTCCCACAAAATCAATATCAGTTATATTTCCCAGTGCGTTGGTATTGCTGCACACATATCTGATTTTATGATTAGTAAGTGTTGGAGAAAAGAACACAGTGTTAAATAAATTATTAATTCCTACTTTATTGTGTGAATTGTTTCAATATAAGTCAAGTTTATAATTGTTTGTATGCTTTGCATATGCTTGACAATGTTACTGATAATATTGTAACATGATACAATGTTACTGACAACCTTGTAACATGATACAATGTTACTGATACCTGATGATAACCGGATATGTCTGGACGAACTTCCGGTTTCCGTCGCAATAGGCAGTGCTGCTTGCAACATATACACGGTTTGACTGACTCCATTTTGTGTAGGCGGTACCGCGGAGCGCCAGCAGCCAATCAGCGTCGTTATCGAGATTCTACATTATACAATTATTTTGGATGATTTAACTTTTCAGTGTGACAGTTGTGTTAATATAATAACAGTTTATAGTTAATTCGGATGCATCGTATACACTAACAAAAGTTTATTCTTGCATTATTCAAATTCCCGGATGGTACCCAAATTATGTATGCACCCATAATCTGGATATGCACCGGGTTCCGTCACAATGGAATTGGATAATCGAGGCTAGGCACAAGGCGGCTGAGAAAGCGACATAGCGTGGCGCCAGCTCGCGGATACATTTTAATCGAGGCTACTTTTGACTATGCGCAGCAAACCAGTGAAAGTAGATTTCGCTACTGTTTCGTTTGCGATCTTACGGATTTAGGTTAGAAGGGTTCCAGGAGTGCACCACTCATTGTACATTGTCAGCTATGGAAACAGACGGCAGTTAACGTACCTAACTGGTCATACATAAAACGGTAATTTTATAACGTTAAGGACTTCTTCCTTAACTTAGCAGTGTGAGCAGAGTTGGTGCATATCCGGGGTATATCCTGTGGAACAAGGTGAATGCAGAGTTGGTGCATATCCGGGGTATATCCTGTGGAACAAGGTGAATGCACTAACTTATCTTCTTTGTGCTAATGGTTGTTCAGTTGTTCAACAAAGATGTCAGCAAAGCTTTCAACATTGTTTGTTAAAGGAACGAAGTTCTGATCATAACTGCAAATAATTAGCATATTACATTTGCTACCCTGTTCCATCCATCTTGTTGCAGTTCACCGCCAGTTCTTGCTCCTTTTCTTTATCATGTTTTTCTTCATTCGTTTTGTATTCTGTCATTGATTTCCGACTGATGCAATAGTCGGTACCCGGAATGTCATACTCAAGTGGATAGTGTCTGTATTGGAAATGTGTATAGAAACACATTAACCTTTGTTTTGTTACGGTGCTCAATTGCCTGTTGCAATGACGTAACAAGTCGTAAACAACAATGATGTTGTCCAGACTATATATTTATCTGCCACACCGCAACTGTTCGTTTTGAACATGCATAATTTCTGCTAGGGATGGGCAATAAACAGTTGGGTCCGTTCAAACACTCAGATGTCGATATATTTCTATATCTCTGACGAAGCCGTTACGTTAACTCGGATACTTACTTGGTATATCTGGTTGTATAGTATCTTTCAGTGGTTAGGTACCTCAATTTCTTCTTGGTGGTATTCACAGTAGGTGCTGACACTTCTTCAGGAAGTTTGTTCCAACAATTGCTGACACAATTTGTGAAGAAGAGTTAACGAATATCTGTATGAGAGTACTTCCTCTGTTTTAATGGCCCCTCAGGTTGTTGCAACATTGTTAAAACATTTCCTGTTTAGGCCAGTGGGATATTTATATATCTCGCAGAGGTCCGCCTGAAGTCGTTTCTGTTCGAAAGGAACTGATACGATATGTGTTTTATTGAGTTTCAACGCTCTCTTCTGAACGTTCTCTAATTCATTTATATCGTCTTGCAGGAGGCTGCGTGTGTATCGCCATGCGGGAGGAATTCTTCACCGATGTCGCCGAGTACGTTGACCGACTCGAGCCGTTCATGCAGCAGATGGCCGAGCAAGGCGCGTGGACTCGGGAAGAAAGGACAGTAGTGCTCAAGTACACCTCCGACAAGACCGGCGTCATGTTCGTCTACTGCGTGAAACAGTCGGGAGCGCCAACCGTCACCTCAACCCAATTTACGGAATAAATATTCTCGTATTATGACTTCTCTGCTAGTTAGTTTATTGGGAATCGGATATTCGCTGAGTAATAATAGCAAAACCCGTCAGTAGGGGAATTATTGATGATGCAATTATGTGGCTGACACGGACATATTGTTTATTTAACCGAGAAACGTCTCGTTACTCTATTGTATTCTTCGCCGAAGTTACGGCAGTTGCAGCGAAATATTGCCGTCATTGTTTATGCTTTAATTCATGCATCATAACATTGTGACCCTTAGTGGCAAAGTTTATTAATAAAAAACAACGATACGAAAATTGTCACTACGGTTATTTATTTTATTAAACAAATAATTATCACGCACGCACGCACGAACGCACGCACGCACGCACGCACGCACGCACGCACGCACACACGTGTTTACATACCATGCGCGAATCGTGCATCTGATGTTTGTCATTTATTGCCCCAACAACGCCAAACAAACGCTGTCTTTTCCATAAAACTTGTTAGTTAACACATGCACGTGTCGGCGCAAGCTGCCGTACCACACCACGTGTAACTATTCTCCATAATGTATGCATCACGTGATGAAATCCGAGCATCGCATTGGTTCACATCCGCCCATGGTGCTCAATCTACCTGCTAAAAAAAACACGCCTCACGGCTGTCGGTTATTATCCTGTCCGCCTTCTCCTTTATTGTCGCATGGACATCTCCAGTGGCCAGCCTCCAACCAGGTCCACGAACATCAAAGGCCAAAAACAGTGCCAGAAATTTGGTCACAAGGACACACGTTGTGCGATTCTTGTATTGCAACTTCGAGGACTATGTTACAATGTGCAAGGTAGACAGTATGGAAGGATTGCCTTAAATTATTTCTCAAGTGCTTTGATGAAAGCAGAAAGCTTGCCGTCCTACTTGGAGTATACTGCCATTCGGTGGATTGTTACCTGGCATTAGTTGTAGTACACAACGGCTATTTCGTCCAGGTAGTTGCACGTCCAATTTTTTGCGTAGTCCATTTGGACAGTTGCCTACGTCTTCCCCGCCGAGGACTGCTTCAAGGTACGAACGTTTAGATATTGGGCGATGACGCGGTGACAGAGCATGTGGAACTCGACCATGCCGTCTGTGAACTCGACCATGCCGTCTGTGAACTCGACCATGCCGTCTGTGAATTTGCCAGTGAAGCTTTCTTTACTTTCTACAACTTCATTAAACAGTTATATTGCTGCTCCGGTTCTGCTATTGCTAGCGTTGAAACGTAGCAACCAACGTAGCAACCAATGTAGGACCTCTTCTACTATGGGTCCTGTCTTTCTATGTAGCTTCTGGGATTCCCAGGCACGGAGCCTGTGCGTTAATCTTGGCACTCATTCTGATATATGAAAAACATCTGGGTTCAGAATAACACTAAAATAGCAAAACCGTACCGTAGGTCGAATAAGTTTTATCTATGTAGTAACGCGTTTTGCTAAGTATGTACCGCTTATATATATATATATATATATATATATATATATATATATATATATATATATATATATATATATATATATATATATATATATATATATATATATTACTTCGCTGAATCGGAGGAAATGTGTATTATATATATATATATATATATATATATATATATATATATATATATATATATATATATATATATATATATATATATATATATATATATATATATATATATATATACACACATTTCCTCCGATTCAGCAAGTAACGAGGGGAGAACACAGTCTCACCATGAAACAGTGTTGTGTAACGAAGTCAAAACTCGACTCACTTTCTTGTCATACATACACAGCAGACATGCCAAGTCTATCGGTTTTCCCTGTAGACTGCCGGTTTTCGTCTACCGGTCGGTTGAACATTTCTACCGGTTTTTGCGATTTTGGGGAATCTTTTTCATTTTATTGGTAAAATCGGCACTGGTGAGCGAAAAATCTCGAGTAAACCCGTTTGAATCTGAATCTCAGCCTCGATTCGGATATCGCAGCTACGCACGCTCGTGATCTATGCCATATATCTTTCGCTTGAGTTATTTTTATCTACACATTTTAATCATTGATCGCTAGTTTCCGGGACCAGTTTTCGGGACCAGCTGTTGGAGGAATTTACCGACTTCCAGCTGATACCCGACGACGAGCGGCTGTGTGTTTGGACCACGGGCACACCCATGTTTATTCGTCTCGTTGCGCTGGCGAAGGCGCTGCTGACGATCCCCAACTCGAACGCTGCTCCAAAGAGGACCTTCAGCATGGTGAAGAATATCTTCACCGAGCAGCGTTTGCACTTGGGGAATTCGACTCTGTCAGCACTGCTGAAGTGCAAGTTGAACGAGGACACTATCTGTACCGAGTTCGCTCCCCGTGAGCGCACACTGCGGTTGGCGCATGCCGCGTGCACGTCATACAACGACTTGTGCACTAGCTCGACACAGGAGCGAGTGTGAATTTTATTTAGAGCATTTTGTTGTACAGGTGTATCTACATGTTGTTTGTATTTTGTGTATTTATACATTAGTGTTTTTTATTTATGTCATTTGCACATTCCAGGTAGTTTTTACATTTATATTTATCAATCTCAGTCAGAATTGTGTCTAGCTTTGAATATTTCTGGCATGGTATTTTTATTTTATTTATCAGTACTGCCTTTAACAGTATTATTCTGTAATCTGTACTTTATTAAGTGCCGTTTTATCAATATGATGTATCATGCTGATTGATGCTTGTTTTCTACATTGCTGCATGCATGTCTAGCTTGTTTGTAATTATTGTTGTATAAGTTTTATATTTTTTTATCATTTGAACATTTCAGCATAGAATGTGCGTGTTTACGTAATTGAAATGTGGAGCATTTTATTGCTTTCACTGCTGTGTTTTTGTCCATTACCTTAATTGTTATGGATCTTGCATCGTTCTTAATATTTTTTACATGATTTATGATTTTTTGGCAATGCATTTTGTATATATTATTAACTATTTCTATTGTATATAATTCTCATTTCTTGTGTATTAGAAGTATATGCTGTGTGTGTCTATGTAATTGAAAAGTGGAGCATCTAGCTATTTTCACTGCTATTTCACTTCTATGTTTTTGATCCATTACCTTAATTTTTATGCACCTATTTATGTACCTATATATAACTTATTTAAATCGTATATAATTACCATTTCTTGTGTGTATTAAAATAACGAGTTTAACCAGTGTGGTTAATAGTGTGTTTGTTGAGCTGTGTCTCGATTGTGGCTGCCGGCCTTCCGAACTTGGCACGTCTGACACACAGTAAAGGCAGCCCTTTCAATCTAGACGTTCACCACACAGACGACAGTACATGCCCTCACATGTTACTAAATTAGTATCTCAAACTCCGAGGCCACGATAGTGGGCTCGTATTTAGGTTTGCCGACACACTTCCAATATATCGAACATATTTTTCAAACATGTTGCGTAGCGCTGCAGCATTTGCTAAGCTACACTCAGAAAAGATCTCTCCTCACTCCTTTCGCATTGGGGCCACTACGCTGGCAGCTAAGGATAGATTTAAGCAGTTCGACCGAAAACGAGGCTTATACGCCGTATATATCAGACAGTATATGCTGTGCTCAGACAGTTAGTTCTACTGATTTAATGTGTTATATACAATCAATGTCACATTTAGTTACATAAATATTCCAAAACTGCTCTTGGAACTAACAGTTGAATAAGCAATTATTTTGAGGGAGCAGACTCCTTATAGGATGTTATTTCCAGAATAAACATTTGCTAATGTAATTAATGGTGATACATCATTTCCACAGCCCTGGAAATAAGGTAGTGCTTTAGTTAATTGTTGTGAAAAAATAGTTTTTCCCAAGCCAAAATATAATAATAATTATAAGCGGAGAACAAATGTTTCGGTCAATATGCCCATGCCATGTATTTTTTGCACAAAGTGCGACACCAGTCGGAATCGAACTGACCGCTAAAACCGAAACATTAGCATATACCCTTAACTGCAAAGTTAACTGATTATTCTCCAAAATGGCAAGCTGATTCCCTAAAATGTTTAGTAGAACCACAGTACAGCACCTATGGATCAAGCATACAGTGCAGAAGCCAGTCCAGAAGAAAGGATGATTTGAGCGTCTCTCTAGCCTCGAAATTTTCCAGGGAGAACACAACAGCATTAGTAACTTATATGGGATGGTGGATCCAATGAAAAAGAGCTTGGTTGGCAAGCGCATCATCAATGCTATTCAGCTCAATGCATTCATTCAATACAGTATTATATGTGTTAGTACATAAAGCAGTTGTTTTACATTCCAGAATACAATTATGAACTATGTCGTTACATTCACTATCCGTATCAATTCTTATAATAATGAAAATAACTGAAACATTTGAAAGCGCATAATTTTTAATGAGCCATAAACATTATAAACAAAAAGCAAACAACAGAAAGAAACAAAATAATTTATAAAATATATTTGGCGCAGATATACATTTATCAAATCTTCATGCACCACACAACCTTTTTGAAGGGCAAGTAGAATTTGAGACAAGGAAAGAGAACAAAATGTAACTGCCATTCAAGACTTCAGACCATTGAGTCAACTATTCGAAGCTAAATTTCATCAAGTTTAATCATGAAATTAATAAAACACTGCTTTAATCAATGAAAATAGACAATAACTTACCTTTCTGAGCGAAATTACAGACACTATTTTCAGCAAAGGAGATGGCTCGGGATTCTCACACGAACTCAACATTTCGTCTACTACAGGGGTCATGCCTCAGTTAGACTTCCTGGTTACTTATGCCCTACGAATGTAGGGCATAGTAAGTTTGGATATAGAACGTTTTACAAAAATTCATACGATTTGACATAAGTGCATTTGTGCAGGGACATTACCAGGTTTGCTGGCGGAAGCTGTTGAGAGTGAAATTGTGGACTTTTTGATGATTTTAATAGGCGGAAGGATATTTGTGATTTTTTTTGCGATTAGACACGTGTGCTTCGTAATTCATGCCAATATTGGTAAACATTGAGGGGTGTCGCACATACAGGTATATTACAAGAGTTAGAAATGTCTAATTTTGACAAAACTCGACCAGCATGTCAGTGGGATGATGACAGCGGCTGGTGAAAACTTTTATAATTTTTGATGGTCACGTTTTCTTATAATTTTGCAAAACGTTAACATGGCCGCCAATGGGAAATGTAACTGTAGGCTGAACCCAATTAAACGGTGGGTCACAGCACAGCACGGTCGTGGTCACAGCACGGTTATAACATTTTTATATGCTTATGTTTTAATCGTTGTTGTTAGCCTAATTGTGGATATTGCAGGTAATTTGGATGAAATAATGCGTTTGTTATAACACATTGCATAGAATTTTTATAATTTGCAATTCTGATAATATAATGAGGGGTCATATTAAAAAAAAAAAAAAAAAAAAAACGGCCGCTAACCTGCCCCATGTTGTGTGTGTTTGACTTAGAAAATTGTCGGTGTCATGCTAGTTAATATTATATTATTATATATATATATTTTATTTAATATATTCAACATGATCATTACTTATTAAGCGCCGCTATTATTGAAACGTTTTAACCGTCTCCTTTAGGAGGTGTCCTGTAGCTGACCTACTATATATAAAAATTTTCAAATAAATGTACATTTTAATGTTGTGCTATAACGTTTGATGTGCATCAGCTGATAATTTACGCAATTTAATGTTTAATAAGAAATTTTATTGTTCATGAACACAGTTTTATTATTTTCCATGTGTTAAAACTGCACGAAAGAGCTTGAAATAAGCACTTGTTATATAGAAAATAATCGTTGCGTTTCGTAAATGCCTAATCTCAACGTCTTAATACGCATTTCATGTCGTGTGCAGTTCTCTGTAAGTGCTTGGGCACAAGGAAATGAAGGTATGCAACCCTAACCGTAGCTAACCCCATCTCAAGCTAACCCCATCCTTGGCTAACCCCATCTCTAGCTAACCCCATCCCTAGCCAATCATAACCCTGAAGTGGTTTACATAAGATAAAACCATTCCCATAGACACGAGTTGCTAGGAGAAAGTGAACAGTTTGCTTGGAAAAGGCAGACAGCAGTAACAATCACGAATAGCCTGGTGTAGAGCCGATGCCAAAATGGAAATTTGGTCAAAATTAGGGGATATGACACCAGTTTGTGATGGAGTAGGCAGCTATTTTGCACTAGAACAGTCATTGGTGATATTTTTATGTGGCTCAATACATTGGCCACACTGTGTAACAAATTTGGACAGAATAGTTGTATGTTGGTTGTGTCACTGCCACTGGAAGTATTGCATATATCAGCATTTTCAAATCTGGCCGCAACGGGTATCTGGTAATATGATACCCCTTTATGGTGGCGTATCCAAATCAAGCAGTACGCCTTGTATCTTACCAACTAGAAGCATGACAGCAGTCATATAAACAATAAAAGTTAACAATTCTGACACATTGGAAATTACTCAAAATCCTGTTAAATGTGACAAATTGTCACTTTTTTGACAAAATTACACCATGTATGGTTAAAAATGAAGCAATTATATTAATTTGAAAATAAATTCATTGCAATATCTAAAGAGACAATAAGCAGGCTTCATTGGTTCGCAATGCTCTGGAAATCTATTATACATGATATATGATTTATCAAGTGTCAAAGTGGATATGTAATTAAAATATGTAACTGGTTTCAGCAAATATTCTGAACATGGCATTGTTTTGATTTGGCTGTCAAACAAATAATAATGACGTGACAAACAGGAGTGTTCTATAATATGTGTTCATATATATTGTGCTGCTACTTGATGTAAAATTGGACACTTTCTCAGAAAATAGCTTCCCTATTTGGGGCCATGCCTCAGTTAGACGTCCTGGTGTGTTACCTACGAATGTAGGGCATAGTAAGTTTGGATATAAGACGTTTTAAAACTTCATATGATCTGACATAAGTGCATTTGTGCACGGACATTACCAGGTTTGCTGGCGGAAGCTGTTGAGAATGAAACGGTGGACTTTTAGGTGATTTTAATAGGCGGAAGGATATTTGTGATTTTTTTGGCGATTAGACACGTGTGCGTCGTAATTCATGCCAATATTGGTACACATTGAGGGGTATCGCACATACAGGCATATTACAAGAGTTAGAAATGTCCAATTTTGACAAAACTCGAACAGCCTGTCAGTGGGATGATGACAATGTTTTCCAACTCATAGTCGTGCACCATGGAGGTCTTTATATATATATATATATATATATATATATATATATATATATATATATATATATATATATACATAAAAAAAATCCCAAACGACGAAATAACTTTTTGTGAGTGGAGTAGTGGATGCTCAGCACGAGGTGCGAGGCTCGCCGGTGGAAGCAGGCTGGAATTGGTGGCGCTACCTCTCGTATTAGACGTGCAAGCCCGGTTACTCGACCAGTGATCGCTAGGTGTCGCTGAAGCGGGCTAGCTGTGACCAGGACCGTCACCCAGGTGGGATTAGCCCGGTCATCGGTCGGTAGTGGCTTTTTGGCGCGAGCACGAACCCTCGTGGGAAGAGAATGGGCTTTCCATTTCAACTGCTGTGTGTGCTTCCACGCGATGCAGTTCAGCAATTTCTGCTCAGTTTTGAAATCAAGTTCAGCAATTATATTATGCATTGTAACTGCGTGCTGTGTGGTGTGTCTTACGTAGACCACGATTCAGGTTTCTGTAAACAATATGCTAAAAATGGCAATAAGTATGACATTAGTTTATTAGTGTTTAACTAATATATTGCTATTACTTATATAATATTAATATAAGACAAATTGTCATAACTGTACAATTTGCGAAGGTGGTCAATCTATCAATACACACTGCAAGCGTAAAAACCACTATGCACAATCTCATTCTGAGCAAACAAACAGGAGAGTGACGCTCTGTCGTTCATGAGACAGTTTCCTATCAGTGAATAATGCTATCCCATGTGAAACGTCGGAAATAAAAGTGAAACGTGAACATTATTTTTTTAAGAAAACATCCTAAAAGTATGGAAACAATCCTAAAAGTATACAGAAATAAAACAATCACCTTTATGCAAAAGAACTGCCGTCAGCTATCACCGCCCAAAGGTTCCCACTTAAATCCACACATTACCTTGCAGTCTGGGAAGTGTTAATTAGCTTTGTTACGAGACAATACACAGCCTTAGTACCATGGGTAAACATTGAACTCAATCACATGAATTTGAAACATGCCGTTTGAAACCAATACGACATAAGGTATCTGTACCAGTCATGTTTTAAGTGTATGCCATCTAGTGACCAGGCAGGCAACGGTATGGTCATAGCATAGAGGTCAAAGAACGTACGTATTCGGTCACTCCGAATGTCGTCTCGTAAAACGTCGTACATTGCACGATTTGTTCTAACTATCATCTCGTTGGCAGTATATTTTCCCTCGTAGATTATGTCCTGCCAATCCGGCTTCTTCTTTAAGTCGTTCTCACTAAGGAGACTGAACCAGTAGAAGGCAGTAGTCCGTGGCACATATCGGCTGATGATATCTCGCAAAGACGTTATGTCCGCCCGGGTTTTATTTAGCGTTTTACGCATACCTTTATCGTGGCTGTTAGAAAATAACAATATTACATCCGGGTAATTGTTTTCTCTGGCGAGATAGTCGCCAAATAGTGTAGGAAATAACTTTCGAGGTTTCACTTTGTTACACCGACCGGTTCCATTGACGGATGCCGGCGAACAGCGCGAGTTCGTGCTCGGTAACTTTCTATCGGTGAATGAAATTATGCTAATGAGTTCAATTAAAACGCTTCGTGGAAGAGAGTCACCGTTATCATTCCCGGTTTTGTCTGAAGAGTTAACGAAGATGCATTCAAACAAAAAATTATATCGCTTATGAGAATTGTGCTTAGGAAATTTCGTTGCACGACGCTTTCGCTTGGAAAAATAATTTTCCGAAAGGTCCTTACTTAGTAGTATGCAACGAGTTATTGATTTCAACATTTCCTTCAATGCCTCGAAATACCTATTGCCGTGCGAATCGCCGATCACCACAATCCGTTTGATTTGTTTTTGCTGCAGACAACGTTGGAGCAGTTGCGGTGGAATGACGTCATATTTGAACTGACAGAAACGAGGCACAAAGCGACTGCCTGGAAACGAGGCGTTGTTGTTATTCCAATGTTGCTCTTCGGGGAAATGGTCGCGTGCGACAAGACAGTTTCTTACGGCGCTATCGCTGCACAGCCTGGAACTGTATGAACACCCTGTCGTCAACACCGCTCTACCGTCGGATTGTGTTGTGTATTTCTTGTCGTTGGTGGGAAAACGTTGTTTTCTGATTGCCATGACATGTCCCCGGCCGTATCCGTGGCGATAGGCAGGCGACGAATGCGGAAACACATTTGTTGTGGATGCGAATATGAATATGCCGATAACGCTAAGTAAAACCCAGATACATCGGCACGTACCCATTCTAAACTTGTACTTATAAAACGCCGATAGATGCATCTTGGCCGGCAATTCCATTTACTCTGAGCGGTGCTCGGTTCGTCACGCTTGACTGAAACAGAGAAGTTGCGTACGTTCGTCACCAAGAAAACGGTACAACCTATGAATGTATGTATACAAGCCCGTCCTCGTGGTCTTGAAAATGGTGATTCGGGCGTACACAGTTAGCCGGGGATTTTTAGGATGATTTAAAAAAAATACATTTAAAAGAAATTCTCCCCAAAACGGGGGTTCGAACCCCGAATCCCCTTGAGGACGGGCATGATATGTTTATAGTTCTGATGAACATTTGTGGAAAAGCCTCTTCACATATGTTGCAAAGTCGAGTCGAGATCACAATCTGTCAGATTGTGATCTGAACCCCATTTTTACAGAAATATCAGCAGTCAACTTGCGATTTCCAAAAATCATGTAATTAGTTTTTGTTACATTAAGAGATAATCGATTAACAGAAAACCACACCTGGAGTTGCTCAAGTCCATTATTTATCATCCCAACAAGTTCATTTAAGTCCCTATCACAACATAGTATGTTTGTATCATCGGCAAATAAAATAAAATTAAGCACCTTTGAAACTATACAAATGTCATTAATGTACATGATAAATAACTTTGGTCCCAAAATGGAACCTGTGGAACAACACACGATACATTTAGTATTTCTGATTCACAAATATTAAAATTGACAAATTGTTTTCTATTTTCTAAGTAACTCTGTATCCATTTATGTGAGACACCACACACACCATAGAAATGTAGTTTTTTTACACATTATATCATGATCAACAGTGTCAAAGGCTTTCTTTAGGTCAATAAACACTCCAGTAGCATAGTTGTTGTTTTCTAGAGAATAAATATAGTATATCGTATTTATTTAGGAATAAGCCCATCTTATCATTATATAGTTTCTAAAGAATTGTTGAGAATTGTGGTAATAATGATATTGGCCTGTAATTTGTAAACACATTCTTTTCACCTGACTTAAATAGTGGAACAACTTTGGCAATTTTCATCTTGCTTGGAAATACACTTGTTTGAAGGGATACATTATATATGTGGCTAAATGGCTTAATTATTTTAGTAATTACTTTCTTTATTAAATTCATAATAATATCACTGTAATCAGTTGATCTTTTACTTTTACAATGTTGTACAGTTCTTATAAGTTCTAGGTCATCAACATAACTTAGAAACATAGTATGTTCTTCTTTCCTTTCTAAGTAATCATAAAGAGTTGCATCATTTTCAGGTAAGGAAATATTTTTTGCTAAGTTGGGGCCAACATTAGTAAAGAAATTATTAAATCCATTGGCAATATTCTTTTTGTTTGAGATTAGCTTGTTGTTTTTTATAAAGCATTTGGGGTATGTTGGCTTATTGTAGCTTTTGTTAATTGCATTATTTAATATTTTCCAGGTTTCTTTAACATTTGTTTTCTGCTTTTCTAACAATGTGCCATAGTAGTTTTTCTCAGCAATTCTTAATATCGATGTGAATTTATTTTTGTAAGTTTTGTATTTTTGTTCTGCTGCAGCAGATCTCGATATAATAAATGCTTTACATAATTTATTTTTACAAGCACATTTTAAACCTTTTTTGAACCAGGGCTTTTTATTAATATAACTTTTCCTGGAAACTCTTTTCACTAGACAATGTTTGTTAAATATATCTATGAATATGTGGAGAAAAGAGTCATAAGCTTGATTAACATCATTTGTATCAAGAACATTTTCCCAAGATTGCTGACTCAGTTTTCATCGGAAAATGAAGCGCCAATGCATCCTCGTTTATCTTTCTGATATACTGAAATTCATTTACATTACATCTGCTTATGTTATACTCGCAAAGTGCAAAAATCGGTAAGTGGTCAGTAATGTCATTGAACAAGATGCCACAAGTTAGATTGTAGCGTAATTCATTGGTGAATATATTGTCTATTAATGTAGTTGAGCTATCTGTGATCCTAGTAGGCTTGTCAATTAATGGGTAAAGACCCAAACTATACATTATGTCTAGAAATATTTTAGTATTACTATGAGTCTCATGTTTCAGCAAATCTATGTTAAATATCGTTTTAATAGTTTTAGCATTACTTAAAATATGTTCTGTGTTTTCACAAAAGGTATCTAGGTTTGACCATGGAGTTATGTATTATGTATTTCAGAAATTTCAGGAGTTATGTATTTCAGAAATAGCGATTTTGTCAAATTTTACGTAGTGATAATCCATTAACTTTACCGATTTTCTCAGTGAATTGTAGGTTGGTGTAATACTGACATTTTGACGATAGGTTATTGTAGAAATTGTTTTCTGGATCTATATAATTTTTTTAAATCATGGGGATTATAATCCGAGTATTTGAAGGAATTGAAATTAAATTGTGAGCAGTTATCTATTAATTTATAAAGGTCTTAATAATCTTCAACAGAAGAATTCTTAAACACACATTCATCATCACTAATATTTTGAAATGGAAAAACTTCACAACATGATGTACATTGATAATTTACATTTTTGCAACGGATTAATCTGAATTGTTCTTGTGTTATTTTTGCACATCGTTTATGATAAACTGGTTCACATAGATCACATTTTATGGCATAACTGTTTAACGTTTGGTTACATATTAGACATGCGTCTAATTTGATCTTTTAGTATTAGCCATCATAATATTAGCCATCATAAATTAAATGTGATAATACAGCGTATATGAACATAGAAAACATTTGCAGGATTTGCACTACCAGACACTAGATAGTAACATACAAGAGTCCATATAACTATGTTCACAACACACATGATCTTCATGGACAATAAGTAAACTCTCTGTCCAAATACTGCAATCTCAGAGTTTGTCCAAATCGTTTTTACATTTGATCATCACTCTATTGGTCTGCTTCGTCTTTTTTACAAAGATGTTGCCGTTCATCGTCCATGTGCCTACTATTTTCCGTTCTTTTTTGAGCCGTCGGGTCTCCGCAAACAGTTCATTATTCTTCTGGGTAAGATGGTCATTCAGGAAGACTGCACTACCTTTCAACATTTCCCGTTTTCGCATGATTTCCGTCTTTTTGTCAGTTGACAAGAACTGGACGATCACAGGCGTCGAGCCATCTTTGCGTTTGGGGAGGTCGTGAGTGGCTGTGATTTCGATTTCAGCCACGGACACGCTCAGCTTCTCTTTCGCAAATTTCACAAAGTTTTACCTCATCGTTGAGGACTCATTGATGTCATTTCCGTCATTTGTTTGAGTGGGTGTCCTCGCAGATCTCGAGCGGGTTGTTGTATGTGTTTGAGTGGGTGTAATCTGAGATCTCGAGCGGGTTGTTGTATGTGCATAGCTATGCAAGTTCAAACCACTTACTATAATGTCACGTTTTCGTGAATGCTGCTCCAATTCGTTCACACGGTTTTCTAGAATTTCGATTCTCTCATCGTTTATCATTCTGAGCAGTTCATTTATCTTCTTCTCGATGGTCGAGTTGCTGTGTTTCAGCTCATCTACAGACTTGCACAGAAATTGCAGTGATGATTTGATGTCGGTTATATCCGTTTCCAAATCGTCATTTCTCGGCGGCATGGTGGTTGTTGAGCGATAATGTGGGTCGGTTGACGTGGCGAATTTTAGTTTCGTGTTAACTACTCACACAAAGCACGAAAGAGAGGCAACTGTATACCCTGCATGTTTCTGAGTTTTAACTGGACGTCACAATGATGCTTGAAAGTCGACAGATTGTAGCGTCATCACGAAATGTTTTTATTTTATAGCAGTGATTTTGGAACCGTGTCTACCGTCGCCGTTGACATCTCAATCAAGTGATTGAGGGCATTACAACTAAAACGCATATATGGAATAAAATAATTTAAATGATAAATAACATTAAGAACAATATAATTATGTAAGTATGAAATGGGATTAAAATAGTTAAATAATAAATTAAGGTATACAATGAATTAAATATGACAAAATAATAATAATAACTATTGAATAAGATTAAAACCGGTAAACATATAATTCTATCTTGTGTATTCCTCTAGGAAAAGGAAGGTCTTTAATTGCCGTTCAAAACTGGCGCAGCTGTTAGAGTTTCTAATGTTAGCGGGCAAATAGTTCCAAAGAGTAGCCGCTGCTTTGGCGAACGTGCGGTCACCGTATGTAGCTGTTCTAGTTCTAGGCACAGTCAATGAGATGGTAGATTCGGATCGTATACTATAGTGAGCGTGTTGGCCTGTGAATGGACAGCCTGCTGGGCGGAGCATAGTCCGCCATGAATGTTGTCAGTAACATTGCTACTAAATGTGTTCACTGCGCCTGCTATCGACCGTAGAACCAACAGTTAGTGCACCTAAGCTAACGCCCGTTAAACCAATGTTTACTGTACCTAAGCGATTGCCCGTTTGTGCGTGTGTGTGTATGCGTGTGCCTGTGCCTGTGCGCGTGCGCGTGCGCGTGCGCGTGCGCGTGCGCGTGCGCGTGTGCGTCTGTGTGTGTATGTTTGTTTGTGTGAGTGTGTGTGTATGCCAATGTTGAGTAATAATTCGTGTGTGTTGTTTGTGGCCGTGGGTGTGTAAGTGAGTGTGCACGTGCATGTGTGCGTGCATGCGTGCGAGTACCCATTTTCAGTAATGACTTTTGTATTGGGTTAGGCTATGACTCTGGTTTGTGTCTAAGACCATCTTGTGTAATATGATCACTCGTGCCCATAGTATCCACGGGCCATGTTCATATTTCCAAAGCGTAATGTAATAGGAACCATTTTGAGAAAATGTTCTCCTCCTCCTCATTAAAAAAATAACAACCTACAAGTACAGTAATGCCCATAACAATAGTCAACCGCGATAACGTTTACGTAACATTTTAGATTAGATTTTTTAACAATACATTCAACATTAGCTTCTTGTTGTCATACAAATCATCTTGTATTGTCAAACAAATCGAAACAATTCGTCAGGCACATGTCTTGTTTCAATTGTAACAACATCAGTAAACATGAATTTAATCAGGTTATTGTTGGCAACTTCACAGTTGGATCGTGCACAATTTAAATAAAAAAATTAAAAGCACAAATCCACTCAAGTGTAAAATTATTATACAAATAATTATTGAGCGTTATGCAACATAAATTTCTATAAAATTACACTTATATAAAGTAACTTAAATGTAGAGTAACCTATATTCACTAAAAAGACATGTGACCACCACACACACAATAAGAGGCGCTTTACATTGAAATCAATTAAATAAATATTGTATCATAATTATCTGAGATACGCAGACGACACAACTCTAAACGCAGGAACAAAGGAGGACCTGACAGAAATCATGGAAAGAGTAAGGAAAACAAGCGAGAAAGCAGGCCTATGTTTTAAAGACGAAGGTCATGACTACTGGAGATATTGGAGAGGTGGCAGTGGACGGAAAAAGCGTGGAGGTGGTAACGAAATTTGTATTTCTAGGAGCATTGATCACCAAAGATGGACTATGCGACAAAGAGATACGCAGAAGAATTGCAATGGGCAAAGCCGCAATGGGAGGACTAACAACAGTATGGAAAGACAGAGGGATTACGCTTCAGACTAAAGTGAAACTGGTGAAGGCCTTGGTATTCCCAATTGTATTGTATGGAGCGGAGACTTGGACGATGAGAAAAACCGAGAGGAAGAAAAGTGACGCATTTGAGCTGTGGTGCTGGAGACGAGTGATGAGAGTGTCATGGATGGAGAGAAAAACAAACGTATGGGTGCTCGATAACGTCAAACCAAAATGGACACTGGAATCAAGGGTGATAAAGGCGGCATTAAGCTATTTTGGACATGTGGTGAGAAAAGAACGTGGAATGGAGAATGATGTGATGCTTGGGGGAATGAGAGGGAAAATAAGGCGAGGGAGACCAAGAACAAAATGGCTAGACACTATCAAAGACGTAAAGGGCCCCTCTATTAACATTATGAGACGGGACGCCAGAGAGCGAGTGGAATGGAGAGGAGCTACCGCGGCTGTCGCCAGGGGTCGGACACGACTCGACGGCACAAGGTGACAAGGTGATCATAATTACCTTACTGACATACAGTAAAATGAATTAATTAGACTATAATTGAATTATATTAAAATAAATACATTACATTAAATATTAACAGTGTATGTTAAACCATTCCTGAAAAACGGTGCGTGGTAAAAACATTTAAGCATTTTGACAGTGTTATAAATACCATGGTATTACCGAGTTTTTTTTGTAGCGATTTGTGTTAGCTTAATCAGATGATATAATTGCACCAAGAACTTTTGCTTGAATAACTCTTTCTATATTAGTCCCATTTATCTCAATATACGGCAGAGATTCAACATATGTTCTATCTCTACTGCAACATAACCATCTATTGTGTCTCGTTCCTACTAATGCGCATATCATTATTATTATCACTATTATTATGACACAGCAGAGTAATGTTAGCTGAATCCTGTATTACAGATACTCTGTTTTGGTTGCATATTCCAAACATTGTGCGGTCATCAACATATTTATAAATAGAGCAAACTGTTCGTAAATCATTTATATGAACCAAAAAGTTCCATGAGGAGTGCCTCCAAAGGGTAACATAATTCTGAAATAGCATCCCCTATCTTGACTCTCTGCTCACGGTCTTAGAGAAACGCTGCCGTCCATCGGGCCAGGTGCACCGGTAGTTCCATTCTAACCAGTTTATCTGTGTTGAGCGTCTGCATGTTTCAGTAAGCAGACAACCGGGAGCTGTGTGAGCCACTGGCCCGTTTAGTAACACACGTTTCTCGGGTGAATGGTTCACAAAAGTCTACAAAAAAGGATGTTTCCACAGTTCAGCCCGGTAAAACCATTTGATTTGAGAGATACTAAGTTCTAGCACCTTTACTGTTTTAGTGGAGTTGGTATAGAATACAGTTGCACCTCGTATTACGTGGTCACTATACGAAAATAGTCACCCTGGAACAGCGAGTCCCAAGTGAGTTCCATAGTAAAGTATGTGACATTACTACAGTCGCCTCACTAATCAAGGATACGATCAGCACACGATCGGCCGACTCAATCCCGCCCTGGCACGTTAACCTCCCCCTGACATACTCCCTTCTTGGCTCGCTCACCTCCTCCCCCTGACTCACTCCCTCCGTGGCTCGCTGGCCTCCTCTCCCTGACCCACTCCCTCCCTGGCTCGCTCGCCTTCTCCCCTGATCCACTCCCTCCCAGACTCGCTCGCCTTCTCCCCTGATCCACTCCCTCCCAGACTCGCTCACCTCCCCATGACTTATTCCCTCCCTGGATAAATCGCTTCCTCTCCCTGACTCACTCCCTGCCTGGCTAAATCACCTCCTCTCCCTGGCTCACTCCCTCCCTGGCTCGCTTACCTCCCCCTGACATACTCCCTACCTGGCTAACTCACCTCCCCTCGTTTACTCCCTCCCTGGCTCGCTCGCCCCCTTCCCGTTGCTCGCTCACCTTCCCTGACTTATTCCCATCTTGGCTGGCTCGCCTTCTCCCCCTCATCCACTCCCTCCCAGACTCGCTCACCTCCCCATGAATTATTCCCTCCCGGAATAAATCGCTTCCTCTCCCTGACTCACTCCCTCCCTGGCTTGCTCGCCTTCTCCCCAACCCACACCCTAACCTTGCATACTCGTCTCCTCTCCTGACTCACTCCCTACTTATTCCCTCCCTGGCTTACTAGCGTCCTCCCCCTGACCTACTCCCTACCACCCTCCCTTCTCACCCTAACTCTGTCACAGACAGGCAGTTAGTACAGTATATGTAGGTATGTCTGTCTGTCTGTGTCTTATGCATCTACCTCTCTGCCCAGCTCTTTATCAGCCGCCATTCCGGTGCACCCGCTATTCACCTATCACAAACCTTCATTCCTGCCCACAGTTCTCCTCCCCTAGGTCCCTTGTTCCCTTACTATACTCTAGTATCCCCTCCGCATCCACCACAGGTGCGGAATCAGAATTTGAGCTACAGCTAGGAGCACATTGTTGTGAGTCCACCGTAACAGTCTAAATCTACCTCGACATATTCCGAACAAAAATAGTAAAGGTTATAATATCAAGTGGTGGATGGAATAATTGATTGTCACCCAAACCTTAATGTTGTTTTTGTACGTGTGAGAAATAATATCAAGAAAATTACGATGGAAAACTGCTGATCTCCCCTGGCCGAGAAATGATTGGCAGGGCTTTTTCCTGGCTATATGTTTAGCTCATTGCCATACACAACATTCAACCAATGTGTGTGTGTGTGTGTGTGTGTGTGTGTGTGTGTGTGTGTGTGTGTGTGTGTGTGTGTGTGTGTGTGTGTGTGTGTGTGTGTGTGTGTGTGTGTGTGTGTGTGTGTGTGTGTGTGTGTGTGTGTGTGTGTGTGTGTGTGTGTGTGTGTGTGTGTGTGTGTGTGTGTGTGTGTGTGTATTTACCACAGCGTGAGCGGTGTTACTTTTTACTATTTTAGATAGCGACTTGTATCGTGCCGTGACTGTCTAATGAGATGTGTTCGACCTTCCAACCAACGTGAAGTTGGCGATTGATTGATGGTGCTTCTGTGCGTTTCACCGCAAAATAAACAAGCGCAAAAACGCCGAATGTCTGCTTTCTTTGCTGTTTTTATTCCCAAGTTGACAGTGTTTACAAAAGTAGTTTTTGTTTATCTTCATGAAGTTTGAGCACATACTTCATTTGAAATCTGAGTGCGGTTCATAACCTCAGCCCCACCATATAATCATTGCACGACTCCATATTATATTATCTATCAAATGTTTTTGGTCTATCACTCCAGACAAATCTACAAACGTATTCATATCGACAGTCTAAGCTGTTACTCTCCCGTATCCAGAAGATTCTTACGGCGTGTTTCGTTCAACCGCCACAGCTAGTATTACTGCCTATCGCCTGTGCTACACAGAGCATTCTTATGTAGTCTATTTCTTGAACTGAAGCCAATAATTAGCAGTTTAACTGATATTTACGGTCGAACTGATAAAGCCTACTTCGATTGAACAATCGGTTTAATCGCAATTAATGACCATGCAAATAATGCTTTACAGTTGTTAAGGGTGTAGTTCGATCATTTACTAACATACACATCCGAAAAATCATGTAACACTAATCATAAATCATATTACTAAATTACGCTGCTGCTGATCAAGAATAAAACAAACACAAACATCCTGGTCATTTAGTGTCGTGTTGTAATTTTATAATAACAACGACAATAACATTGCAACACGCTCCGGATGACAAGTGGGAAAGGAAGCAATTGGCCTATCGACAGTCAAACAAAAACACTACAGGTGAATTATAATTAAAAGCATCAGATAAATATAAAATAAATAAAGCTATGTATTATATATAATTATTATTATATATATATATATATATATATATATATATATATATATATATATATATATATATATATATATATATATATATATATATATATATATATATATATATATATATATGTATATATATATATATATATATATATATATATATATATATATATATATCTATGTGTGTGTGTATACAGACCACATTCTTTACAATCCACATATCAGTTCGAAGTAACGTTTTTAAAAGTAGTAAAATTTCGAATTAATTGTATGTTCGTTATACAATTGTAATGAACTACATAATAATTTATATAAAATTTATTTATTTAACTTCCTATCACTTCTTCACTTCACTTTCCCATAACCCGTAAGGATCGTTGGGACACCATTGATGACTTTCTAACCAGCTCTCTCCACGTTTCCCTGTTCTCGACAGCCCTCTGGGAGTCAGCGAACTCCATTCCTGTCCACTCTTTGATGTTGTCTTCCCACCTCTTCTTCTGTCTACCTCTTCGTCTCCCCCCTCTTACGGTACCTTGCAAGATAGTCTTTGCAAGACCAGATGATCGTGATACATGACCGTACCACTTCAGTTTACGCTTCTTAACTGTTGTAAGAAGGTCATCATATGGTCCGATGGCTTCTTTGATCTTGTTGCGGACAGCTTCGTTAGTAACATGGTCTTTGTATGATATGCGCAAGATCTTCCGAAAGCATCTCATTTCCATGGCTTGTATCCTCTTCTGTAGATCTGCTGAGAGGGTCCATGTTTCACAAGCGTACAGAAAGATGGACATGACAAGGGAGCGCATCAGCCTTATCTTCGAACTGACTGTGATGTTTCTGTCGTTCCATAAGGGTTTCAACCTTGTTAGTGCTGCTGTTGTCTGTGCAATCCTGGCAAGTATCTCCGGTTTGGAACCCTCATCTGTGATAATTGATCCCAAGTACCTGAAGCTTGTTACTGTCTGAAGTCTCTGTCCATTAACTTTGACCTCTGTGCTGATGCCTTGTGTGTTGTTCGTCATCAGTTTGGTCTTTTCGGCACTGATCTCCATGCCGTATGATGTAGATGTTTTTTCAAGGCGCTCCACTAAATTGACTAGTTCTTGTTCATCTCCTGCTAAGCCGTCGATGTCGTCAGCAAAACGAAAGTTGGTGATTGTCCTGCCTCCAATGCTGACAGTGCCTTGATGGTTTTCTAAAGCATCAGTCATGATCCTTTCCAGAAAAATGTTGAAGAGCGTTGGTGATAGTAGGCATCCTTGTCGAACTCCGACTGTTGTTCGAAACCAGTCTCCTATGCTGCTGTTGAAGGTTACTGCACTGGTGGCATTGTCATATAGGTGTTCAATGGTTCGGACAAGCTTGGAACCAATGTTGTACTTCCTCATGGTTGCCCATAGGGCCGCATGCCATACCTTATCAAAGGCCTTCTTGAAATCTATAAAGACATGATACAGGCTTTGCTGATGTTGAAGGTGTTTCTCGCAAAGGATTCTAAGGTTGAAGATCTGTTCACTGGTGCTCCGTCCTGCTCGAATACCTGCTTGTTCTACAGCGATAATCTCTTCTGCCTGGGGTTTGAGTCTGTTGAGTAGTATCTTCAACATGACTTTGCTCGGGTGGCTGATGAGGCTGATTGTTCTGTAATTTTGGCACATCTGTAGGTTGCCTTTCTTGGGAAGTGTTATGATCAGTGACTGAGTCCATGGGGTGGGCCATTTTCCTGTCTGCCAGATCTTGTTGCAGATTGTTGTAAGTGTGGTAATCAAGGCTTCTCCCCCAGCTTGAACCAGTTCTGCTGGTATGTTATCAATTCCAGCTGACTTTCCTTTTTTCAGAGACTTTACTGCAGCCTCCACTTCCTCACGAAGAATGGGGTAGTCGTCCTCTTCAGTAGTCTGTGTACAATTTAGTACTACTGGGTCTCCGTTGGTGTTGTGGCTGTACAATTCTGAGCAGTATTCTGTCCATCGATTGAGGATCTGCTGTTCTTCTGTCAGGCATTTCCCTGATTTGTCTTGGATAGTGGTAGTTATCCCTTTCTTCACTGATGTCAGGTCTTTCACTATTTGATAAGCCTTCTTGCTGTTGTTCTTGCTCAAGCTGTCTTCAATTTCACAGCATTGTTCTGCTATCCAGTTATCTTTTGCTCTTCTCATATCTTGTTTAATCTTCTTGTTGACTTCTCTGTATTTTGCTGCACCTTCAGGATCACATTTTCTCCTTTTCAATTCCCTTCTTTTGTCACAAAGATCTAGGTTGTCTGTTGTGACCCATGGTTTCTTTGTCCGACGGTGTTTTCCAAGGATCTCGTGGGCTGTGTCGGTCACTATTTTGTTGAAGGTGTTGGTCAGCAAGTTCACGTCGGTATATTTGTCATCCAGTATGATAAGTGGTGCAAATTTCCCACCTATCATTGCTTTGAATGCTTCTGCTACATCAGGATCCTTAAGTTTCTCGATGTCAAATTTGATTCTTGTTGGCTTTGGTTTGCTGATCCTCTTCAGGCGAATGTGGAAGGATGTCATCAGCAAGTCGTGATCACTTCCGATATCTGCTCCTGGAAAGCTTCGTGTCCTGGCAATATTCACTCCTGTGTGAAAGCGCCGTTTCACCAAGATGTAGTCGATCTGATTGTGATGTTTTCCATCTGGGCTGTGCCAGGTCCATCTTCTAGATGTTTTGTGTGGGCCAAATGTGTTAGCCAGCATCAGCTCATTGTACATTGCAAATTCGAGGAGCCTGTGACCTCTCTCATTTGTTTCCGTGTTGCAGAAAGGTCCGCAAGTGTCTTGCCAGTTGTTCTGCGCATCCTTTCCCACTTTTGCATTCCAGTCTCCTAGTACAATAAGATTGTCTTTCTTTGGCGTTTCCTCTATGACTTCTTGCAGCTGGCCATAGAAATCTTCCACCTCACTGTCGTCATAATCAGACGTTGGGGCATAAACTTGTATGACTGTCATGTTGAAGGGAGTTGCCTTCAGGCGGATGGTGATGAGCCTGCTGGAGATAGGGCGACAACCCATGACAGTGTTCACTATATCTTTGTGAACAAGAAACCCAACGCCTTGTTCGTGTTTGTCCTTCTTGCCACTGAAGTAGACATTGTGTCCTTCTTCGGTCGATGTTTCACCAAAGCTTTTCCATCGCATCTCGGCGAATCCAAGCAGGTTCCATCTGTATCTCTCCATCTCATGTCCTATCACTACACATGCCATTGCCCATCTTCGAGTGTAAACATTTAGTAGCCATCATAAAGTGAAATTATCAATTAACGTATCAAAATTGCATTTTCTCAACTTCAAAAAACGATGGCCACTTTGGACCCGTCTTTGTGGAAACGTTTATCCCCATAATATCACTTATATGTCCCTGTTGTACTCGGTAGGCAAAAAGCAACTATCTGGACCTCAAAACTTGTTGATACCTGGTATGATATTATTTTTGTTTCGATTTTTATGCATCATTTTGTATACTTGACAAAAGGGCGAACAACCTGGCACCTCCAATGAACACGTATAATTTTCCTTCCATTCAAAATATTCATTATAGATGGTGTAATTCTTGTTGATTTTTTGAAGATATTTCCTCAGGTCCTTCGGTGAAGAATAATCTTTGACGTTGATGTAGGAGACAAGTTTTATAGTCGGCACCTCCCAGAACAACCGGCATAATGCCTTGCTGAAGACGTGTCCAAACTTTCTCGGTGATGTAATCGGTACATAGCGAATTCTCGAAAGCAAGGTAAAACGTGTGCGTCTTAAAGAGACAAAAAAGCTGTCGGTCCCTTCTCTAGGGTATCCATGCCAGGGAAAGTAAACTATCCGGCACAGGGGGTAGATGTGTAACCTGCTGTGGACTCCATCTCGCATGAGCCACTGCAGAAGCGTCCACATTTATAAGTCGTGAATCGCGGTCCAAGAATGCGTTATTTTACGACCCACGACTTACACCTGTATAAATGTGTCAGTTGTTATGCAACCACGCCCACTTGATAAACGCAACTAGAATGTTAAAACGCCGTTCCGAGTATGCACAAGCGTCAAGAAGCAGTGAACCCGCTTAACCACATAGGAAGTAATGAACTGAGATGAAAAAGCTCACAGATTGTTCAACATTAAAAGAGCTAGATTGATGGGACTAAATCATATGTAGGAATGTGTTACATTCAATTACCTTCTACGCAGAAGTTATAAAGGTCAGACATGGATAGAGAAATGACACCTTTTCACGTCGTTCCAAAGTTGATTGTTATTTTGCATATGCCATGTGAAATGCAACAGCTAAATGTGTGTGTTTAAGTTAGTAAGTAATAAGTAACTGTTCAAATCGAGATGCACGGTATGTAGCATCATTGTTTGAATATGTATTATCAGCACGGCTAACCAGTGATTGGTCCAGTGTAGCCAATTGCCTACAGTGATGACCTGACTCCAGAGTCCTGTACATATTAGTTGACCACATCTACCAATTTTAACCAGTCACACCTTTCAGGGCCGTCCTCGGCGTTTTCAAAAGGAGTGGTCGGGTATATACAATTAATCTGGGATTTCTGGGTGGTTCTCTCAAAAAGGGTGTTGGTTCGACCCCCCGAACCCCCTGACGACAGTCACGCCTTTCTATATGTATGTGTAATGTCGTTAAACGATTGAGCTTGTTCTATGTCATTGTAGATCTCAGTTTTGTATATGCATGAGACCACAGATATACCTATTGGCATTGATGGCTGGCATCACCATGAGCAACTGTGTTAATGTGGCAACGGACGACATGTGGCATTGTTGGCCCGGTGTTAGTGACTGTAGGCAAAAGACCATGTAGGCCAAACACCACACCCGCTGGTGATGTGCTCGTTCCGAGTGAGTGATCTCATGAACAATAACAGCACCTTAAAAGTCAACATGCCAACTTGCCACTGCTGTCACACAGTTTCTCACGGACGCGTGTGTGAGCGACGCCGTGATACTATCTACGTATGTCGGGGACGGAATACTGGCAGTTATAGTAATATGTTGTGAAGGTCTACGTAACTTAAAACAATCGAAAACACGAATGGCATTGCGAACAATTGTACATAATAACTATAAAGGGTAATTCGCTTGTTTGCAGAAAGCGTATTGGGGGGGGTGGTGAATAAAAAAAAACCGGGTGTTACAACTCCTTCCTTTCCATCAAAAGTCTGTGTGAACACAACTCAGCTCCATTAGAGTAAGATTGTTTACGTTGGCCCGTTAAACAACGAAACAATTTGCGTAAATATGGCCTCCACTGCATGAATAACGCTCTGCGTCTAACGTCACAGTTGTTCCCATGTTGTTTCGGTTGGTGTAACCCGAGAAATATAATACATTAATGTCACAACAATCGGTATTCACAGTAGGAAGTCGTAATCGTACTAATCTTATGGTATGTAGAAGACATCTGCTATGCAAGTATAACTTACTTAATATTATAATATAATTTACCAAAGGCCTTCGCGGACCAGGACTTATAAAAGAAGAATATAAAAGGGTAATTATTTCGAAGTATATTATTACAAAACAATTGAATGATATTGTGCAACCATCAATTATTTAGGTTTCTTCCAACGATTGAATAATGTGTCTTACATAATGGAAAACTGAGAAATAGCAACGTTTTTACATGCGCTAAACTGATGTTCTGAAGAGGCTATTTGTTTTACGCATTTGATATAACATTTAACAAGACTTAACAAGATTTAATAAGATTGCCATTCAAGGCAAACGCCCAGATGGCACTTGGACAAGGAAGCCATTGGCTTCTCGAGTGTCCTACATTTTCCATCTATGTGTAACCTGTCCTCCTGAGATATGTGTCAACTTTGTTTTTAAACATATTCACGCTGCTAACAGCACACAATATGTAGATGATTTGTTCCATTCAATGATTGTCAGCTGCGAGAAAGAGTACTTTCAGATATCTAATCTACACTGACCCTTTACTAAAGCTACTTCGTGTTCTCTAGTTCTACAATCTTTCCTTAGTGAAAAAAATATATCTATCAATCTTTTCATACCAATTTAATATCTTAAAAACTGTTGGTCTGTTCATAACCTACTTACAAGTAGGGTTGTTGAACCACATTCTCTTAGGCGTTCACCATTTCTGGAAGTATCTTAGTTGCTCTCCTCTGTAATCGTTTAAGCGTATCTATATCCTTCTTACGATAGTTGGTCTCCATGCGTGTATACTGTATTATAAATAAAGCCTAGCTATTGATTTATACAGAGGTATAATTAACGTTTTCCCTGGTATGTTATATTTCTCCTAATCAACCCAATACTTTGATTACCCTTTGAAGCTGCAATACCACACTGCTCTGAAACTTTCACATCAAAACTTATTGTTACTCCTAATTTCTTTTCTTTTTCTCGAACCCTTTTTAAATAATGGTATGATGTTTGCTTCTTTCCATTCAGAAGGAACCACTCCATCTTTTAATGATAAGTTGAACACTCTTGCAAGTGGTATACTAACTTGTTCTACTGTTTCCGTTATTAGTCTTGGAGGAATTCTATCCACTCCTAGTGGTTTATTATCCTTCATTGCCTTTATTTTCTTAACTACCATTTCTGGGATTACAATTAACTGCCCTAAATACCCCGATTTAGCCTCCTGAAATTTAGCATCTGAAAGTTGTAGTGAACTAATATCCTCTCTAGTTAAAACTGAACTGAAGTAACCATTTAGGTTTTCTGCCATTAAAAAAATATTTTGATACTCTATTTCCAACCCTGTTTGCTAGTGGTCCAACCTTGTCTCGTCAGTTTGTTTACTGCTGACATATACTTGCTGTCATGTTTTAGGTTACATGTAAATTTGTGCTCATAGCTTCTTTTAAATTATCAAGTTTCAGTCGTAGCTGCATTAAGTGCCTCTTTGTAATTTGTGTAGTCTTCATCCTTTCCAATTCACTGAGTCAAAGTAGTCACAAAGGCCAGACGTGGCTAGCGAAATAACACCTTTTTATAGGAACATCGTGTTTGAGCATATTCACATCGTTCCAAATGCCAAAGCTAATATTTTTGTGGTCCAGATAGTAAGTAATAGGTCATTGTTCAAATTGAGATGCACATGCTGTAGCATCATTGTTTGAATTTTTATTATCAGCATGACTAATGACTTAACCTACTGGGACTGGTGACTTGACAACATCCATTGTAGTCAATTTGTAAAACAGTGACGCCCTGACTTCAGGGTACTGCAAAGAGTCGTTGGCCACATCCACCATATTCAACCAGTCACACCTTTCGTTCGAACCCATCGAACCCCCTAGGGAGGGGCCTAATTTATGCGTCTTTACCCACATACCATGGTGATCAACTTTCGACAGGAACTGCTCAGCCAGTTCCACGTGGTGCAGGGCGATAATTTATTATTCCTCAAAGTCGAAGGTCAAAAGAGAACAGTGCTAGCCACGCCGGATGTTTCGGTCTACTGCGTTCTGTTTTTCAAGTCGTTAACGACATGAACACAGACCCGCCTACCTTTCTCTCCTTTGTAGTTGTCCCTCGAGGTAACTGCGGTAGCCATTGGGTCCAGCCAATGATTCAAGACATGTAGATTAGCTTTATATTTATGTGAGGCGCGGTGGTTGTGTCGTAGGTGGTCGGACTTTCGGTCGAAGGGACCGGAGATCAAAACCACGTATTGCCATTTCGATACTTGGGAACTTTTGCTTGCGTCCTTCGGGAGAGACACTAAAAAACGTTGGTCCCTTCTATATGGCATCTATGCCAGGGGAAGTAAAATATCCCACACAGGGGGTAAATGTGCAACATGCTGTGGACTCCATCTCTCATGAGCCACTGCAGAAGTGTCCATGACGCGGCTCAGTCATTTGTGCTAATTACCTCGCCATAAGATACGATTGAATTAATTTTTGTTTTAAAATAATACACACATATAAAACACACCGAAACACGTACGTTGGATGTTGTTTTCTTCTGAAAAGGGAATTCTTCAGTATATAGGCATATGTCAATAATTTATAAGTCGTGACTCGTGGTCCTTGAATACCTCATTTCACGATCGACAACTTCCAGCTGCATAAATCCTGTCAGTAGTAATATAACCACGTCGTATCTAGCATATTAAATTATTTCGAACGAACCCCCCGAACCCCCTGAGGACGTCAAACGATTGAGCTTGTTCTATGTCATTGTAGATCTCAGTTTTGTACACGTCTGAGACCACGAAAAGACTTTTGGCTGTGATGGCTGGCACCACCATGAGCAACTTTGTTGATGTGGCAACGGACGACATGAGACATTGCAGGCCCGGTGTTAGTGACTGGAAGTAATACACAATACCCAGCTTGCATTGTCATTTGCCCCAGGATTTCATCAAACACGTAGTTTGAGTTGAATTATATCAGACGGGTGCGCAATCTTGGGGGGGGGGGCAAATTAAGACCAGTAGAATGTGGTAGCTGAAACTCTGATCCACGTTCTAGTCCTCGTTCTTATTTGAGGAACAGCTCATCACATTGCAGACATATATTTGAGTTCCCTTGATCGAACTAGGCAATGTTCTGGTCCCTATCTGGAGTGTTGCGAACTTCTCTCAGAGCTGAACCCACTTCCAGCTTTTCCAAGGATATCTTTAATCGGGAAAGGACAGGCTGTTGTACCTGTTTTGCACTAGCAAGGGACTCAACCTCCATCCGGAAGAAGGTAGATTCATCACTACGGCGCATGGAGCGAAGAGTTTTGACAGTTATGGCATCTATTATCTTGTTCATTAGCAGCTGACAATGACATGATTTGCTGGAATTAACATGTCTAGGGTGATTCACTCAGACTATAAGCATGATAGAACAAGCAATGACCAAACATTAATCCAAAGAAGAAGTTGAACTGTTTCATGTGGGTCTGCACTGGTGCCACTCTACCTGATAAATGTACCACAAATAGTGTCCATTGATATGCGTATCTAGTGGAAAACAAGGGATATTTTGTTGCTTGTGCGTAACTAGTGGACGACAAAGCATATGTCGTTGTTTATGATGTAGCATTGAATCACTGACTGACTGAGATATGCCATTGTCTGGAAAACGTACATGGATCAACGAATCACGCCCTGGGGCTTGGCCAAATATTGGTATGGTCCAAGCCTACCTGACCTTTAAATTTGTGCCTGTAATCTTATCCACATTATATGAGCTATTGTTATATTTAGAGTGACATTTATTTATTGTACTATATTGATTTGATGAGTATTATAATTAATTTAATATTTTTAATAAATGTGTCTATCTAGCAGTTGTAAGCCATGTTTTAAAGTTGGTCATCCAATTCATGTCATTGGTTCTGACCCTTTATGGATGAAATATATTGTTATTATGTTTTATTATTAGTATTATTATTACTAGCAAAATACAAATTCTACACTGCCATAACAACAATATTAATAATTCACGATAAATGCATGATAAATAACATTATGATAGAACTATTCATATATGCATGGATAGATGGTGCATCCAGTCATTGCCTCTACGTAATGACTACGAAGAGTAGTTCGACTGTACGTAGAAATTTTTACGGTGGTGTGAATTTCGAAAAAAATAATAGTGTTGCAACTCCTTCCTGGGGTACCAATCCCTGCTAAGTCTGCCTGGACACAGATTAGCTCCATTACGGTAAGATTGATTACGTGGCCCGTTACGTTGATACGTAGTTAACGAAACAATTTGCATAAATATGGCATCCATTGCTGGAATAGCGCTATTCGTGGAACGTCACAGTTGGCCCCATTTTGTTTCGGTTGGTTTACCCTGAGCTGTTCTAAACGCAGTCACATGTGAGAAAATAACGAGACTTTCCAAGCAATCGGCATTCCTGAATGTGAATTCGTAATCGTAAAGGTAATCATAAACACAACGTAGATTAAACTGTAAAATGTTTACTCACATGTTTCTTTCTTGGCGGCTCAACCAATGGAATTCGATAGAAAGAGAGAGAAGGTCGCTTAACAAAACTGCGCTGGTATCACTGTGCGATGTGGCACATTTAGTGTACGACTTCCGACTCGGACGAGTTCCATTAATCATCATAGTAGTCGTAGCCAACCAGACGGTTGCATAGGGCGGAGCATAGTCGGCCGCGAATGTTGCCAGCAGCTTTGTTACTAACTGTGCAGCGTAAATGCATAGAACCGAAGGTTACTGCACCGACTTGGACGAGTTCCATTAATCATGATAAACCAGACGGTTGCATAGGGCGGAGCATAGTCGTGCTATACGATGTGATCAACTAGCCTGTATTTTCAAATCTTAGTCTTAGTAAAACCACGACTTTTGTTTCCGTTTAGGCCTCTGTCGACAGACCAATGATCTATTCGAACACATATTTGGCCGTTGTGGCCCGGAGACTTATTTGAAATCTCCGATGTGGCACTATATTAAAAATGTTTGCTGAGCCCTGCGCTCATTAAATAAAAACATATTTGGCTATAGGGCGATAGCTTAGATACAGTAAATATTGGTTCACCGGGCGATAGCTTAGATGCAGTAAACGTTGGTTGAACGGACGATAGCTTAAGTGCAGTAAAATTTGGTTCAACTGAAGATAGCGTAGATGCAGTAACCGTTGGTTCTATGCATTAACGCAGCACAGTTAGTAACAAAGCTGTTGGCAACATTTGTGGCTCCATGGGAAGTTCCCATCACTCCAGATAGGCACCAGAACATTGCCTAGTTCGATCAAGGGAAGTCAAATATATGTCTGCAATGTGATAAGCTGTTCCTCAAATAAGAACGAGGACTAGAACATGGATCAGAGTTTCAGCTACCACATTCTACTGATCTTACTTTGTCCCTCCCCCCAAATATTGCGCACCCGCCTGATAGCATTCAACTCAAACTTCGTGTGTGATGATATTCTGGTACAAATGACACTGCAAGGTGGGTGTTGTGTACTACTTACAGTCACTAACACCGGGCCAGCAATCGCTCACGTCGTCCGTTGCTACATCAACAAAGTTACTCATAGTGATGCCAGCCATCGATACCAACAGGTCTTTTCGTGGTCTCAGACGTGTACAAATCTGAGATCTACAATGACATAAAACAAGCTCAATCGTTTACCGACATTACACATACATCTAGAAATGTAGGCCCGTCCTCAGGGGGTGGGGGGGGGTGTTCGAACGAACCCCCCTTTTTGAGAGAACCACCGAGAAATACCCGGCTGATTGTATACGCCAGATCACCCCATTGAAAACCCGAAGGACGGGCCTGAAAGGTGTGACTGGTTGAATATGGTGGATGTGGCCAACGACTCTCTGCAGTACTCTGAAGGCAGGGCATCACTGTTTGGCAAATTGACTACACTGGATGTCGTCAAGTCACCAGTCCCAGTAAGTTAAGTGGCTAGTCATGCACATACTAGAAATTCAAACAATGATGCCTCAGCACGTGCATCTAAATTTGAACAATGACGTATTACTTACTATATAGAACACAAACATTCTAGCTTTGGCATTTAGAACGATGTGAATATGCTCAAATACGATGTTCCTATAAAAAGGTGTTATTTCTCTAGCCATGTCTGGTCTTTGTGACTACTTTGGCTCAGCGAATGTGTGTAAATATGCTAAAGAATTCAAT
The DNA here is from genome assembly GCA_963662155.1 of Lamellibrachia columna. NCBI lineage: Eukaryota > Metazoa > Annelida > Polychaeta > Sabellida > Siboglinidae > Lamellibrachia > Lamellibrachia columna. The sequence goes on along the minus strand of OY759263.1, from coordinate 33,187,100 downwards.
GCGCCCGCAGCGTGTCGTTCGCTGAATAGATGCTCCGTTTTAGTTCTTCCTGATGCGGATGCTTCTGCGTAGACAGTAGTTCAGTGCAACACATTCCTACTAATCATTTAGGCCCACCGGTCTAGCTCTTTTAATGTTGAACAAACTGTGATTTTGTCATCTTAGTTTGTAATTTAATACGCGGATTTAGCGGAGTCACTGCTTTTTGACGGTTGTGCATACTAGACACGACATGGTTATATTACCACTGACATGATTTATGCAGCTGTATGTTGTCGATCGTGAAATGAGGTATTCAAGGACCACGAGTCACGTATTATGAGTTATTGACATATGCCTGTATACTGAAGAATTCCCTTTTCAGAAGAAACCAGCATCCAACATACGTATTTCGGTGTGTTTTATATGTGTGTATTATTTTAAAACAAAGATTAATTCAATCGTATCCTCTGGCGAAGTAGTTAGCAGAATTAACTGAGCCGCGTCATGGACACTTCTGCAGTGGCTCATGAGAGATGGAGTCCACAGCATGTTGCACATTTACCCCCTTTGTGGGATCTTTTACTTCCCCTAGCATAGACGCCATATAGACGCTCGTACATTGATGATGGTGGTGACAAGGAAAATAAAAGATATACAATAAATATAAAAAATAGACCGATTATTAACGTTATTAAGTATTATGACATATATTTAAAATATATACAAGGCAAGCAATGGATAATGTTTATACATTATTACTCAGTGACTACATGAAACAACATAATTTACACTATATAAATAATATACCCACTAAATTATAGACTGGTTCCGTTCAAATAATTTAAGATATGTTGATAATCTTGATGGACATTGGAACAAACCTGTTCAGTGTCTTCGCTTTCTTTGCAGTGAAAGCTCTTAGTCACCTGCCTGATGGTAGTGTCTCATAGTACTGTGAAAGGATGTGACACAAGTCAGTCGTGATTTGTAAACAAACTTACTTCCCCTATTGACAAAACTGTTCAAACTGCCTCCATTCTTAAGACTCACATCAAAAGATCTTAGTCTGAACATGCAGAACATTCTCTGATGACATTTCTTTACATTGCAGTTTGTGTTAGATTCAAAAGTTAGTTTATTATCCAAAACAGTGCCAATATATTTATACTCATTCACTTTTTCCACAGTCACACCCCCTATAACAAGCTCACCCACACATTCATTCCTTCTAAAGTCTACTACCATCTCCCTGGTCTTTTCCACATTCAAGTCTAGGTAGTTGTCCTTACACCATCTTGTCACTTCAGTGACCTGCTGCTCAAAATGACTGTCTGAATTTCAAAAATCTGCCTAGGCAGAGTCATCAGATTAGTTGTACAAGCTGCACATGGAGAAATGTAGGCGGACCAGTGTTCATGCCGTTAGCGACTTGAAAAACAGAAGACAGTAGGCCGAAACATCCGGCTTGGCGAGCACTGTTCTCTTTTGAACTTCGACTTTGAGGAATAATAAATTATCGCCCTACACCTCTGTCGAAAGTAGGTCACCATGCTATGTGGGTAAAGACGAATAAATATAGCAAGTAAACAGTAAAAGTAACTCTAGGGGCGCTTGACAATTTTATATTTCTCAATGTGCTCGCGCCACTATGAATATAGACGGTGGACGGCAGATATTTTATATTAGCATCAATTAAGCATCCGTTGCTTATAACATTATCATATGACTTACATATAATTCATTTATATTAAATTGATTTAGACAATGATGATCTGCACTTCATCATGTACGAACCAGGCTACATATTTATTTAACAAGATATTATGCATTGCTATTGAATTGTTAATTAATATGACGTACACTATTGTTAATGGCAAGTGCTTAATTGTAGTCAGAATAATGTGTTATTGCTACTATGAGAAATGATTGTGTTAGCACGATATCAAACTGTTTGGGACGTAGAAACAGTATTTAAACAACGTTGATCATCCATTCAACAACACGGCGATGTCACCGGAAGTATCAAAATCAGTGTGGTGCCGAACGAGACTTGGGGTCCTATTCGCCTGATAGTTGCCGATTAGCGCGATCAGACAGCGTAGTTGCCGTTGAAAAGTAAGCCGTTGAAAGGTATTAGGAAGTAAATCACTTTATCTTCCTATGTTTCAGGCAATCAAAATACTCGGCGTTCATACTTGTTGCGATCGCTTCCGTCGCAGTGACATTGTTTGCCACCTACCCAGAGCAGCGACATGTGACGCCATCTGTGGCGCGTATGTCACGTGGAAGGAAAGCAGCATCTGCTCCGTCGATCGCTGTCGGCCCACGTATTGGAGGAAGACACAAATCTACGAATGCAGAGAAGAAACCATTTCAACATGTAGCAAACCTCAGAGTTAGTGTCTCAGTCGGGCGTTGGCGCAGCAAGAAAACGCGGACACCACTGTTGGTTAGGAATACAGCCCGGAACAAAACAAGGAGTAAAGTCAGCATGCAGATATTAATTTGGACAGACAGGCCTACGATGCGGAGGAAACGGTGCAACTATCCCGATTAGATATCTACGCGAGGCGCCTGTTCGATTTAAGTTGAATATTAAACCTTACGAAACTTGGTTCAACTGGACAATCTCGTACTAGATGAACGGTGACGTAGTCGTGCCATACGGAATGTGTCTTTCCACGAGAGAGAAGGTCGACAAAGATCCGGGTAGCATCACCGACGTGTCTACGGGGAATCTGCTGAGTCACTGCCGTGGCTGAAGCGTAACGTAACGAACGAGTATACTCCATATGACCAGGTTAAGGGCAAAACCCGATTACTCTTATGACCTGTCGGCCACTGTACGACTAATGGTTTGAGGGAAAGATATGTGGCCGAACTTAAACGATATGTTGACATTGATATACTTGGACAGTGCGCAGGTAACTCATTCGATAAAAACCACGTGACGTATGCAGAATGATGAACGAAAACCGAAACAAAATTAATATCATACCAGATATCAACAAGTGTTGGGGTCCAGATAGTTGTGTTCCGCCCACAGAGTACTACAAAGGCATCGCAAGCAACATCTTGGGGAGAACAGTTTCCACAGAAACGGGTCCAAAGTGGCCATCCTTTATATGAAGTTGTAAAAATACTATGTTCTCTGTTAATTGATAACAATAGGGAAGACAGAGGCTAGCATGTTGAAGGATTGTGGTTATCATTACCCGATTGAAACTTTTTAGTGGCAATGAAACCGCAAATATCTTCCGCATATATAATAAACGCGTAAACAAGTTGAAACAGTTAGTGGGGCAAGTTGAAACCGTTAGTGCGGCAAGTTGCAACAGCTAGCGGTGCAAGTTGAAACAGCTAGTGGGGCAAATTGAAGCAGTTAGTGGGGTAAGTTGCAACAGCTAGCGGGGCTAGCTGAAACAGTTCGTTGGGCAAGTTGAAACAGTTAATGGGGCAAGTTGAAACAGTTAGTGGGGCAAGTTGAAACCGTTAGTGCGGCAACTTGAAAATGCTAGCGGGGTAAGTTGCAACAGCTAGCGGTGCAAGTTGAAACAGCTAGTGGGGCAAATTGAAGCAGTTAGTGGGGTAAGTTGCAACAGCTAGCTGGACCAGCTGAAACAGCTAGTGGGGCAAGTTGAAACGGCTAGCGGGGTAAGTTGCAACAGCTAGCGGGGCAAGTTGAAACAGTTAGTGGGGCAAATTAATGCAGTTAGTGGGGTAAGTTGCAACAGCTAGCGGGGCAAGTTGAAACAGTTAGTGGGGCAAATTGAAGCAGTTAGTGGGGTAAGTTGCAACAGCTAGCTGGGTCAGCTGAAACAGCTAGTGGGGCAAGTTGAAACAGTTAGTGGGGCAAGTTGAAACAGTTAGTGGGGCAAATTGAAACAGTTAGTGGGGCAAGTTGAAACAGTTAGTGGGGCAAGTTGAAACAGTTAGTAGGGCAAGTTGAAACAGCTAGCGGGGCCAGTTGAAACAGTTAGCGGGGCTGTTGCAACTTGCCCTGCTAGCAACTCGGGAGTGAACCGCCAACGGCTTTGTGCATACGCAATTTGTGTACAAGACAATGATATAATATAATATAAGCTATGGAATATCTTTAACGCAATAACGATTATACATATGATATGATTTTATGTCGTGCATCAAATATACACAGTTAAATACACAGGCGTTTCATTCAAAGGCCAGGCGTTTCGTTCACGCCACGCGGGAATGAACCGTCCGCGGCTTTGTGTGTAGGGGAGACAGGGGTAGTTGTTGCAATGTTCAGTTAAAGTCATTTCATGTGAAAGGTATGTTAGATGCATTATTTACGTGAACGTATCAATGAAATGCATTATTCGTGTTAATAAAATTTACCATACCATTGATATTCCATATTGTAGTTAGGTAGATATGTGAAGTTTCCCAGACGAAGTTGACCTAAATAACTAGCCACGTAATCGGGGCAAGTTGTTACACCATACGGGAAACGTTGTTGCAGCAAAGAACGCGTGGATCGTTTTATACACAGTGTACATAACAATGTAGGTGTTCATAGCTTCATGTATCAAGCTTTTAATATTTAGTTACCAAAGGTACTCATTTCCTGGATTCTCACATAACAAAATGAAATATAAATTATTGAATAGGATATGAAATAGTGAATGGATATATAAGTGAGGCGACTGCTACTTCATTGAATGTCACACTCACGAACGCACTCACCCACACACACACGCTCCCGTTTCAACGAATCGTGTAATATTTATTAATTACCCAAACAGGGTTATGCTATAAAAAATCAACAAGATTGAACAAGATTGTCACCCAAGGCAAAACACCCGGATGGTAAGTGGACAAGGAAACCATTGCCTCGTCGAGAATCCAAAAAATATTTCATTTATGTGTAACCCGCCCTTCTGAGATTTGTTATTTTTTTTTTAATGTTTATGCTGTACTGGCTACACACAAGTACGCTAAGCTTCACAAGTTAAATAAAACGTTCACACTTCGTGGTTAAATAAATGTTTTTTTCAAACATTGTCAGCACACTCGTTGGCTGAGTTAACGGTATGAGCCACCCGAGTGTCGTTACAGCTGTAACAACTTGCCCCAAACACATTTTTATAGTTGAACACATGTGGGCGATAACAAATCCTGAATTTTAATTTAACTTCTACTTTTTATAACCCCTTATATTATATTGTGGACATGTTTCAAGTTTCATTTACGAAACATAAAAAGTGGCTGCGTAATATGATAATTATTATTGTGTGGGTGGCTAAAACGTAATTTTTTCAAAATGCCGTTAATTTTGTATCCTTAAATCCCGATTTTTAGATGGTGTGTCTGCTGGTGGACTTCCAACCAACTACTGTCGGTAATATCTCCATATATGTGCTATGTTTTCGTAAAACGCATATGTAACATCTTGCCCCTGTCTGACTTGCTGGCCAGGAGTTTCGTTCACAGGCCATGGGTTTCATTCACAGGCCAGGTGTATCATTCACAGGCCAGGGGTTTCGTTCACAGGCCAGGGGTTTCGTTCACAAGCCAGGGGTTTCGTTCACAGGCCAGGGGTTTCATTCACAGGCCTGGCGTTTCATTCACATGCCAGGGGTTTCGTTCACATGCCAGGGGTTTCATTCACAGGCCAGGGGTTTCGTTCACAGGCCAGGGATTTCGTTCACAGGCCAGGGGTTTCATTCACAGGCCAGGGATTTCGTTCACACGCCAGACGTTTCGTTCACAGGCCAGGGGTTTTATTCACAGGCCAGGGATTTCATTCACTGGCCAGGGGTTTCATTCACAGGCCAGGGATTTCGTTCACAAGCCAGACGTTTCGTTCACAGGCCAGGGGTTTCGTTCACAGCGGCCAGGGATTTCGTTCACAGGCCAGGGGTTTCATTCACAGGCCAGGGGTTTCGTTCACATGCCGGGAATTTCATTCACCGGCCAGGGTTTCATTCACAGGCCAGGGGTTTCTTTCACAAGCCAGACATTTCGTTCACAGGCCAGGGGTTTCATTCACAGACCATGCAGGTGTTTCGTTCACGCCACTCGCGAATGAACCGCCCGCAGTTTTGTGTCCACTCAATTTATGTAGATAGCACATATAGGCTAGACCTATATGTGCGGTTAGATATGTTTATTGTAATAACGGTCCCAAATAAGGCACGTTTGTATGTCGTGGATCAAAGGTACACAGTTAAACGACGAGTGGGACTCGCAGGTAAGCGCGGGAATGAAACATCCGCGGCTTTGTGCAGAAAATAAATACTCAATTTGTGTAAAAGACAAATATATAATAAAATATAAGCCATGGAATACTGTTAATGCAAAAATTACCCTAAATACGGCATGATTTTATTTCCTGTAACAACTACACACTTGTATAACTTGCAGGCCAGGCGTTTCGTTCACATGCCAGACGTTTCGTTCACAGGCCAGACGTCTCGTTCACAGGCCAGGCGTTTCGTTTACATGACAGGCGTTTCTTTCACAGGCCAGACGTTTCGTGCACGCGACATGGGGATGAACCGCGCGGCAGACTAACATCATTATTTGTGGCGAGCCTAACGCAAGATGTTATTGATAAATTGCGACACCCACACCACATTGTCAAATTGTATGACTAAGTAGGAAATATTTCCTACGGTGGCGCTTCACAGTGCAACGCGGTTGCTAAATATAGAATTATAATGTACGCAGTTTGTAGGTAACGTCATGTGCATGAAACGCCTGGCTTTTAGACACACCCATACATAGCCAGACCGAAACATCTGAACTTACGATCCATGGCATACTAAACGTACAATATACTACTTGGCATCGATTACATAAACAATGACGATTTCTTCACAACTAACTGTCGCAGCACAGGCGGCCACAAAGAGCAATTATAAAGACACCCAGCAGACTCGACATAAGACACCCAGCAGACTCGACATAAGACACCCAGCAGACGCGACATAAGGCACCCAGCAGACTCGAAATAAGACACCCAGCAGACTCGACATAAGACACCCAGCAGACTCGACATAAGACACCCAGCAGGCTCGACATAAGACACCCAGCAGGCGCGACATAAGACACCCAGCAGACACAACACTAGAAAACATACATTCTCGTTACGCATATTTCAGGACTTAAATGACCTTCCATCATCAGCCGTAGAAGCCCCAAACATCACTGCGTTAAAAAAACTTGACGATCGCTGGAAGGGGGACACATTCCAATTTTAAAAGAACTAACATTTATGTATGTATATATGCACTAACCAAACCACGTATTTCTCACCTCAATTAATTACGACGAATACATAAGGTTTATGAGGCTAAAATAGCCTTATTGCAGTTTTTATTGTATTAGAAACCGAATATCCAGGCAAGTAAACATCTCTATTCACAGGATAGAATCCTCAATTGTACAAAATTAGTTTAGTCGACTGTCAGCATCAACGGGAAATCAGTGTTTACCCAAGCAGCTGTATTTCAACGACCATGTCATTGGCATGGAAATAGACCACATGTCTGCCATGATAAGACAAATTATCAGGGCAAACCATACAGTTAGGATGAAGATATATGCACGAAGACAAATCAAGATAATTGTACATATAAACACGCCATCATCCCGACACGCAATGACAAAGCAACTGTTGTTTATGGGCACATAAACTGCTCATCTATCAGACAGCGAGTGTATTATTACAGTGATTTAACAGTTACATTTGGGATACATGTATTTTAACCAATTGTACATTTACTAAACTCAACATCTGAAGTTATTTAGTAGACGTTTGTGTGATGTATGATGAAGACTGGGTGCTATAAGATATAAATACTGCGCCTCCAGTGGGTTCTTGCCGTCCAGCAGCGTGGGTGTCACTGGCCTGTGCCTGTATCGCTGTGATTCGATGCACAATACGTCAACTGATAAGAGCTCAGGGTTCAACCTACTGTTACGTTTCCCATTGGTGGCCATGTTAACGTTCTGTATGATTATATGATTATAAGAAAAAAAAAAAACTATCAAACATGGTGAAACTTCTTACCTGCCGTTGTCATCATCTCATTGACATGCTGGTCGAGCTTAGTCAAGAATATTTCTAACCCTTTTAAAATGCCTGAACGTGCCATACCCGTCAATGTTGACTAATTTCTTCATGAATTGCTACGCACATGTGGCGACAAAATTTACAGAAATGCTTCTGCCTGTTGAAATCATCTAGAAATCCACATTTACACTGTCAGCAGGTTCTACCAGCAAACTTGCCAATGTACCTGCTAAATGCAGTTATGTCAGAAGATATGATTTTTTTAATAATACATACCTACAATTACTATGCCCTACATTCGCCTGTAACACACCAGGAAGTGTAAATGAGCCGTGATCCTCTCAGCGGTCTTGTTTTACTAACAAGTGTACTATTTATATATGTGCTTGGCTCCCATAGGGAACAACCTAATCTCGCGCTGCTACATACATAAATAGAACACCTAGCCTAGCTGCCATTATACTGTTATTTAAAACAATTATTGGACACTGCTCAATACACAGGTCTCTAGGGAATGATCAAGATCAATCCTCTTCCAACCACCTCCCAGAATAATTAATTATTGTAAGTTCAAAGGGAGAGAGGGTACCAACCTGATCCTGGCTTAACTGTAGGAAAAGTTACCTTAAAACCTTAGTACATGCACAATTTATGCATGCACTTGCATATCAAATTTCATAACATATTAACTATAACAGTAGCACCATTAAAGAAACATACCGAAACCAATGACTGCAAGTGATAAAATACAATAATCAGAATATCACCCCATATGCATACATGCATGCATGTGCCCCATTAAAATCCTATTAGTCAAGGGTCAACATCCCTGTGACACATGCATACATATAGATCACCACGTGTGTTACCCATCTAGGCCTAAGCCAGGGGACACTGAGAGATGTTCATGTTAAATACTTTCACATGTTAAACTTATATTTGTCAAGTCATGTTCACATTTTAAACAGTACTACCCTATGTTATGGCAGTGGCTGGAACTGTTTCTGCCATGCAATGAGATGCCGGTCGGTGGTCACGCCTGCTTCCCTGAAACTTGCTGGCTTATCGCCCTAGTCTATAGGGGGATGATTAGTGATGTAACTCTATATGCGCTGCACTCCTCCATTCAGCACATGATTGGTGGGGATCGGCGATAAAACAAATACCGCGATGTATCGGTAATTACGTCGTTGCTAATAACAGGAAACAGGAAACAGGAAATATTTATTCGTCCCAAAGGCAATAAAACAGAGTATGCAACACAAATCCATACAATATATTACATATATGTCGACATGATAAAACGAAGTAGTAAGAATAATACGTCTACAACAAACACATCGCTCACAACACCGGTCTTACATCCATTGGACAACGATACGCTTCGTTAATGTTGTAAGACATCAACACCTACCAGTAATGACACGTGATTGACGTAGCAATTGCATTGGCACAAACTGTTGAAGTGTTTCTATTTACAGTCCCGGTACGACGGTGGACCAGATTACAAGCTTTCCCCTGCACACGCCATCGTAGAAGGTTCTGCGATAGCCGGGACCTGCGACATTGCTGAATTCAAGTGAGCTTGGCTGGACAGAGAAGGAAGAATGAGTACCTTACGTCTCAGGTAGGTTTACTTCAGACATCCCATTGTTGGGCGATCGCACGAGTTTTAGTGGTCGATCTCGTGCATCGTGTGTGCGTCTAGTTATGCTAAATGTAAGCGCCCAGATTGACATATTTTCTTGTGGCGTTGCTGAAACATGAACATTTGGGGATTATCATTAGGATTATGCAACATTTAGTCTCGCATGAAATTATTGTTCGTGGTTGGGGTCAATGTAATCATATTTGATGTTGGATTTTTTTTTTTGAATATCCGTCTGATTTGAGGTTGGATTTTTAATTGAATATCCGTTAAATTTGAAGTTGGATTTTTAATTGAAAATATTTTAGGTTGGATTTTTAGTCCAATATCCGCGCATGGAAATCGATCATCATCATCATCGTCATTGTGATCATCACCAACTTCATCATCGTCATCATCATCGCCATCGTCGCCATCGTCTTCATCGTCATCATTGTCATCATCGTCACCATCGTCATCAGCGTAATCATCGTAATCACTGTCATCATCGTCATTATCGCCATCATCGCCGTCACCATCGTCATCATCGCCACCATAGTCACCATCTTCACCACCGCCATCATCGTCACCATCGTCGTCATCGTCATGATGTACTGTAGCTTCGCTTCCATGACTAACATGTCGTACCCAGTGAACGTTCGACATTGTACATGACGTCATGCGGACGTTGGTGTATGGTTGACGTCAGATTCGGATATCGATCATAAATTACGTTGATTAAACGTTACAATTATTTGAATGTCAACCACCAACCTGATCAGGACCCGAGGTTATAAACCGTACTCAACTCAATTGAGCACGGTTTCATGCTCAAGCCTCGCTTTCACACTATGCTCCAACTCCGGCGAGGTTATAAAACATCTTGAGCACGAAATCGTGCTCAGCGTTGAGCACGAAATGCTGAAATCCTGAGTATGCTCAAGACCGTGCTCAACGCCGTGCTCAAGCATAAATAAAAATGGCAGCTCACGCATAAATTTATTGAAGTCGTTGAAAGTTCGTCCGTTTTGAGAAGATAAGCTGTCCGATTTTAGGGTCCAGGCCGACTACTTCCGAGTTTTATTCGTATGAAGACCTGATGGAATACGACATTTGTGAAAGATTTTGTTTGATGGTTCAAACTGCACTATTTAACGAACATTTGCCAAATGTAACCGCAGCAGCGACAGACACCGCAGAACAAGTGTTAGTTTACTTTTAGCTGCGGCTTTTTTGGCGACGGGGACCATTCATTTACAGCTGCTGCAGGACGACAACATTCTGTTTCAACTGCCGAGTCAGAGTCATGATTCACACGAAATGTGTCTACAGAAATTAAAACTATGTGGTTTAGTTGAACGATTTATAACATGCCATACTGGACATTAAGGCATACCAATACGATATATGCGAAGAGTATGTGAGCTGCAAAATAAAATTATTCCGTGAACTGCCAATGTCATGGCCTTGGCTTGGCAATACAGCCACTTCGTTTTGTCACTGTAAAGAATTAGGCAGTGATTAAACAAATTTCGCCAGTTTTGAGTTGGGAATATAGCAAATAATATATAATTATGTGTTTATAACATAATATAGCTAATCTAAATATTATATCAACTGGATTAACCATGCTATATTTATATTATTCATGCAGCCCAACCCCAGGCCAGGGCGAAGGATGTATGTATATGAAATATAAAAAATTGCTATCCCAGGCCAAGGCAGCTATAGCCTAGGGGTAGGACTTCACATAGTGGGTGCCCTTTGGAAGTAGAATATACATGCAAAATATGCAACACACACATCCAGGATAATGTAACACTTGTGTTGTTGAGTTTTTTAAGAGATTGTTCAAATTGAACAATATGTAAGAAAAACCTTCCATATGTCTATATTTAGGCTACCGCAAAAAGTAAAATAGTAGGTTATTAATGTTAAACATAATGCTGTTCTAGCCTTACTACTCCAATGCCGCAGGAAATCTAAGAACGAACTAGTGCAGGTGACAAACTACAGCTCTAATATAGTGTTTACACCTTTCCTATAATTTATAGTAAATGCAAATTTTCCAAATAATAGATACAAAGATATCACGACTTTTGTAAGACAAAGAAGAACATCAAACTTTGGGAAAAGTATGTGATTGGAATATAAAGTACTGACAAATATAGCTATACAATGATTAAGAGGCATGCCACACTAAACTAAGCAAGGTGTTAGTGAAAACAGCGACATGTGTAGTGCATATACCCAGGGCGTATGTAATATAATACTAATAGTAACATATGCTGTATATATTGTCTTGTGCAGTAACCTATTTCAAATATAACTTAATTTATGATAAATAAAATAATATATGTTATGGAAATAATGATTTCATATAGTAGATAGTGTGCACATTAAAAGTGCAAATCATATATTCGCTTGGGCACTCTCATTATAATTATTATTATTAAGAATTACCACTACAAATCAATGATAACATAGCTTACTCTTTCAGTTTACACTTTACTGTTTGATATTGTATTAGTACTATATTTGTTTTATTATCTATAAGATATTAATCATTAAGGAATAATACAAACCTTTCTATGATATTCAAAGAAATCCGTTTTAGCATATCATCTATTAATTTCAATCACTTTACTGTGTAATACTACACCCATATAAAAGATAGGCTGGACTAAAATTATAGACTACTAACAGTGGGTAATCCCCGTGACACAAACATGTGACACCCGACGTCAAAACTAAGCCTAGGCTAAGGGGGCAAACAAAATTAGTTGTTAACACCGCTATTTCTTAGTTTTGACAATTACTTCAGTTTCTGGGTTCACTGCGCAACAATCTGAATACATCACTGTGTACCACACAGAGTCTTCTACGTGACTCTGACGTGTGGTTCCACCAGACAAGTGTATAGACTATAGTTCAAGTATATAGCCATAGGTACATCATGATCTGAACACAGTAGTTTTTACATATTCAGTACACATAGAATGATCAGAACTATGAAACTGAACCTTTGTCTCACAAAATGTTTATTTTTGTACTCCTCTTTCCAGTACGTGTGTATTGTTACACGCATGTATAGATTATGGAAACAATGGACATGCTAATGAAATATTAAAACAAAATATTATAATGAACCACGGATTTAGGTAATGTCATTATTGTTTACCTTTGACAGCATAAACATAATATATTTTGTAACGAAATTGATGTTATATTAACACTTGCATTCATTAAAAAAAGTACAACTTGTCGTGTTCCTCGGTACATTTCCAGAAGTTCTAGTTACTACGCCAAATGAACATGGCAAACATATTTACTTAGGCTGCCGAATCGCTTAGTTGGGGCAGTCTTAGTCTGGCTGCGAGGTATTACTTTTTGCAATTTTTTATTTTTAGACAATTTTATCTTGTGACTCGTCTCGTTCTGTCTGTTAAATCGTTCACTGTGTGCTCGACTTTCCACACAGCGTGTGATATTGGTGATGGGTTGATTTTTCTCCGGCGCTTTTTCCCGCAAAAGAGACGCATGCAGCCGAAATTCTTCGTCCACCACTGTTTATATGCGGAAGTATCTTTGTTATCTTTTTCAAAAAGAGAGTTCCACTTGGCCGCTTGTGCATTTGAAAAACCCGCGTCGTTTCGTACTCAGCTGAGTACGTACTCAAGACGTTTTATAACCTCGGTTGAGCACGAAAACTCTGGTGAGCATGAAATCTCAGACTTGAGCACAGACTTGAGCTTGAGTTTGAGTACGGTTTATAACCTCGGGCCCAGACGGTGACGCACACAAAGTGAGTACACCCAATTCTGCTTACTGGTTCATGATATGTACCGTAACTTTGTGTGTGCAAGGGGCATTTAGAGAATACAATTAAGTTAGTGATTATGGTTTATGTTCGTTTAGGGGTTGCCGTTTGCCGAAGTTGAAGTACGTCGTCACAGTATTTCTTGGCCTGATAGTAATGAAGTTCTATATTGCAATAACGGTGGTAAAGCCAAAGCATTGGCAAGATGAACATGTGGTACCTAATGTGAGTAGTGTGTGTGTGCAAGGGGCATTTAGAGAATACAATTAAGTTAGTGATCATTTCCTCACCAGAAATGGTTATTTTACCACACCGAAGCGCCAAGACATGATCTATTACATTTTTCTGGTTTGACCAAATACCATTCTTCGTTCAACCTGACACTAACCTACTCGAGTGACGCTGACATTGTGAAACCTTACGGGGTTTGCTTGCCAAATCGAGAAACCATCAAGAAAGACCCGAGCAGCATAACAGATTACATCAAGACAGTTTATGGCACTTTGGCGGACACAGCCCCGTGGTTGTCGCAAGAGAAGCCATACGTGTCGTACAACCGAGCAGCGGGCAAGAGCCGACTGGTTGCGTGGATGGCATCCCGCTGTGCAGCAGCGAATAAGAGGCGAGACTACGTAAATATATTGCAACGTTACATCCCAGTCGACATATACGGCAAATGTGGAAATCATACATGTTTTCCCAAGTTCAGTAGAAAGTGTGAACATCTTCTAAACACAACGTACAAGTTCTACTTGGCATTTGAAAACAGCCTGCGTCCCGAATACATCACAGAGAAAGTGTGGTTGCGACTGAACGAAGATGTCGTTCCGATTGTTTTGGGAGGTGTTGAGTACGAGAAGTATCTACCAAACATTCTTATATTAACGTCAAAGATTTTTCTTCTCCAAGAGAACTGGCCAAATATCTAACGATTCTTAATAAAAACGACACTTTGTACAATGAATATTTTCATTGGAAGAAGGACTATACATGTTACGGTACTCCACCTAGCATGTCGATGGCATGTAGTATTGGCCGTCATGCAAACAAATTCATCAACAAAATAGAACACCGAACATTGCAGAGTTTTGGTCAGTTAATAAGTGCATGTCACCGAAGGAATTCTACAGAGGTGTAGCAGACATCGTAGCATAGTCCACGACGGAAGTTGGAATATTGCAAAGTATATTACAAATACATTCAGTTGATGTGTATCATGATTATATGACTAAAGTGTTTTCAAAGTCGTGACACCATTATCATGACGCAGTGACACGCGCACGCAAATGCATAACTGCACACGTTCACGCACATGATTATGTTTCGAAAATACTTGGTAGCAGAATCTTGTATTTTAATGTTTATCTGCAATAAGAACATTGTCATCAATTAAATAAAATTACTGCTTACTTTCTTGGGGAAATAAACATTAAAGGTTTACAAATTACAGAAGAAAACTATGAGAAAAGTGACAAATAGTGTAGATAAACATGCATACGGAACTGCTGTTCAAACACACACACGCACACACGCACACACGCACACACGCACACACGCACACACGCACACACGCACACACGCACACACGCACACACGCACACTCGCACACACGCACACACGCACACACGCACACACGCACACACGCACACACGCACACACGCACACACGCACACACGCACACACGCACACACGCACACTCGCACACTCGCACACGCGCACACGCGCACACGCGCACACGCGCACACGCGCACACGCGCACACGCGCACACGCGCACGCGCACGCGCACACGCACACGCACACGCACACGCACACACACACACAAACACACACACACACACACACACATATACGTGCGTGTTTATTTATATAATTATATTTGTACTTGTCTGTTTGCAATTAATGACTTTATATACTATACATATTTTTTTGTTTTATTTTATTCACAAGCATACTTTGGTCGCCGACTATTTGTATCGGATGTATGTATATTATATATAAATGTTTATCATTATTCAGTGTTACTACGTACTGTTCCATTGAACTGAATGTCACAAAATACAAATGGGATAGTAATCTATGTAACGTTTAGCGCTTGATAAAAAGCGAACACAAAGTGTACTTTAAATCAAATGTTTCAGATGTGACAATATTGAACTGATAATTTTTCGTCAGAGAAAATTAAAATATTATTGTAATGGAAAATAGAAAATCGGCCTCTCAATGACGAGACCCGAGTTCGAATCCACTTGTTGCCGAAGCTGGCACCGATACCGGTCGTCGATTTTTGTTCCTTCTTCTTCGTTTATATTAATACCACAGAGTCATGGACAGTGGTCGACGATGACGCAACTCGCATACATCCGTGAAGATACAACATACGTTCTTTATCACCAAATCTTTGGTTTGAATATTGTTGTAAAAAGCAATTGCCTTTTGTTTTGGTAACCATGCGAAGTCTTTTATTAAGCCGTCGGCTCGTCACGCATCACTGCACTGTCAATCAACACAACAACACCAACAACATCAGCATGCCGAAAACGCCGAAACACCCAGTCAAAGATGGCCGATATAAGACGACCGCACATATCTTTGATACTTTGATGATTAGTAATTGTAGGAGAGGGAAGCTGATCAAGGATGAGTAAAGATCCACAATGAGCCAGAAACAGGCTCATCTGAATATGTTCAGTACGGAATGGAACAACATTCGTTGCATTAATCTTGACAAGATTTTGTGGGATATAATTGCTGACAAAACGCGCAAACAATTCATTAAAGTTTGATAACGATCAACAGATGCACAGTCAGATCTCACTATTCACACGATCATATATGTTGAACCATTATTACCATAATCAATAGGACCTACTGCACTTTACAATCTTCGTATTTCACGCACTCGGTAAGGACCTCCACAAAAGGTTTGTACCAGCCCCCCCCCCCCACATATGGTTAATCCGGCACTGGGCATCATTGGTCTGATTGATCCATGTTGCCATTACATTTCAGTACGATTTATAGAAGCTAGGGCCAATCGTGTGATGTTTGCCTCCTTTCCATATACTTGGTCCAGTGTGGCAGACATGGCGGTCATTTTATTGACAATATGCGTGATAAATGTGGAATGTGACTCATGTCAAGGAAAAAGGTGTGTTATTTCAATCCGTTCCACGTGAAAAAGGTATATTTTTGTATAAATGTAACATGTGTTATTTTTAAGGGGGTTCAATTAGGCAAATTTTGAAGGATGATATACATGCTGGGGTTAGAAACTGATGAGACCACCCTTAGTGTCATCTCAGACGTCCTAACCTTCGATGTTCACAGGACCGTCCCCAGTAGAGCGAGTCCATCGCCCCACCGTGGCCTGACAGCTGAACGACCTGGTTCCATGAAAACCTCCCACTTAAACTTTATCATGCGCGGTGAACTCACCGATCAAGATGCATGACTGGTTCCAGATCGCTCGCGCTTAGATCTAGGGGTCGTTCACAATTGTCGACAATAACCTATTCGTAGGGCGTACTTTTTTTGTAATTTCGGCGGCGAGTTTGTAGAAACAGGGGAAACTGGAGAGAATGGAGATTGTGAAGAAACGCGGGAGACGCCACCCAGCCGCTAGAATTTAACCCCAGGAAGCCTCAAACATTTTTGAAACTTATCACGAACAATCATACCTTTACCCTCCCCCCAAAAAAAATTTCGTATCGCTAAGCATTACAATGGTGGATATATAATGGAAGACATCCTTATAAAGTCAATTACCAAAGAAATAGGGTAAATTACAAATCCTGTATACTGGCTATTTATTTTCAGTTTCGCACAGAAAACATATGGAAACAACTGATGCTACAAACATATCAATGTGCACATTATATTTCGATAGTTTACAACGTTTAATGCAATTGTAAAAATACATACAATAGAATGTCTCTATGCACTGTACATCATCTGATACATGATCGAGTACTTATTTACATTTCCGATTACATATTCTTTAAAGATATCATCTTGATATCTCCTGGACATGATGAATCAGGCACTGTGTGCCCTTGACCAGCTGCTAATTATATGTCCAGTCCTGAATAATCACAGTGACACACTGTTCTTGTAACTGTAAGATTATACGTTTCAGCCACTGAATTGTAATCTTGGTGCTGAAGCTCTTGCATTTGCATCTTTTAATTTCAAGATGCAGCAGTTCTTCCTTTCTGTCAAGTGTCCTTCTGACACCTGTAGGCTGTGATATAGCGCTTTATGAATCATTGGTATTTGAAATTAGATTTAAATCCCGCATTAATCACTGGAATAAGTATGGGTAATGTGTGGTACACAGCATTATTTGTATGAATTATTATAGGTAACTATGCATACGTTATTATGATTTATGACATTACTTACGTTATCGTGCCAGTGTTATTGCATCACCACTGTTGTAATGTATGGCATGTGCATTCGTTAGCCCCGTGGATACAGTATGCGGTGAGCACTACCTTACATTTAATATTCTCCCTGGTTGTTAGTGTTTGGGTGTGGCAGGTGGATGGATTGTTTTAGGTGTGTGCTGTAATTACAGGAAATGTCACTATCATTGGCAATACGTTTTGTCATGAAACATAACAGTATGGAAACTAGTCATGATATATATTTATTGCAAGATGTGTCACCATTGTACAATGTATATGCTATGTTGCAATATTGTTTACATAATGCATTGATGGTGTTAATAAGTGTTTATATAATGCATTGATATTGTTAATAAGTGTTTACATAATGCATTGATATTGTTACTAAGTGTTTACATAATGCATTGATGATGTCATTAAGTGAGTACATGATGCATTGGTGATGTCATTAAGTGTTTATATAAAGCATTGATGATGTCATTAAGTGAGTACATAATGCATTGATGATGTCATTAAGTGAGTACATAATGCATTGACGGTGTCATTAAGTTTGTACTGCAGTGAAAGAAATTTAATTATTAAACACTTTATTACATTCAACATTACATAGGTTTGTGTTACATGTTGAATGTAATTTATTTCAGTTTCGTAAGGGATTTGACAGCTGTATGTGCCTCTCATACCAGCTATCTGATAATTTAAGTATATAATATCTACTGATAATCCCTCGTCTATCCACTTAGTGATTTCTTCGAAAAAACATAACATATTTGTTAAGCATGACCTCGCTTTTAGGAATCCATGTTGAGATGGATTATCAATTTATGCCTAATAGGAAGTCCGCCATATGGTCTTTAATTAGCCGTTTCTAATAATTTACAAATCACTGATGTTAAACACATTGGTCTGTAATTCTCTTAATTATTTCTGGAACCCTTTTTAGATAAATCAAGAATAAACATATAACTTATGTCGGACACTCAATACGCCAATGGTTCCCCTTTCTGCAATCTTGTTAAACCCTCACACACGCACCTTATTGGTTACAGATAATGCATACAAATTGGACAATATAACGAAGCCTAAGGAAGGAAAAAACCTCGGAAAAAAATTCGCAAGAATTCCGTATATTAGTTGCAATTTTCGTAGCAGCGGAAATTCGCAAGTCTTTCGAGAATACGAACTTATGAAACTTCGTGGCAAAGAAATTTATCCGCCATATCTTCTTACGTACGAAAGAATGTCTGCAAGAATACGTGCCCTGGTCTGTGTTTTGACTGTTACCGTTAGATGGCATCGCCAGTGTCGGATTCACAACGTGTGGTACAATAGTGGTACACTCGGACCAAGTCCCTTCACAAAAAGATCCTCCCACAAAATCAATATCAGTTATATTTCCCAGTGCGTTGGTATTGCTGCACACATATCTGATTTTATGATTAGTAAGTGTTGGAGAAAAGAACACAGTGTTAAATAAATTATTAATTCCTACTTTATTGTGTGAATTGTTTCAATATAAGTCAAGTTTATAATTGTTTGTATGCTTTGCATATGCTTGACAATGTTACTGATAATATTGTAACATGATACAATGTTACTGACAACCTTGTAACATGATACAATGTTACTGATACCTGATGATAACCGGATATGTCTGGACGAACTTCCGGTTTCCGTCGCAATAGGCAGTGCTGCTTGCAACATATACACGGTTTTACTGACTCCATTTTGTGTAGGCGTTACCGCGGAGCGCCAGCAGCCAATCAGCGTCGTTATCGAGATTCTACATTATACAATTATTTTGGATGATTTAACTTTTCAGTGTGACAGTTGTGTTAATATAATAACAGTTTATAGTTAATTCGGATGCATCGTATACACTAACAAAAGTTTATTCTTGCATTATTCAAATTCCTGGATGGTACCCAAATTATGTATGCACCCATAATCTGGATATGCACCGGGTTCCGGTCACAATGGAATTGGATAATCGAGGTTAGGCACAAGGCGGCTAAGAAAGCGACATAGGGTGGCGCCAGCTCGCGGATACATTTTAATCGAGGCTACTTTTGACTATGCGCAGCAAACCAGTGAAAGTAGATTTCGCTACTGTTTCGTTTGCGATCTTACGGATTTAGGTTAGAAGGGTTCCAGGAGTGCACCACTCATTGTACATTGTCAGCTATGGAAACAGACGGCAGTTAACGTACCTAACTGGTCATACATAAAACGGTAATTTTATAACGTTAAGGACTTCTTCCTTAACTTAGCAGTGTGAGCAGAGTTGGTGCATATCCGGGGTATATCCTGTGGAACAAGGTGAATGCACTAACTTATCTTCTTTGTGCTAATGGTTGTTCAGTTGTTCAACAAAGATGTCAGCAAAGCTTTCAACATTGTTTGTTAAAGGAACGAAGTTCTGATCATAACTGCAAATAATTAGCATATTACATTTGCTACCCTGTTCCATCCATCTTGTTGCAGTTCACCGCCAGTTCTTGCTCCTTTTCTTTATCATGTTTTTCTTCATTCGTTTTGTATTCTGTCATTGATTTCCGACTGATGCAATAGTCGGTACCCGGAATGTCATACTCAAGTGGATAGTGTCTGTATTGGAAATGTGTATAGAAACACATTAACCTTTGTTTTGTTACGGTGCTCAATTGCCTGTTGCAATGACGTAACAAGTCGTAAACAACAATGATGTTGTCCAGACTATATATTTATCTGCCACACCGCAACTGTTCGTTTTGAACATGCATAATTTCTGCTAGGGATGGGCAATAAACAGTTGGGTCCTTTCAAACACTCAGATGTCGATATATTTCTATATCTCTGACGAAGCCGTTACGTTAACTCGGATACTTACTTGGTATATCTGGTTGTATAGTATCTTTCAGTGGTTAGGTACCTCAATTTCTTCTTGGTGGTATTCACAGTAGGTGCTGACACTTCTTCAGGAAGTTTGTTCCAACAATTGCTGACACAATTTGTGAAGAAGAGTTAACGAATATCTGTATGAGAGTACTTCCTCTGTTTTAATGGCCCCTCAGGTTGTTGCAACATTGTTAAAACATTTCCTGTTTAGGCCAGTGGGATATTTATATATCTCGCAGAGGTCCGCCTGAAGTCGTTTCTGTTCGAAAGGAACTGATACGATATGTGTTTTATTGAGTTTCAACGCTCTCTTCTGAACGTTCTCTAATTCATTTATATCGTCTTGCAGGAGGCTGCGTGTGTATCGCCATGCGGGAGGAATTCTTCACCGATGTCGCCGAGTACGTTGACCGACTCGAGCCGTTCATGCAGCAGATGGCCGAGCAAGGCGCGTGGACTCGGGAAGAAAGGACAGTAGTGCTCAAGTACACCTCCGACAAGACCGGCGTCATGTTCGTCTACTGCGTGAAACAGTCGGGAGCGCCAACCGTCACCTCAACCCAATTTACGGAATAAATATTCTCGTATTATGACTTCTCTGCTAGTTAGTTTATTGGGAATCGGATATTCGCTGAGTAATAATAGCAAAACCCGTCAGTAGGGGAATTATTGATGATGCAATTATGTGGCTGACACGGACATATTGTTTATTTAACCGAGAAACGTCTCGTTACTCTATTGTATTCTTCGCCGAAGTTACGGCAGTTGCAGCGAAATATTGCCGTCATTGTTTATGCTTTAATTCATGCATCATAACATTGTGACCCTTAGTGGCAAAGTTTATTAATAAAAAACAATGATACGAAAATTGTCACTACGGTTATTTATTTTATTAAACAAATAATTATCACGCACGCACGCACGAACGCACGCACGCACGCACGCACGCACGCACGCACGCACGCACGCACACACGTGTTTACATACCATGCGCGAATCGTGCATCTGATGTTTGTCATTTATTGCCCCAACAACGCCAAACAAACGCTGTCTTTTCCATAAAACTTGTTAGTTAACACATGCACGTGTCGGCGCAAGCTGCCGTACCACACCACGTGTAACTATTCTCCATAATGTATGCATCACGTGATGAAATCCGAGCATCGCATTGGTTCACATCCGCCCATGGTGCTCAATCTACCTGCTAAAAAAAACACGCCTCACGGCTGTCGGTTATTATCCTGTCCGCCTTCTCCTTTATTGTCGCATGGACATCTCCCGTGGCCAGCCTCCAACCAGGTCCACGAACATCAAAGGCCAAAAACAGTGCCAGAAATTTGGTCACAAGGACACACGTTGTGCGATTCTTGTATTGCAACTTCGAGGACTATGTTACAATGTGCAAGGTAGACAGTATGGAAGGATTGCCTTAAATTATTTCTCAAGTGCTTTGATGAAAGCAGAAAGCTTGCCGTCCTACTTGGAGTATACTGCCATTCGGTGGATTGTTACCTGGCATTAGTTGTAGTACACAACGGCTATTTCGTCCAGGTAGTTGCACGTCCAATTTTTTGCGTAGTCCATTTGGACAGTTGCCTACGTCTTCCCCGCCGAGGACTGCTTCAAGGTACGAACGTTTAGATATTGGGCGATGACGCGGTGACAGAGCATGTGGAACTCGACCATGCCGTCTGTGAACTCGACCATGCCGTCTGTGAACTCGACCATGCCGTCTGTGAATTTGCCAGTGAAGCTTTCTTTACTTTCTACAACTTCATTAAACAGTTATATTGCTGCTCCGGTTCTGCTATTGCTAGCGTTGAAACGTAGCAACCAACGTAGCAACCAATGTAGGACCTCTTCTACTATGGGTCCTGTCTTTCTATGTAGCTTCTGGGATTCCCAGGCACGGAGCCTGTGCGTTAATCTTGGCACTCATTCTGATATATGAAAAACATCTGGGTTCAGAATAACACTAAAATAGCAAAACCGTACCGTAGGTCGAATAAGTTTCATCTATGTAGTAACGCGTTTTGCTAAGTATGTACCGCTTATATATATATATATATATATATATATATATATATATATATATATATATATATATATATATATATATATATATATTACTTCGCTGAATCGGAGGAAATGTGTATTATATATATATATATATATATATATATATATATATATATATATATATATATATATATATATACACACACATTTCCTCCGATTCAGCAAGTAACGAGGGGAGAACACAGTCTCACCATGAAACAGTGTTGTGTAACGAAGTCAAAACTCGACTCACTTTCTTGTCATACATACACAGCAGACATGCCAAGTCTATCGGTTTTCCCTGTAGACTGCCGGTTTTCGTCTACCGGTCGGTTGAACATTTCTACCGGTTTTTGCGATTTTGGGGAATCTTTTTCATTTTATTGGTAAAATCGGCACTGGTGAGCGAAAAATCTCGAGTAAACCCGTTTGAATCTGAATCTCAGCCTCGATTCGGATATCGCAGCTACGCACGCTCGTGATCTATGCCATATATCTTTCGCTTGAGTTATTTTTATCTACACATTTTAATCATTGATCGCTAGTTTCCGGGACCAGTTTTCGGGACCAGCTGTTGGAGGAATTTACCGACTTCCAGCTGATACCCGACGACGAGCGGCTGTGTGTTTGGACCACGGGCACACCCATGTTTATTCGTCTCGTTGCGCTGGCGAAGGCGCTGCTGACGATCCCCAACTCGAACGCTGCTCCAAAGAGGACCTTCAGCATGGTGAAGAATATCTTCACCGAGCAGCGTTTGCACTTGGGGAATTCGACTCTGTCAGCACTGCTGAAGTGCAAGTTGAACGAGGACACTATCTGTACCGAGTTCGCTCCCCGTGAGCGCACACTGCGGTTGGCGCATGCCGCGTGCACGTCATACAACGACTTGTGCACTAGCTCGACACAGGAGCGAGTGTGAATTTTATTTAGAGCATTTTGTTGTACAGGTGTATCTACATGTTGTTTGTATTTTGTGTATTTATACATTAGTGTGTTTTATTTATGTCATTTGCACATTCCAGGTAGTTTTTACATTTATATTTATCAATCTCAGTCAGAATTGTGTCTAGCTTTGAATATTTCTGGCATGGTATTTTTATTTTATTTATCAGTACTGCCTTTAACAGTATTATTCTGTAATCTGTACTTTATTAAGTGCCGTTTTATCAATATGATGTATCATGCTGATTGATGCTTGTTTTCTACATTGCTGCATGCATGTCTAGCTTGTTTGTAATTATTGTTGTATAAGTTTTATATTTTT
Source organism: Lamellibrachia columna (assembly GCA_963662155.1). Taxonomy (NCBI): domain Eukaryota; kingdom Metazoa; phylum Annelida; class Polychaeta; order Sabellida; family Siboglinidae; genus Lamellibrachia; species Lamellibrachia columna. Next base: position 33,163,021 of record OY759263.1, on the reverse strand, counting down.
TTATCATTTGAACATTTCAGCATAGAATGTGCGTGTTTACGTAATTGAAATGTGGAGCATTTTATTGTTTTCACTGCTGTGTTTTTGTCCATTACCTTAATTGTTATGGATCTTGCATCGTTCTTAATATTTTTTACATGATTTATGATTTTTTGGCAATGCATTTTGTATATATTATTAACTATTTCTATTGTATATAATTCTCATTTCTTGTGTATTAGAAGTATATGCTGTGTGTGTCTATGTAATTGAAAAGTGGAGCATCTAGCTATTTTCACTGCTATTTCACTTCTATGTTTTTGCTCCATTACCTTAATTTTTATGCACCTATTTATGTACCTATATATAACTTATTTAAATCGTATATAATTACCATTTCTTGTGTGTATTAAAATAACGAGTTTAACCAGTGTGGTTAATAGTGTGTTTGTTGAGCTGTGTCTCGATTGTGGCTGCCGGCCTTCCGAACTTGGCACGTCTGACACACAGTAAAGGCAGCCCTTTCAATCTAGACGTTCACCACACAGACGACAGTACATGCCCTCACATGTTACTAAATTAGTATCTCAAACTCCGAGGCCACGATAGTGGGCTCGTATTTAGGTTTGCCGACACACTTCCAATATATCGAACATATTTTTCAAACATGTTGCGTAGCGCTGCAGCATTTGCTAAGCTACACTCAGAAAAGATCTCTCCTCACTCCTTTCGCATTGGGGCCACTACGCTGGCAGCTAAGGATAGATTTAAGCAGTTCGACCGAAAACGAGGCTTATACGCCGTATATATCAGACAGTATATGCTGTGCTCAGACAGTTAGTTCTACTGATTTAATGTGTTATATACAATCAATGTCACATTTAGTTACATAAATATTCCAAAACTGCTCTTGGAACTAACAGTTGAATAAGCAATTATTTTGAGGGAGCAGACTCCTTATAGGATGTTATTTCCAGAATAAACATTTGCTAATGTAATTAATGGTGATACATCATTTCCACAGCCCTGGAAATAAGGTAGTGCTTTAGTTAATTGTTGTGAAAAAATAGTTTTTCCCAAGCCAATATATAATAATAATTATAAGCGGAGAACAAATGTTTCGGTCAATATGCCCATGCCATGTATTTTTTGCACAAAGTGCGACACCAGTCGGAATCTAACTGACCGCTAAAACCGAAACATTAGCATATACCCTTAACTGCAAAGTTAACTGATTATTCTCCAAAATGGCAAGCTGATTCCCTAAAATGTTTAGTAGAACCACAGTACAGCACCTATGGATCAAGCATACAGTGCAGAAGCCAGTCCAGAAGAAAGGATGATTTGAGCGTCTCTCTAGCCTCGAAATTTTCCAGGGAGAACACAACAGCATTAGTAACTTATATGGGATGGTGGATCCAATGAAAAAGAGATTGGTTGGCAAGCGCATCATCAATGCTATTCAGCTCAATGCATTCATTCAATACAGTACTATATGTGTTAGTACATAAAGCAGTTGTTTTACATTCCAGAATACAATTATGAACTATGTCGTTACATTCACTATCCGTATCAATTCTTATAATAATGAAAATAACTGAAACATTTGAAAGCGCATAATTTTTAATGAGCCATAAACATTATAAACAAAAAGCAAACAACAGAAAGAAACAAAATAATTTATAAAATATATTTGGCGCAGATATACATTTATCAAATCTTCATGCACTACACAACCTTTTTGAAGGGCAAGTAGAATTTGAGACAAGGAAAGAGAACAAAATGTAACTGCCATTCAAGACTTCAGACCATTGAGTCAACTATTCGAAGCTAAATTTCATCAAGTTTAATCATGAAATTAATAAAACACTGCTTTAATCAATGAAAATAGACAATAACTTACCTTTCTGAGCGAAATTACAGACACTATTTTCAGCAAAGGAGATGGCTCGGGATTCTCACACGAACTCAACATTTCGTCTACTACAGGGGTCATGCCTCAGTTAGACTTCCTGGTTACTTATGCCCTACGAATGTAGGGCATAGTAAGTTTGGATATAGAACGTTTTACAAAAATTCATACGATTTGACATAAGTGCATTTGTGCAGGGACATTACCAGGTTTGCTGGCGGAAGCTGTTGAGAGTGAAATTGTGGACTTTTAGATGATTTTAATAGGCGGAAGGATATTTGTGATTTTTTTTGCGATTAGACACGTGTGCTTCGTAATTCATGCCAATATTGGTAAACATTGAGGGGTGTCGCACATACAGGCATATTACAAGAGTTAGAAATGTCTAATTTTGACAAAACTCGACCAGCATGTCAGTGGGATGATGACAGCGGCTGGTGAAAACTTTTATAATTTTTGATGGTCACGTTTTCTTATAATTTTGCAAAACGTTAACATGGCCGCCAATGGGAAATGTAACTGTAGGCTGAACCCAATTAAACGGTGGGTCACAGCACAGCACGGTCGTGGTCACAGCACGGTTATAACATTTTTATATGCTTATGTTTTAATCGTTGTTGTTAGCCTAATTGTGGATATTGCAGGTAATTTGGATGAAATAATGCGTTTGTTATAACACATTGCATAGAATTTTTATAATTTGCAATTCTGATAATATAATGAGGGGTCATATTAAAAAAAAAAAAAAAAAAAAAACGGCCGCTAACCTGCCCCATGTTGTGTGTGTTTGACTTAGAAAATTGTCGGTGTCATGCTAGTTAATATTATATTATTATATATATATATTTTATTTAATATATTCAACATGATCATTACTTATTAAGCGCCGCTATTATTGAAACGTTTTAACCGTCTCCTTTAGGAGGTGTCCTGTAGCTGACCTACTATATATAAAAAATTTCAAATAAATGAACATTTTAATGTTGTGCTATAACGTTTGATGTGCATCAGCTGATAATTTACGCAATTTAATGTTTAATAAGAAATTTGATTGTTCATGAACACAGTTTTATTATTTTCCATGTGTTAAAATTGCACGAAAGAGTTTGAAATAAGCACTTTTTATATAGAAAATAATCGTTGCGTTTCGTAAATGCCTAATCTCAACGTCTTAATACGCATTTCATGTCGTGTGCAGTTCTCTGTAAGTGCTTGGGCACAAGGAAATGAAGGTATGCAACCCTAACCGTAGCTAACCCCATCTCTAGCTAACCCCATCCTTGGCTAACCCCATCTCTAGCTAACCCCATCCCTAGCCAATCATAACCCTGAAGTGGTTTACATAAGATAAAACCATTCCCATAGACACAAGTTGCTAGGAGAAAGTGAACAGCTTGCTTGGAAAAGGCAGACAGCAGTAACAATCACGAATAGCCTGGTGTAGAGCCGATGCCAAAATGGAAATTTGGTCAAAATTAAGGGGTATGACACCAGTTTGTGATGGAGTAGGCAGCTATTTTGCACTAGAACAGTCATTGGTGATATTTTTATGTGGCTCAATACATTGGCCACACTGTGTAACAAATTTGGACAGAATAGTTGTATGTTGGTTGTGTCACTGCCACTGGAAGTATTGCATATATCAGCATTTTCAAATCTTGCCGCAACGGGTATCTGGTAATATGATACCCCTTTATGGTGGCGTATCCAAATCAAGCAGTACGCCTTGTATCTTACCAACTAGAAGCATGACAGCAGTCATATAAACAATAAAATTTAACAATTCTGACACATTGGAAATTACTCAAAATCCTGTTAAATGTGACAAATTGTCACTTTTTTGACAAAATTACACCATGTATGGTTAAAAATGAAGCAATTATATTAATTTGAAAATAAATTCATTGCAATATCTAAAGAGACAATAAGCAGGCTTCATTGGTTCGCAATGCTCTGGAAATCTATTATACATGATATATGATTTATCAAGTGTCAAAGTGGATATGTAATTAAAATATGTAACTGGTTTCAGCAAATATTCTGAACATGGCATTGTTTTGATTTGGCTGTCAAACAAATAATAATGACGTGACAAACAGGAGTGTTCTATAATATGTGTTCATATATATTGTGCTGCTACTTGATGTAAAATTGGACACTTTCTCAGAAAATAGCTTCCCTATTTGGGGCCATGCCTCAGTTAGACGTCCTGGTGTGTTACCTACGAATGTAGGGCATAGTAAGTTTGGATATAAGACGTTTTAAAACTTCATATGATCTGACATAAGTGCATTTGTGCACGGACATTACCAGGTTTGCTGGCGGAAGCTGTTGAGAATGAAACGGTGGACTTTTAGGTGATTTTAATAGGCGGAAGGATATTTGTGATTTTTTTGGCGATTAGACACGTGTGCGTCGTAATTCATGCCAATATTGGTACACATTGAGGGGTATCGCACATACAGGCATATTACAAGAGTTAGAAATGTCCAATTTTGACAAAACTCGAACAGCCTGTCAGTGGGATGATGACAATGTTTTCCAACTCATAGTCGTGCACCATGGAGGTCTTTATATATATATATATATATATATATATATATATATATATATATATATATATATATATATATATATATATATATATATATATATATATATATATATATATATATATATATATATATATATATATATATATATATATATATATACATAAAAAAAATCCCAAACGACGAAATAACTTTTTGTGAGTGGAGTAGTGGATGCTCAGCACGAGGTGCGAGGCTCGCCGGTGGAAGCAGGCTGGAATTGGTGGCGCTACCTCTCGTATTAGACGTGCAAGCCCGGTTACTCGACCAGTGATCGCTAGGTGTCGCTGAAGCGGGCTAGCTGTGACCAGGACCGTCACCCAGGTGGGATTAGCCTGGTCATCGGTCGGTATTGGCTTTTTGGCGCGAGCACGAACCCTCGTGGGAAGAGAATGGGCTTTCCATTTCAACTGCTGTGTGTGCTTCCACGCGATGCAGTTCAGCAATTTCTGCTCAGTTTTGAAATCAAGTTCAGCAATTATATTATGCATTGTAACTGCGTGCTGTGTGGTGTGTCTTACGTAGACCACGATTCAGGTTTCTGTAAACAATATGCTAAAAATGGCAATAAGTATGACATTAGTTTATTAGTGTTTAACTAATATATTGCTATTACTTATATAATATTAATATAAGACAAATTGTCATAACTGTACAATTTGCGAAGGTGGTCAATCTATCAATACACACTGCAAGCGTAAAAACCACTATGCACAATCTCATTCTGAGCAAACAAACAGGAGAGTGACGCTCTGTCGTTCATGAGACAGTTTCCTATCAGTGAATAATGCTATCCCATGTGAAACGTCGGAAATAAAAGTGAAACGTGAAAATTATTTTTTGAAGAAAACATCCTAAAAGTATGGAAACAATCCTAAAAGTATACAGAAATAAAACAATCACCTTTATGCAAAAGAACTGCCGTCAGCTATCACCGCCCAAAGGTTCCCACTTAAATCCACACATTGCCTTGCAGTCTGGGAAGTGTTAATTAGCTTTGTTACGAGCCAATACACAGCCTTAGTACCATGGGTAAACATTGAACTCAATCACATGAATTTGAAACATGCCGTTTGAAACCAATACGACATAAGGTATCTGTACCAGTCATGTTTTAAGTGTATGCCATCTAGTGACCAGGCAGGCAACGGTATGGTCATAGCGTAGAGGTCAAAGAACGTACGTATTCGGTCACTCCGAATGTCGTCTCGTAAAACGTTGTACATTGCACGATTTGTTCTAACTATCATCTCGTTGGCAGTATATTTTCCCTCGTAGATTATGTCCTGCCAATCCGGCTTCTTCTTTAAGTCGTTCTCACTAAGGAGACTGAACCAGTAGAAGGCAGTAGTCCGTGGCACATATCGGCTGATGATATCTCGCAAAGACGTTATGTCCGCCCGGGTTTTATTTAGCGTTTTACGCATACCTTTATCGTGGCTGTTAGAAAATAACAATATTACATCCGGGTAATTGTTTTCTCTGGCGAGATAGTCGCCAAATAGTGTAGGAAATAACTTTCGAGGTTTCACTTTGTTACACCGACCGGTTCCATTGACGGATGCCGGCGAACAGCGCGAGTTCGTGCTCGGTAACTTTCTATCGGTGAATGAAATTATGCTAATGAGTTCAATTAAAACGCTTCGTGGAAGAGAGTCACCGTTATCATTCCCGGTTTTGTCTGAAAATTTAACGAAGAGGCATTCAAACAAAAAATTATATCGCTTATGAGAATTCTGCTTAGGAAATTTCGTTGCACGACGCTTTCGCTTGGAAAAATAATTTTCCGAAAGGTCCTTACTTAGTAGTATGCAACGAGTTATTGATTTCAACATTTCCTTCAATGCCCCGAAATACCTATTGCCGTGCGAATCGCCGATCACCACAATCCGTTTGATTTGTTTTTGCTGCAGACAACGTTGGAGCAGTTGCGGTGGAATGACGTCATATTTGAACTGACAGAAACGAGGCACAAAGCGACTGCCTGGAAACGAGGCGTTGTTGTTATTCCAATGTTGCTCTTCGGGGAAATGGTCGCGTGCGACAAGACAGTTTCTTACGGCGCTATCGCTGCACAGCCTGGAACTGTATGAACACCCTGTCGTCAACACCGCTCTACCGTCGGATTGTGTTGTGTATTTCTTGTCGTTGGTGGGAAAACGTTGTTTTCTGATTGCCATGACATGTCCCCGGCCGTATCCGTGGCGATAGGCAGGCGACGAATGCGGAAACACATTTGTTGTGGATGCGAATATGAATATGCCGATAACGCTAAGTAAAACCCAGATACATCGGCACGTACCCATTCTAAACTTGTACTTATACAACGCCGATAGATGCATCTTGGCCGGCAATTCCATTTACTCTGAGCGGTGCTCGGTTCGTCACGCTTGACTGAAACAGAGAAGTTGCGTACGTTCGTCACCAAGAAAACGGTACAACCTATGAATGTATGTATACAAGCCCGTCCTCGTGGTCTTGAAAATGGGGATTCGGGCGTACACAGTTAGCCGGGGATTTTTAGGATGATTTAAAAAAAAATACATTTAAAAGAAATTCTCCCCAAAACGGGGGTTCGAACCCCGAATCCCCTTGAGGACGGGCATGATATGTTTATAGTTCTGATGAACATTTGTGGAAAAGCCTCTTCACATATGTTGCAAAGTCGAGTCGAGATCACAATCTGTCAGATTGTGATCTGCACCCCATTTTTACAGAAATATCAGCAGTCAACTTGCGATTTCCAAAAATCATGTAATTAGTTTTTGTTACATTAAGAGATAATCGATTAACAGAAAACCACACCTGGAGTTGCTCAAGTCCATTATTTATCATCCCAACAAGTTCATTTAAGTCCCTATCACAACATAGTATGTTTGTATCGGCAAATAAAATAAAATTAAGCACCTTTGAAACTATACAAATGTCATTAATGTACATGATAAATAACTTTGGTCCCAAAATGGAACCCTGTGGAACAACACACGATACATTTAGTATTTCTGAATCACAATTATTAAAATTGACAAATTGTTTTCTATTTTCTAAGTAACTCTGTATCCATTTATGTGAGACACCACGCACACCATAGAAATGTAGTTTTTTTACACATTATATCATGATCAACAGTGTCAAAGGCTTTCTTTAGGTCAATAAACACTCCAGTAGCATAGTTGTTGTTTTCTAGAGAATAAATATAGTATATCGTATTTATTTAGGAATAAGCCCATCCTATCATTATATAGTTTCTAAATAATTGTTGAGAATTGTGGTAATAATGATATTGGCCTGTAATTTGTAAACACATTCTTTTCACCTGACTTAAATAGTGGAACAACTTTGGCAATTTTCATCTTGCTTGGAAATACACTTGTTTGAAGGGATACATTATATATGTGGCTAAATGGCTTAATTATTTTAGTAATTACTTTCTTTATTAAGTTCATAATAATATCACTGTAATCAGTTGATCTTTTACTTTTACAATGTTGTACAGTTCTTATAAGTTCTAGGTCATCAGCAGGACTTAGAAACATAGTATGTTCTTCTTTCCTTTCTAAGTAATCATAAAGAGTTGCATCATTTTCAGGTAAGGAAATATTTTTTGCTAAGTTGGGGCCAACATTAGTAAAGAAATTATTAAATCCATTGGCAATATTCTTTTTGTTTGAGATTAGCTTGTTGTTTTTTATAAAGCATTCGGGGTATGTTGGCTTATTGTAGCTTTTGTTAATTGCATTATTTAATATTTTCCAGGTTTCTTTAACATTTGTTTTCTGCTTTTCTAACAATGTGCCATAGTAGTTTTTCTCAGCAATTCTTAATATCGATGTGAATTTATTTTTGTAAGTTTTGTATTTTTGTTCTGCTGCAGCAGATCTCGATATAATAAATGCTTTACATAATTTATTTTTACAAGCACATTTTAAACCTTTATTGAACCAGGGCTTTTTATTAATATAACTTTTCCTGGAAACTCTTTTCACTAGACAATGTTTGTTAAATATATCTATGAATATGTGGAGAAAAGAGTCATAAGCTTGATTAACATAATTTGTATCAAGAACATTTTCCCAAGATTGCTGACTCAGTTTTCATCAGAAAATGAAGCGCCAATGTATCCTCGTTTATCTTTCTGATATACTAAAATTCATTTACATTACATCTGCTTATGTTATACTCGCAAAGTGCAAAAATCGGTAAGTGGTCAGTAATGTCATTGAACAAGATGCCACAAGTTAGATTGTAGCGCATTGGTGAATATATTGTCTATTAATGTAGTTGAGCTATCTGTGATCCTAGTAGGCTTGTCAATTAATGGGTAAAGACCCAAACTATACATTATGTCTAGAAATATTTTAGTATTACTATGAGTCTCATGTTTCAGCAAATCTACGTTAAAGGCACCACACATAAATATCGTTTTAATAGTTTTAGCATTACTTAAAATATGTTCTGTGTTTTCACAAAAGGTATCTAGGTTTGACCATGGAGTTATGTATTATGTATTTCAGAAATTTCAGGAGTTATGTATTTCAGAAATAGCGATTTTGTCAAATTTTACGTAGTGATAATCCATTAACTTTACCGATTTTCTCAGTGAATTGTAGGTTGGTGTAATACTGACATTTTGACGATAGGTTATTGTAGAAATTGTTTTCTGGATCTATATAATGTTTTTAAATCATGGGGATTATAATCCGAGTATTTGAAGGAATTGAAATTAAATTGTGAGCAGTTATCTATTAATTTATAAAGGTCTTAATAATCTTCAACAGAAGAATTCTTAAACACACATTCATCATCACTAATATTTTGAAATGGAAAAACTTCACAACATGATGTACATTGATAATTTACATTTTTGCAACGGATTAATCTGAATTGTTCTTGTGTTATTTTTGCACATCGTTTATGATAAACTGCTTCACATAGATCACATTTTATGGCATAACTGTTTAACGTTTGGTTACATATTAGACATGCGTCTAATTTGATCTTTTAGTATTAGCCATCATAATATTAGCCATCATAAATTAAATGTGATAATACAGCGTATATGAACATAGAAAACATTTGCAGGATTTGCACTACCAGACACTAGATAGTAACATACAAGAGTCCATATAACTATGTTCACAACACACATGATCTTCATGGACAATAAGTAAACTCTCTGTCCAAATACTGCCATCTCAGAGTTTGTCCAAATCGTTTTTACATTTGATCATCACTCTATTGGTCTGCTTCGTCTTTTTTACAAAGATGTTGCCGTTCATCGTCCATGTGCCTACTATTTTCCGTTCTTTTTTGAGCCGTCGGGTCTCCGCAAACAGTTCATTATTCTTCTGGGTAAGATGGTCATTCAGGAAGACTGCACTACCTTTCAACATTTCCCGTTTTCGCATGATTTCCGTCTTTTTGTCAGTTGACAAGAACTGGACGATCACAGGCGTCGAGCCATCTTTGCGTTTGGGGAGGTCGTGAATGGCTGTGATTTCGATTTCAGCCACGGACACGCTCAGCTTCTCTTTCGCAAATTTCACAAAGTTTTACCTCATCGTTGAGGACTCATTGATGTCATTTCCGTCATTTGTTTGAGTGGGTGTCCTCGCAGATCTCGAGCGGGTTGTTGTATGTGTTTGAGTGGGTGTAATCTGAGATCTCGAGCGGGTTGTTGTATGTGCATAGCTATGCAAGTTCAAACCACTTACTATAATGTCACGTTTTCGTGAATGCTGCTCCAATTCGTTCACACGGTTTTCTAGAATTTCGATTCTCTCATCGTTTATCATTCTGAGCAGTTCATTTATCTTCTTCTCGATGGTCGAGTTGCTGTATTTCAGCTCATCTACAGACTTGCACAGAAATTGCAGTGATGATTTGATGTCGGTTATATCCGTTTCCAAATCGTCATTTCTCGGCGGCATGGTGGTTGTTGAGCGATAATGTGGGTCGGTTGACGTGGCGAATTTTAGTTTCGTGTTAACTACTCACACAAAGCACGAAAGAGAGGCAACTGTATACCCTGCATGTTTCTGAGTTTTAACTGGACGTCACAATGATGCTTGAAAGTCGACAGATTGTAGCGTCATCACGAAATGTTTTTATTTTATAGCAGTGATTTTGGAACCGTGTCTACCGTCGCCGTTGACATCTCAATCAAGTGATTGAGGGCATTACAACTAAAACGCATATATGGAATAAAATAATTTAAATGATAAATAACATTAAGAACAATATAATTATGTAAGTATGAAATGGGATTAAAATAGTTAAATAATAAATTAAGGTATACAATGAATTAAATATGACAAAATAATAATAATAACTATTGAATAAGATTAAAACCGGTAAACATATAATTCTATCTTGTGTATTCCTCTAGGAAAAGGAAGGTCTTTAATTGCCGTTCAAAACTGGCGCAGCTGTTAGAGTTTCTAATGTTAGCGGGCAAATAGTTCCAAAGAGTAGCCGCTGCTTTGGCGAACGTGCGGTCACCGTATGTAGCTGTTCTAGTTCTAGGCACAGTCAATGAGATGGTAGATTCGGATCGTATATTATAGTGAGCGTGTTGGCCTGTGAATGGACAGCCTGCTGGGCGGAGCATAGTCCGCCATGAATGTTGTCAGTAACATTGCTACTAAATGTGTTCACTGCGCCTGCTATCGACCGTAGAACCAACAGTTAGTGCACCTAAGCTAACGCCCGTTAAACCAACGTTTACTGTACCTAAGCGATTGCCCGTTTGTGCGTGTGTGTGTATGCGTGTGCCTGTGCCTGTGCGCGTGCGCGTGCGCGTGCGCGTGCGCGTGCGCGTGCGCGTGTGCGTCTGTGTGTGTATGTTTGTTTGTGTGAGTGTGTGTGTATGCCAATGTTGAGTAATAATTCGTGTGTGTTGTTTGTGGCCGTGGGTGTGTAAGTGAGTGTGCACGTGCATGTGTGCGTGCATGCGTGCGAGTACCCATTTTCAGTAATGATTTTTGTATTGGGTTAGGCTATGACTCTGGTTTGTGTCTAAGACCATCTTGTGTAATATGATCACTCGTGCCCATAGTATCCACGGGCCATGTTCATATTTCCAAAGCGTAATGTAATAGGAACCATTTTGAGAAAATGTTCTCCTCCTCCTCATTAAAAAAATAACAACCTACAAGTACAGTAATGCCCATAACAATAGTCAACCGCGATAACGTTTACGTAACATTTTAGATTAGATTTTTTAATGTTTAATTGTTGGCAACTTCACAGTTGGATCGTGCACAATTTAAATAAAAAAATTAAAGCACAAATCCACTCAAGTGTAAAATTATTATACAAATAATTATTGAGCGTTATGCAACATAAATTTCTATAAAATTACACTTATATAAAGTAACTTAAATGTAGAGTAACCTATATTCACTAAAAAGACATGTGACCACCACACACACAATAAGAGGCGCTTTACATTGAAATCAATTAAATAAATATTGTATCATAATTATCTGAGATACGCAGACGACACAACTCTAAACGCAGGAACAAAGGAGGACCTGACAGAAATCATGGAAAGAGTAAGGAAAACAAGCGAGAAAGCAGGCCTATGTTTTAAAGACGAAGGTCATGACTACTGGAGATATTGGAGAGGTGGCAGTGGACGGAAAAAGCGTGGAGGTGGTAACGAAATTTGTATTTCTAGGAGCATTGATCACCAAAGATGGACTATGCGACAAAGAGATACGCAGAAGAATTGCAATGGGCAAAGCCGCAATGGGAGGACTAACAACAGTATGGAAAGACAGAGGGATTACGCTTCAGACTAAAGTGAAACTGGTGAAGGCCTTGGTATTCCCAATTGTATTGTATGGAGCGGAGACTTGGACGATGAGAAAAACCGAGAGGAAGAAAAGTGACGCATTTGAGCTGTGGTGCTGGAGACGAGTGATGAGAGTGTCATGGATGGAGAGAAAAACAAACGTATGGGTGCTCGAAAACGTCAAACCAAAATGGACACTGGAATCAAGGGTGATAAAGGCGGCATTAAGCTATTTTGGACATGTGGTGAGAAAAGAACGTGTAATGGAGAATGATGTGATGCTTGGGGGAATGAGAGGGAAAATAAGGCGAGGGAGACCAAGAACAAAATGGCTAGACACTATCAAAGACGTAAAGGGCCCCTCTATTAACATTATGAGACGGGACGCCAGAGAGCGAGTGGAATGGAGAGGAGCTACCGCGGCTGTCGCCAGGGGTCGGACACGACTCGACGGCACAAGGTGACAAGGTGATCATAATTACCTTACTGACATACAGTAAAATGAATTAATTAGACTATAATTGAATTATATTAAAATAAATACATTACATTAAATATTAACAGTGTATGTTAAACCATTCCTGAAAAACGGTGCGTGGTAAAAACATTTAAGCATTTTGACAGTGTTATAAATACCATGGTATTACCGAGTTTTTTTTGTAGCGATTTGTGTTAGCTTAATCAGATGATATAATTGCACCAAGAACTTTTGCTTGAATAACTCTTTCTATATTAGTCCCATTTATCTCAATATACGGCAGAGATTCAACATATGTTCTATCTCTACTGCAACATAACCATCTATTGTGTCTCGTTCCTACTAATGCGCATATCATTATTATTATCAATATTATTATGACACAGCAGAGTAATGTTAGCTGAATCCTGTATTACAGATACTCTGTTTTGGTTGCATATTCCAAACATTGTGCGGTCATCAACATATTTATAAATAGAGCAAACTGTTCGTAAATCATTTATATGAACCAAAAAGTTCCATGAGGAGTGCCTCCAAAGGGTAACATAATTCTGAAATAGCATCCCCTATCTTGACTCTCTGCTCACGGTCTTAGAGAAACGCTGCCGTCCATCGGGCCAGGTGCACCGGTAGTTCCATTCTAACCAGTTTATCTGTGTTGAGCGTCTGCATGTTTCAGTAAGCAGACAACCGGGAGCTGTGTGAGCCACTGGCCCGTTTAGTAACACACGTTTCTCGGGTGAATGGTTCACAAAAGTCTACAAAAAAGGATGTTTCCACAGTTCAGCCCGGTAAAACCATTTGATTTGAGAGATACTAAGTTCTAGCACCTTTACTGTTTTAGTGGAGTTGGTATAGAATACAGTTGCACCTCGTATTACGTGGTCACTATACGAAAATAGTCACCCTGGAACAGCGAGTCCCAAGTGAGTTCCATAGTAAAGTATGTGACATTACTACAGTCGCCTCACTAATCAAGGATACGATCAGCACACGATCGGCCGACTCAATCCCGCCCTGGCACGTTAACCTCCCCCTGACATACTCCCTTCTTGGCTCGCTCACCTCCTCCCCCTGACTCACTCCCTCCGTGGCTCGCTGGCCTCCTCTCCCTGACCCACTCCCTCCCTGGCTCGCTCGCCTTCTCCCCTGATCCACTCCCTCCCAGACTCGCTCGCCTTCTCCCCTGATCCACTCCCTCCCAGACTCGCTCACCTCCCCATGACTTATTCCCTCCCTGGATAAATCGCTTCCTCTCCCTGACTCACTCCCTGCCTGGCTAAATCACCTCCTCTCCCTGGCTCACTCCCTCCCTGGCTCGCTTACCTCCCCCTGACATACTCCCTACCTGGCTAACTCACCTCCCCTCGTTTACTCCCTCCCTGGCTCGCTCGCCCCCTTCCCGTTGCTCGCTCACCTTCCCTGACTTATTCCCATCTTGGCTGGCTCGCCTTCTCCCCCTCATCCACTCCCTCCCAGACTCGCTCACCTCCCCATGAATTATTCCCTCCCGGAATAAATCGCTTCCTCTCCCTGACTCACTCTCTCCCTGGCTTGCTCGCCTTCTCCCCAACCCACACCCTAACCTTGCATACTCGTCTCCTCTCCTGACTCACTCCCTACTTATTCCCTCCCTGGCTTACTAGCGTCCTCCCCCTGACCTACTCCCTACCACCCTCCCTTCTCACCCTAACTCTGTCACAGACAGGCAGTTAGTACAGTATATGTAGGTATGTCTGTCTGTCTGTGTCTTATGCATCTACCTCTCTGCCCAGCTCTTTATCAGCCGCCATTCCGGTGCACCCGCTATTCACCTATCACAAACCTTCATTCCTGCCCACAGTTCTCCTCCCCTAGGTCCCTTGTTCCCTTACTATACTCTAGTATCCCCTCCGCATCCACCACAGGTGCGGAATCAGAATTTGAGCTACAGCTAGGAGCACATTGTTGTGAGTCCACCGTAACAGTCTAAATCTACCTCGACATATTCCGAACAAAAATAGTAAAGGTTATAATATCAAGTGGTGGATGGAATAATTGATTGTCACCCAAACCTTAATGTTGTTTTTGTACGTGTGAGAAATAATATCAAGAAAATTACGATGGAAAACTGCTGATCTCCCCTGGCCGAGAAATGATTGGCAGGGCTTTTTCCTGGCTATATGTTTAGCTCATTGCCATACACAACATTCAACCAATGTGTGTGTGTGTGTGTGTGTGTGTGTGTGTGTGTGTGTGTGTGTGTGTGTGTGTGTGTGTGTGTGTGTGTGTGTGTGTGTGTGTGTGTGTGTGTGTGTGTGTGTGTGTGTGTGTGTGTGTGTGTGTGTGTGTGTGTGTGTGTGTGTGTGTGTGTGTGTGTGTGTGTGTGTGTGTGTGTGTGTGTGTGTGTATTTACCACAGCGTGAGCGGTGTTACTTTTTACTATTTTAGATAGCGACTTGTATCGTGCCGTGACTGTCTAATGAGATGTGTTCGACCTTCCAACCAACGTGAAGTTGGCGATTGATTGATGGTGCTTCTGTGCGTTTCACCGCAAAATAAACAAGCGCAAAAACGCCGAATGTCTGCTTTCTTTGCTGTTTTTATTCCCAAGTTGACAGTGTTTACAAAAGTAGTTTTTGTTTATCTTCATGAAGTTTGAGCACATACTTCATTTGAAATCTGAGTGCGGTTCATAACCTCAGCCCCACCATATAATCATTGCACGACTCCATATTATATTATCTATCAAATGTTTTTGGTCTATCACTCCAGACAAATCTACAAACGTATTCATATCGACAGTCTAAGCTGTTACTCTCCCGTATCCAGAAGATTCTTACGGCGTGTTTCGTTCAACCGCCACAGCTAGTATTACTGCCTATCGCCTGTGCTACACAGAGCATTCTTATGTAGTCTATTTCTTGAACTGAAGCCAATAATTAGCAGTTCAACTGATATTTACGGTCGAACTGATAAAGCCTACTTCGATTGAACAATCTGTTTAATCGCAATTAATGACCATGCAAATAATGCTTTACAGTTGTTAAGGGTGCAGTTCGATCATTTACTAACATACACATCCGAAAAATCATGTAACACTAATCATAAATCATATTACTAAATTACGCTGCTGCTGATCAAGAATAAAACAAACACAAACATCCTGGTCATTTAGTGTCGTGTTGTAATTTTATAATAACAACGACAATAACATTGCAACACGCTCCGGATGACAAGTGGGAAAGGAAGCAATTGGCCTATCGACAGTCAAACAAAAACACTACAGGTGAATTATAATTAAAAGCATCAGATAAATATAAAATAAATAAAGCTATGTATTATATATAATTATTATATATATATATATATATATATATATATATATATATATATATATATATATATATATATATATATATATATATGTGTGTGTGTGTGTATACAGACCACATTCTTTACAATCCACATATCAGTTCGAAATAACGTTTTTAAAAGTAGTAAAATTTCGAATTAATTGTATGTTCGTTATACAATTGTAATGAACTACATAATAATTTATATAAAATTTATTTATTTAACTTCCTATCACTTCTTCACTTCACTTTCCCATAACCCGTAAGGATCGTTGGGACACCATTGATGACTTTCTAACCAGCTCTCTCCACGTTTCCCTGTTCTCGAGAGCCCTCTGGGAGTCAGCGAACTCCATTCCTGTCCACTCTTTGATGTTGTCTTCCCACCTCTTCTTCTGTCTACCTCTTCGTCTCCCCCCTCTTACGGTACCTTGCAAGATAGTCTTTGCAAGGCCAGATGATCGTGATACATGACCGTACCACTTCAGTTTACGCTTCTTAACTGTTGTAAGAAGGTCATCATATGGTCCGATGGCTTCTTTGATCTTGTTGCGGACAGCTTCGTTAGTAACATGGTCTTTGTATGATATGCGCAAGATCTTCCGAAAGCATCTCATTTCCATGGCTTGTATCCTCTTCTGTAGATCTGCTGAGAGGGTCCATGTTTCACAAGCGTACAGAAAGATGGACATGACAAGGGAGCGCATCAGCCTTATCTTCGAACTGACCGTGATGTTTCTGTCGTTCCATAAGGGTTTCAACCTTGTTAGTGCTGCTGTTGTCTGTGCAATCCTGGCAAGTATCTCCGGTTTGGAACCCTCATCTGTGATAATTGATCCCAAGTACCTGAAGCTTGTTACTGTCTGAAGTCTCTGTCCATTAACTTTGACCTCTGTGCTGATGCCTTGTGTGTTGTTCGTCATCAGTTTGGTCTTTTCGGCACTGATCTCCATGCCGTATGATGTAGATGTTTTTTCAAGGCGCTCCACTAAATTGACTAGTTCTTGTTCATCTCCTGCTAAGCCGTCGATGTCGTCAGCAAAACGAAGGTTGGTGATTGTCCTGCCTCCAATGCTGACAGTGCCTTGATGGTTTTCTAAAGCATCAGTCATGATCCTTTCCAGAAAAATGTTGAAGAGCGTTGGTGATAGTAGGCATCCTTGTCGAACTCCGACTGTTGTTCGAAACCAGTCTCCTATGCTGCTGTTGAAGGTTACTGCACTGGTGGCATTGTCATATAGGTGTTCAATGGTTCGGACAAGCTTGGAACCAATGTTGTACTTCCTCATGGTTGCCCATAGGGCCGCATGCCATACCTTATCAAAGGCCTTCTTGAAATCTATAAAGACATGATACAGGCTTTGCTGATGTTGAAGGTGTTTCTCGCAAAGGATTCTAAGGTTGAAGATATGTTCACTGGTGCTCCGTCCTGCTCGAATACCCGCTTGTTCTTCAGCGATAATCTCTTCTGCCTGGGGTTTGAGTCTGTTGAGTAGTATCTTCAACATGACTTTGCTCGGGTGGCTGATGAGGCTGATTGTTCTGTAATTTTGGCACATCTGTAGGTTGCCTTTCTTGGGAAGTGTTATGATCAGTGACTGAGTCCATGGGGTGGGCCATTTTCCTGTCTGCCAGATCTTGTTGCAGATTGTTGTAAGTGTGGTAATCAAGGCTTCTCCCCCAGCTTGAACCAGTTCTGCTGGTATGTTATCAATTCCAGCTGACTTTCCTTTTTTCAGAGACTTTACTGCAGCCTCCACTTCCTCACGAAGAATGGGGTAGTCGTCCTCTTCAGTAGTCTGTGTACAATTTAGTACTACTGGGTCTCCGTTGGTGTTGTGGCTGTACAATTCTGAGCAGTATTCTGTCCATCGATTGAGGATCTGCTGTTCTTCTGTCAGGCATTTCCCTGATTTGTCTTGGATAGTGGTAGTTATCCCTTTCTTCACTGATGTCAGGTCTTTCACTATTTGATAAGCCTTCTTGCTGTTGTTCTTGCTCAAGCTGTCTTCAATTTCACAGCATTGTTCTGCTATCCAGTTATCTTTTGCTCTTCTCATATCTTGTTTAATCTTCTTGTTGACTTCTCTGTATTTTGCTGCACCTTCAGGATCACATTTTCTCCTTTTCAATTCCCTTCTTTTGTCACAAAGATCTAGGATGTCTGTTGTGACCCATGGTTTCTTTGTCCGACGGTGTTTTCCAAGGATCTCGTGGGCTGTGTCGGTCACTATTTTGTTGAAGGTGTTGGTCAGCAAGTTCACGTCGGTATATTTGTCATCCAGTATGATAAGTGGTGCAAATTTCCCACCTATCATTGCTTTGAATGCTTCTGCTACATCAGGATCCTTAAGTTTCTCGATGTCAAATTTGATTCTTGTTGGCTTTGGTTTGCTGATCCTCTTCAGGCGAATGTGGAAGGATGTCATCAGCAAGTCGTGATCACTTCCGATATCTGCTCCTGGAAAGCTTTGTGTCCTGGCAATGTTCACTCCTGTGTGAAAGCGCCGTTTCACCAAGATGTAGTCGATCTGATTGTGATGTTTTCCATCTGGGCTGTGCCAGGTCCATCTTCTAGATGTTTTGTGTGGGCCAAATGTGTTAGCCAGCATCAGCTCATTGTACATTGCAAATTCGAGGAGCCTGTGACCTCTCTCATTTGTTTCCGTGTTGCAGAAAGGTCCGCAAGTGTCTTGCCAGTTGTTCTGCGCATCCTTTCCCACTTTTGCATTCCAGTCTCCTAGTACAATAAGATTGTCTTTCTTTGGCGTTTCCTCTATGACTTCTTGCAGCTGGCCATAGAAATCTTCCACCTCACTGTCGTCATAATCAGACGTTGGGGCATAAACTTGTATGACTGTCATGTTGAAGGGAGTTGCCTTCAGGCGGATGGTGATGAGCCTGCTGGAGATAGGGCGACAACCCATGACAGTGTTCACGATATCTTTGTGAACAAGAAACCCAACGCCTTGTTCGTGTTTGTCCTTCTTGCCACTGAAGTAGACCTTGTGTCCTTCTTCGGTCGATGTTTCACCAAAGCTTTTCCATCGCATCTCGGCGAATCCAAGCAGGTTCCATCTGTATCTCTCCATCTCATGTCCTATCACTACACATGCCATTGCCCATCTTCGAGTGTAAACATTTAGTAGCCATCATAAAGTGAAATTATCAATTAACGTATCAAAATTGCATTTTCTCAACTTCAAAAAACGATGGCCACTTTGGACCCGTCTTTGTGGAAACGTTTATCCCCATAATATCACTTATATGTCCCTGTTGTACTCGGTAGGCAAAAAGCAACTATCTGGACCCCAAAACTTGTTGATACCTGGTATGATATTATTTTTGTTTCGATTTTTATGCATCATTTTGTATACTTGACAAAAGGGCGAAAAACCTGGCACCTCCAATGAACACGTATAATTTTCCTTCCATTCAAAATATTCATTATAGATGGTGTAATTCTTGTTGATTTTTTGAAGATATTTCCTCAGGTCCTTCGGTGAAGAATAATCTTTGACGTTGATGTAGGAGACAAGTTTTATAGTCGGCACCTCCCAGAACAACCGGCATAATGCTTTGCTGAAGACGTGTCCAAACTTTCTCGGTGATGTAATCGGTACATAGCGAATTCTCGAAAGCAAGGTAAAACGTGTGCGTCTTAAAGAGACAAAAAAGCTGTCGGTCCCTTCTCTAGGGTGTCCATGCCAGGGAAAGTAAACTATCCGGCACAGGGGGTAGATGTGTAACCTGCTGTGGACTCCATCTCGCATGAGCCACTGCAGAAGCGTCCACATTTATAAGTCGTGAATCGCGGTCCAAGAATGCGTTATTTTACGACCCACGACTTACACCTGTATAAATGTGTCAGTTGTTATGCAACCACGCCCACTTGATAAACGCAACTAGAATGTTAAAACGCCGTTCCGAGTATGCACAAGCGTCAAGAAGCAGTGAACCCGCTTAACCACATAGGAAGTAATGAACTGAGATGAAAAAGCTCACAGATTGTTCAACATTAAAAGAGCTAGATTGATGGGACTAAATCATATGTAGGAATGTGTTACATTCAATTACCTTCTACGCAGAAGTTATAAAGGTCAGACATGGATAGAGAAATGACACCTTTTCACGTCGTTCCAAAGTTGATTGTTATTTTGCATATGCCATGTGAAATGCAACAGCTAAATGTGTGCATTTAAGTTAGTAAGTAATAAGTAACTGTTCAAATCGAGATGCACGGTATGTAGCATCATTGTTTGAATATGTATTATCAGCACGGCTAACCAGTGATTGGTCCAGTGTAGCCAATTGCCTACAGTGATGACCTGACTCCAGAGTCCTGTACATATTAGTTGACCACATCTACCAATTTTAACCAGTCACACCTTTCAGGGCCGTCCTCGGTGTTTTCAAAAGGAGTGGTCGGGTATATACAATTCATCTGGGATTTCTGGGTGGTTCTCTCAAAAAGGGTGTTGGTTCGACCCCCCGAACCCCCTGACGACAGTCACGCCTTTCTATATGTATGTGTAATGTCGTTAAACGATTGAGCTTGTTCTATGTCATTGTAGAACTCAGTTTTGTATATGCATGAGACCACAGATATACCTATTGGCATTGATGGCTGGCATCACCATGAGCAACTGTGTTAATGTGGCAACGGACGACATGTGGCATTGTTGGCCCGGTGTTAGTGACTGTAGGCAAAAGACCACACCCGCTGGTGATGTGCTCGTTCCGAGTGAGTGATCTCATGAACAATAACAGCACCTTAAAAGTCAACATGCCAACTTGCCACTGCTGTCACACAGTTTCTCACGGACGCGTGTGTGAGCGACGTCGTGATACTATCTACGTATGTCGGGGACGGAATACTGGCAGTTATAGTAATGTGTTGTGAAGGTCTACGTAACTTAAAACAATCGAAAACACGAATGGCATTGCGAACAATTGTACATAATAACTATAAAGGGTAATTCGCTTGTTTGCAGAAAGCGTATTGGGGGGGGGGTGGTGAATAAAAAAAAACCGGGTGTTACAACTCCTTCCTTTCCATCAAAAGTCTGTGTGAACACAACTTAGCTCCATTAGAGTAAGATTGTTTACGTTGGCCCGTTAAACAACGAAACAATTTGCGTAAATATGGCCTCCACTGCATGAATAGCGCTCTGCGTCTAACGTCACAGTTGTTCCCATGTTGTTTCGGTTGGTGTAACCCGAGAAATATAATACATTCATGTCACAACAATCGGTATTCACAGTAGGAAGTCGTAATCGTACTAATCTTATGGTATGTAGAAGACATCTGCTATGCAAGTATAACTTACTTAATATTATAATATAGTTTACCAAAGGCCTTCGCGGGCCAGGACTTATAAAAGAAGAATATAAAAGGGTAATTATTTCGAAGTATATTATTACAAAACAATTGAATGATATTGTGCAACCATCAATTATTTAGGTTTCTTCCAACGATTGAATAATGTGTCTTACATAATGGAAAACTGAGAAATAGCAACGTTTTTACATGCGCTAAACTGATGTTCTGAAGAGGCTATTTGTTTTACGCATTTGATATAACATTTAACAAGACTTAACAATATTTAATAAGATTGCCATTCAAGGCAAACGCCCAGATGGCACTTGGACAAGGAAGCCATTGGTTTCTCGAGTGTCCTACATTTTCCATCTATGTGTAACCTGTCCTCCTGAGATATGTGTCAACTTTGTTTTTAAACATATTCACGCTGCTAACAGCACACAATATGTAGATGATTTGTTCCATTCAATGATTGTCAGCTGCGAGAAAGAGTACTTTCAGATATCTAATCTACACTGACCCTTTACTAAAGCTACTTCGTGTTCTCTAGTTCTACAATCTTTCCTTAGTGAAAAAAATATATCTATCAATCTTTTCATACCAATTTAATATCTTAAAAACTGTTGGTCTGTTCATAACCTACTTACAAGTAGGGTTGTTGAACCACATTCTCTTAGGCGTTCACCATTTCTGGAAGTATCTTAGTTGCTCTCCTCTGTAATCGTTTAAGCGTATCTATATCCTTCTTACGATAGTTGGTCTCCATGCGTGTATACTGTGTTATAAATAAAGCCTAGCTATTGATTTATACAGAGGTATAATTAACGTTTTCCCTGGTATGTTATATTTCTCCTAATCAACCCAATACTTTGATTACCCTTTGAAGCTGCAATACCACACTGCTCTGAAACTTTCACATCAAAACTTATTGTTACTCCTAATTTCTTTTCTTTTTCTCGAACCCTTTTTAAATAATGGTATGATGTTTGCTTCTTTCCATTCAGAAGGAACCACTCCATCTTTTAATGATAAGTTGAACACTCTTGCAAGTGGTATACTAACTTGTTCTACTGTTTCCGTTATTAGTCTTGGAGGAATTCTATCCACTCCTAGTGGTTTATTATCCTTCATTGCCTTTATTTTCTTAACTACCATTTCTGGGATTACAATTAACTGCCCTAAATACCCCGATTTAGCCTCCTGAAATTTAGCATCTGAAAGTTGTAGTGAACTAATATCCTCTCTAGTTAAAACTGAACTGAAGTAACCATTTAGGTTTTCTGCCATTAAAAAAATATTTTGATACTCTATTTCCAACCCTGTTTGCTAGTGGTCCAACCTTGTCTCGTCAGTTTGTTTACTGCTGACATATACTTGCTGTCATGTTTTAGGTTACATGTAAATTTTTGCTCATAGCTTCTTTTAAATTATCAAGTTTCAGTCGTAGCTGCATTAAGTGCCTCTTTGTAATTTGTGTAGTCTTCATCCTTTCCAATTCACTGAGTCAAAGTAGTCACAAAGGCCAGACGTGGCTAGCGAAATAACACCTTTTTATAGGAACATCGTGTTTGAGCATATTCACATCGTTCCAAATGCCAAAGCTAATATTTTTGTGGTCCAGATAGTAAGTAATAGGTCATTGTTCAAATTGAGATGCACATGCTGTAGCATCATTGTTTGAATTTTTATTATCAGCATGACTAATGACTTAACCTACTGGGACTGGTGACTTGACAACATCCATTGTAGTCAATTTGTAAAACAGTGACGCCCTGACTTCAGGGTACTGCAAAGAGTCGTTGGCCACATCCACCATATTCAACCAGTCACACCTTTCGTTCGAACCCACCGAACCCCCTGGGGAGGGGCCTAATTTATGCGTCTTTACCCACATACCATGGTGACCAACTTTCGACAGGAACTGCTCAGCCAGTTCCACGTGGTGCAGGGCGATAATTTATTATTCCTCAAAGTCGAAGGTCAAAAGAGAACAGTGCTAGCCACGCCGGATGTTTGGTCTACTGCCTTCTGTTTTTCAAGTCGTTAACGACATGAACACAGACCCGCCTACCTTTCTCTCCTTTGTAGTTGTCCCTCGAGGTAACTGCGTTAGCCATTGGGTCCAGCCAATGATTCAATGCATGTAGATTAGATTTATTTTAAGTGAGGCGCGGTGGTTGTGTGGTAGGTTGTCGGACTTTCGGTCGAAGGGACCGGAGATCAAAACCACGTATTGCCATTTGGATACTTGGGAACTTTTGCTTGCGTCCTTCGGGAGAGACACTAAAAAACGTTGGTCCCTTCTATATGGCATCTATGCCAGGGGAAGTAAAATATCCCACACAGGGGGTAAATGTGCAACATGCTGTGGACTCCATCTCTCATGAGCCACTGCAGAAGTGTCCATGACGCGGCTCAGTCATTTGTGCTAATTACCTCGCCATAAGATACGATTGAATTAATTTTTGTTTTAAAATAATACACATATATAAAACACACCGAAACACGTACGTTGGATGTTGTTTTCTTCTGAAAAGGGAATTCTTCAGTATATAGGCGTATGTCAATAACTCATAAGTCGTGACTCGTGGTCCTTGAATACCTCATTTCACGATCGACAACTTCCAGCTGCATAAATCCTGTCAGTAGTAATATAACCACGTCGTATCTAGCATATTAAATTATTTCGAACGAACCCCCCGAACCCCCTGAGGACGTCAAACGATTGAGCTTGTTCTATGTCATTGTAGATCTCAGTTTTGTACACGTCTGAGACCACGAAAAGACTTTTGGCTGTGATGGCTGGCACCACCATGAGCAACTTTGTTGATGTGGCAACGGACGACATGAGACATTGCAGGCCCGGTGTTAGTGACTGGAAGTAATACACAATACCCAGCTTGCATTGTCATTTGCCCCAGGATTTCATCAAACACGTAGTTTGAGTTGAATTATATCAGACGGGTGCGCAATCTTGGGGGGGGGGTCAAATTAAGACCAGTAGAATGTGGTAGCTGAAACTCCACGTTCTAGTCCTCGTTCTTATTTGAGGAACAGCTCATCACATTGCAGACATATATTTGAGTTCCCTTGATCGAACTAGGCAATGTTCTGGTCCCTATCTGGAGTGTTGCGAACTTCTCACAGAGCTGAACCCACTTCCAGCTTTTCCAAGGATATCTTTAATCGGGAAAGGACAGGCTGTTGTACCTGTTTTGCACTAGCAAGGGACTCAACCTCCATCCGGAAGAAGGTAGATTCATCACTACGGCGCATGGAGCGAAGAGTTTTGACAGTTATGGCATCTATTATCTTGTTCATTAGCAGCTGACAATGACATGATTTGCTGGAATTAACATGTCTAGGGTGATTCACTCAGACTATAAGCATGATAGAACAAGCAATGACCAAACATTAATCCAAAGAAGAAGTTGAACTGTTTCATGTGGGTCTGCACTGGTGCCACTCTACCTGATAAATGTACCACAAATAGTGTCCATTGATATGCGTATCTAGTGGAAAACAAGGGATATTTTGTTGCTTGTGCGTAACTAGTGGACGACAAAGCATATGTCGTTGTTTATGATGTAGGATTGAATCACTGACTGACTGAGATATGCCATTGTCTGGAAAACGTACATGGATCAACGAATCACGCCCTGGGGCTTGGCCAAATATTGGTATGGTCCAAGCCTACCTGACCTTTAAATTTGTTCCTGTAATCTTATCCACATTATATGAGCTATTGTTATATTTAGAGTTACATTTATTTATTGTACTATATTGATTTGATGAGTATTATAATTAATTTAATATTTTTAATAAATGTGTCTATCTAGCAGTTGTAAGCCATGTTTTAAAGTTGGTCATCCAATTCATGTCATTGGTTCTGACCCTTTATGGATGAAATATATTGTTATTATGTTTTATTATTAGTATTATTATTACTAGCAAAATACAAATTCTACACTGCCATAACAACAATATTAATAATTCACGATAAATGCATGATAAACAACATTATGATAGAACTATTCATATATGCATGGATAGATGGTGCATCCAGTCATTGCCTCTACGTAATGACTACGAAGAGTAGTTCGACTGTACGTAGACATTTTTACGGTGGTGTGAATTTCGAAAAAAATAATAGTGTTGCAACTCCTTCCTGGGGTACCAATCCCTGCTAAGTCTGCCTGGACACAGATTAGCTCCATTACGGTAAGATTGATTACGTGGCCCGTTACGTTGATACGTAGTTAACGAAACAATTTGCATAAATATGGCATCCATTGCTGGAATAGCGCTATTCGTGGAACGTCACAGTTGGCCCCATTTTGTTTCGGTTGGTTTACCCTGAGCTGTTCTAAACGCAGTCACATGTGAGAAAATAACGAGACTTTCCAAGCAATCGGCATTCCTGAATGTGAATTCGTAATCGTAAAGGTAATCATAAACACAACGTAGATTAAACTGTAAAATGTTTACTCACATGTTTCTTTCTTGGCGGCTCAACCAATGGAATTCGATAGAAAGAGAGAGAAGGTCGCTTAACAAAACTGCGCTGGTATCACTGTGCGATGTGGCACATTTAGTGTACGACTTCCGACTCGGACGAGTTCCATTAATCATCATAGTAGTCGTAGCCAACCAGACGGTTGCATAGGGCGGAGCATAGTCGGCCGCGAATGTTGCCAGCAGCTTTGTTACTAACTGTGCAGCGTAAATGCATAGAACCGAGGTTACTGCACCGACTCGGACGAGTTCCATTAATCATGATAGACCAGACGGTTGCATAGGGCGGAGCATAGTCGTGCTATACGATGTGATCAACTAGCCTGTATTTTCAAATCTTAGTCTTAGTAAAACCACGACTTTTGTTTCCGTTTAGGCCTCTGTCGACAGACCAATGATCTATTCGAACACATATTTGGCCGTTGTGGCCCGGAGACTTATTTGAAATCTCCGATGTGGCACTATATTAAAAATGTTTGCTGAGCCCTGCGCTCCTTAAATAAAAACATATTTGGCTATAGGGCGATAGCTTAGATACAGTAAATATTGGTTCACCGGGCGATAGCTTAGATGCAGTAAACGTTGGTTGAACGGACGATAGCTTAAGTGCAGTAAAATTTGGTTCAACTGAAGATAGCGTAGATGCAGTAACCGTTGGTTCTATGCATTAACGCAGCACAGTTAGTAACAAAGCTGTTGGCAACATTTGTGGCTCCATGGGAAGTTCCCATCACTCCAGATAGGCACCAGAACATTGCCTAGTTCGATCAAGGGAAGTCAAATATATGTCTGCAATGTGATAAGCTGTTCCTCAAATAAGAACGAGGACTAGAACATGGATCAGAGTTTCAGCTACCACATTCTACTGATCTTACTTTGTCCCTCCCCCCAAATATTGCGCACCCGCCTGATAGCATTCAACTCAAACTTCGTGTGTGATGATATTCTGGTACAATTGACACTGCAAGGTGGGTGTTGTGTACTACTTACAGTCACTAACACCGGGCCAGCAATCGCTCACGTCGTCCGTTGCTACATCAACAAAGTTACTCATAGTGATGCCAGCCATCGATACCAACAGGTCTTTTCGTGGTCTCAGACGTGTACAAATCTGAGATCTACAATGACATAAAACAAGCTCAATCGTTTACCGACATTACACATACATCTAGAAATGTAGGCCCGTCCTCAGGGGGTGGGGGGGGGGGTGTTCGAACGAACCCCCCTTTTTGAGAGAACCACCGAGAAATACCCGGCTGATTGTATACGCCAGATCACCCCATTGAAAACCCGAAGGACGGGCCTGAAAGGTGTGACTGGTTGAATATGGTGGATGTGGCCAACGACTCTCTGCAGTACTCTGAAGGCAGGGCATCACTGTTTGGCAAATTGACTACACTGGATGTCGTCAAGTCACCAGTCCCAGTAAGTTAAGTGGCTAGTCATGCACATACTAGAAATTCAAACAATGATGCCTCAGCACGTGCATCTAAATTTGAACAATGACGTATTACTTACTATATAGAACACAAACATTCTAGCTTTGGCATTTAGAACGATGTGAATATGCTCAAATACGATGTTCCTATAAAAAGGTGTTATTTCTCTAGCCATGTCTGGTCTTTGTGACTACTTTGGCTCAGCGAATGTGTGTAAATATGCTAAAGAATTCAATGCGCCCGCGGCGTGTCGTTCGCTGAATAGATGCTCCGTTTTAGTTCTTCCTGATGCGGATGCTTCTGCGTAGACAGTAGTTGAGTGCAACACATTCCTACCAATCATTTAGGCCCACCGGTCTAGCTCTTTTAATGTTGAACAAACTGTGATTTTGTCATCTTAGTTTGTAATTTAATACGCGGATTTAGCGGAGTCACTGCTTTTTGACGGTTGTGCATACTAGACACGACATGGTTATATTACCACTGACATGATTTATGCAGCTGTATGTTGTCGATCGTGAAATGAGGTATTCAAGGACCACGAGTCACGTATTATGAGTTATTGACATATGCCTGTATACTGAAGAATTCCCTTTTCAGAAGAAACCAGCATCCAACATACGTATTTCGGTGTGTTTTATATGTGTGTATTATTTTAAAACAAAGATTAATTCAATCGTATCCTCTGGCGAAGTAGTTAGCAGAATTAACTGAGCCGCGTCATGGACACTTCTGCAGTGGCTCATGAGAGATGGAGTCCACAGCATGTTGCACATTTACCCCCTTTGTGGGATCTTTTACTTCCCCTAGCATAGACGCCATATAGACGCTCGTACATTGATGATGGTGGTGACAAGGAAAATAAAAGATATACAATAAATATAAAAAATAGACCGATTATTAACGTTATTAAGTATTATGACATATATTTAAAATATATACAAGGCAAGCAATGGATAATGTTTATACATTATTACTCAGTGACTACATGAAACAACATAATTTACCCTATATAAATAATATACCCACTAAATTATAGACTGGTTCCGTTCAAATAATTTAAGATATGTTGATAATCTTGATGGACATTGGAACAAACCTGTTCAGTGTCTTCGCTTTCTTTGCAGTGAAAGCTCTTAGTCACCTGCCTGATGGTAGTGTCTCATAGTACTGTGAAAGGATGTGACACAAGTCAGTCGTGATTTGTAAACAAACTTACTTCCCCTATTGACAAAACTGTTCAAACTGCCTCCATTCTTACGACTCACATCAAAAGATCTTAGTCTGAACATGCAGAACATTCTCTGATGACAGTTCTTTACATTGCAGTTTGTGTTAGATTCAAAAGTTAGTTTATTCTCCAAAACAGTGCCAATATATTTATACTCATTCACTTTTTCCACAGTCACACCCCCTATAACAAGCTCACCCACACATTCATTCCTTCTAAAGTCTACTACCATCTCCCTGGTCTTTTCCACATTCAAGTCTAGGTAGTTGTCCTTACACCATCTTGTCACTTCAGTGACCTGCTGCTCAAAATGACTGTCTGAATTTCAAAAATCTGCCTAGGCAGAGTCATCAGATTAGTTGTACAAGCTGCACATGGAGAAATGTAGGCGGACCAGTGTTCATGCCGTTAGCGACTTGAAAAACAGAAGACAGTAGGCCGAAACATCCGGCTTGGCGAGCACTGTTCTCTTTTGAACTTCGACTTTGAGGAATAATAAATTATCGCCCTACACCTCTGTCGAAAGTAGGTCACCATGCTATGTGGGTAAAGACGAATACATATAGCAAGTAAACAGTAAAAGTAACTCTAGGGGCGCTTGACAATTTTATATTTCTCAATGTGCTCGCGCCGCTATGAATATAGACGGTGGACGGCAGATATTTTATATTAGCATCAATTAAGCATCCGTTGCTTATAACATTATCATATGACTTACATATAATTCATTTATATTAAATTGATTAAGACAATGATGATCTGCACTTCATCATGTACGAACCAGGCTACATATTTATTTAACAAGATATTATGCATTGCTATTGAATTGTTAATTAATATGACGTACACTATTGTTAATGGCAAGTGCTTAATTGTAGTCAGAATAATGTGTTATTGCTACTATGAGAAATGATTGTGTTAGCACGATATCAAACTGTTTGTGACGTAGAAACAGTATTTAAACAACGTTGATCATCCATTCAACAACACGGCGATGTCACCGGAAGTATCAAAATCAGTGTGGTGCCGAACGAGACTTGGGGTCCTATTCGCCTGATAGTTGCCGATTAGCGCGATCAGACAGCGTAGTTGCCGTTGAAAAGTAAGCCGTTGAAAGGTATTAGGAAGTAAATCACTTTATCTTCCTATGTTTCAGGCAATCAAAATACTCGGCGTTCATACTTGTTGCGATCGCTTCCGTCGCAGTGACATTGTTTGCCTACTACCCAGAGTAGCGACATGTGACGCCATCTGTGGCGCGTATGTCACGTGGAAGGAAAGCAGCATCTGCTCCGTCGATCGCTGTCGGCCCACGTATTGGAGGAAGACACAAATCTACGAATGCAGAGAAGAAACCATTTCAACATGTAGCAAACCTCAGAGTTAGTGTCTCAGTCGGGCGTTGGCGCAGCAAGAAAACGCGGACACCACTGTTGGTTAGGAATACAGCCCGGAACAAAACAAGGAGTAAAGTCAGCATGCAGATATTAATTTGGACAGACAGGCCTACGATGCGGAGGAAACGGTGCAACTATCCCGATTAGATATCTACGCGAGGCGCCTGTTCGATTTAAGTTGAATATTAAACCTTACGAAACTTGGTTCAACTGGACAATCTCGTACTAGATGAACGGTGACGTAGTCGTGCCATACGGAATGTGTCTTTCCACGAGAGAGAAGGTCGACAAAGATCCGGGTAGCATCACCGACGTGTCTACGGGGAATCTGCTGAGTCACTGCCGTGGCTGAAGCGTAACGTAACGAACGAGTATACTCCATATGACCAGGTTAAGGGCAAAACCCGATTACTCTTATGACCTGTCGGCCACTGTACGACTAATGGTTTGAGGGAAAGATATGTGGCCGAACTTAAACGATATGTTGACATTGATATACTTGGACAGTGCGCAGGTAACTCATTCGATAAAAACCACGTGACGTATGCAGAATGATGAACGAAAACCGAAACAAAATTAATATCATACCAGATATCAACAAGTGTTGGGGTCCAGATAGTTGTGTTCCGCCCACAGAGTACTACAAAGGCATCGCAAGCAACATCTTGGGGAGAACAGTTTCCACAGAAACGGGTCCAAAATGGCCATCCTTTATATGAAGTTGTAAAAATACTATGTTCTCTGTTAATTGATAACAATAGGGAAGACAGAGGCTAGCATGTTGAAGGATTGTGGTTATCATTACCCGATTGAAACTTTTTAGTGGCAATGAAACCGCAAATATCTTCCGCATATATTAATAAACGCGTAAACAAGTTGAAACAGTTAGTGGGGCAAGTTGAAACCGTTAGTGCGGCAAGTTGCAACAGCTAGCGGTGCAAGTTGAAACAGCTAGTGGGGCAAATTGAAGCAGTTAGTGGGGTAAGTTGCAACAGCTAGCGGGGCTAGCTGAAACAGTTCGTTGGGCAAGTTGAAACAGTTAGTGGGGCAAGTTGAAACAGTTAGTGGGGCAAGTTGAAACCGTTAGTGCGGCAACTTGAAAATGCTAGCGGGGTAAGTTGCAACAGCTAGCGGTGCAAGTTGAAACAGCTAGTGGGGCAAATTGAAGCAGTTAGTGGGGTAAGTTGCAACAGCTAGCTGGACCAGCTGAAACAGCTAGTGGGGCAAGTTGAAACGGCTAGCGGGGTAAGTTGCAACAGCTAGCGGGGCAAGTTGAAACAGTTAGTGGGGCAAATTAATGCAGTTAGTGGGGTAAGTTGCAACAGCTAGCGGGGCAAGTTGAAACAGTTAGTGGGGCAAATTGAAGCAGTTAGTGGGGTAAGTTGCAACAGCTAGCTGGGTCCGCTGAAACAGCTAGTGGGGCAAGTTGAAACAGTTAGTGGGGCAAGTTGAAACAGTTAGTGGGGCAAATTGAAACAGTTAGTGGGGCAAGTTGAAACAGTTAGTGGGGCAAGTTGAAACAGTTAGTAGGGCAAGTTGAAACAGCTAGCGGGGCCAGTTGAAACAGTTAGCGGGGCTGTTGCAACTTGCCCTGCTAGCAACTCGGGAGTGAACCGCCAACGGCTTTGTGCATACGCAATTTGTGTACAAGACAATGATATAATATAATATAAGCTATGGAATATCTTTAACGCAATAACGACCATACATATGATATGATTTTATGTCGTGCATCAAATATACACAGTTAAATACACAGGCGTTTCATTCAAAGGTCAGGCGTTTCGTTCACGCCACGCGGGAATGAACCGTCCGCGGCTTTGTGTGTAGGGGAGACAGGGGTAGTTGTTGCAATGTTCAGTTAACGTCATTTCATGTGAAAGGTATGTTAGATGCATTATTTACGTGAACGTATCAATGAAATGCATTATTCGTGTTAATAAAATGTACCATACCATTGATATTCCATATTGTAGTTAGGTAGATATGTGAAGTTTCCCAGACGAAGTTGACCTAAATAACTAGCCACGTAATCGGGGCAAGTTGTTACACCATACGGGAAACGTTGTTACAGCAAAGAACGCGTGGATCGTTTTATACACAGTGTACATAACAATGTAGGTGTTCATAGCTTCATGTATCAAGCTTTTAATATTTAGTTACCAAAGGTACTCATTTCCTGGATTCTCACATAACAAAATGAAATATAAATTATTGAATAGGATATGAAATAGTGAATGGATATATAAGTGAGGCGACTGCTACTTCATTGAATGTCACACTCACGAACGCACTCACCCACACACACACGCTCCCGTTTCAACGAATCGTGTAATATTTATTAATTACCCAAACAGGGTTATGCTATAAAAAATCAACAAGATTGAACAAGATTGTCACCCAAGGCAAAACACCCGGATGGTAAGTGGACAAGGAAACCATTGCCTCGTCGAGAATCCAAAAAATATTTCATTTATGTGTAACCCGCCCTTCTGAGATTTGTTATTTTTTTTTTAATGTTTATGCTGTACTGGCTACACACAAGTACGCTAAGCTTCACAAGTTAAATAAAACGTTCACACTTCGTGGTTAAATAAATGTTTTTTTCAAACATTGTCAGCACACTCGTTGGCTGAGTTAACGGTATGAGCCACCCGAGTGTCGTTACAGCTGTAACAACTTGCCCCAAACACATTTTTATAGTTGAACACATGTGGGCGATAACAAATCCTGAATTTTAATTTAACTTCTACTTTTTATAACCCCTTATATTATATTGTGGACATGTTTCAAGTTTCATTTACGAAACATAAAAAGTGGCTGCGTAATATGATAATTATTATTGTGTGGGGGGCTAAAACGTAATTTTTTCCAAATGCCGTTAATTTTGTATCCTTAAATCCCGATTTTTAGATGGTGTGTCTGCTGGTGGACTTCCAACCAACTACTGTCGGTAATATCTCCATATATGTGCTATGTTTTCGTAAAACGCATATGTAACATCTTGCCCCTGTCTGACTTGCTGGCCAGGAGTTTCGTTCACAGGCCAGGGGTTTCATTCACAGGCCAGGTGTTTCATTCACAGGCCAGGGGTTTCGTTCACAGGCCAGGGGTTTCGTTCACAAGCCAGGGGTTTCGTTCACAGGCCAGGGGTTTCATTCACAGGCCTGGGGTTTCATTCACATGCCAGGGGTTTCGTTCACAGGCCAGGGGTTTCATTCACAGGCTAGGGGTTTCGTTCACAGGCCAGGGGTTTCTTTCACAAGCCAGACATTTCGATCACAGGCCAGGGGTTTCATTCACAGACCATGCAGGTGTTTCGTTCACGCCACTCGCGAATGAACCGCCCGCAGTTTTGTGTCCACTCAATTTATGTAGATAGCACATATAGGCTAGACCTATATGTGCGGTTGGATATGTTTATTGTAATAACGGTCCCAAATAAGGCACGTTTGTATGTCGTGTATCAAAGGTACACAGTTAAACGACGAGTGGGACTCGCAGGCAAGCGCGGGAATGAAACATCCGCGGCTTTGTGCAGAAAATAAATACTCAATTTGTGTAAAAGACAAATATATAATAACATATAAGCCATGGAATACTGTTAATGCAAAAAATACCCTAAATACGGCATGATTTTATTTCCTGTAACAACTACACACTTGTATAACTTGCAGGCCAGGCGTTTCGTTCACATGCCAGACGTTTCGTTCACAGGCCAGACGTCTCGTTCACAGGCCAGGCGTTTCGTTCACATGCCAGGCGTTTCGTTCACAGGCCAGACGTTTCGTGCACGCGACATGGGGATGAACTGCCCGGCAGACTAACATCATTATTTGTGGCGAGCCTAACGCAAGATGTTATTGATAAATTGCGACACCCACACAACATTGTCAAATTGTATGACTAAGTAGGAAATATTTCCTACGGTGGCGCTTCACAGTGCAACGCGGTTGCTAAATATAGAAGTATAATGTACGCAGTTTGTAGGTGACGTCATGTGCATGAAACGCCTGGCTTTTAGACACACCCATACATAGCCAGACCGAAACATCTGAACTTACGATCCATGGCATACTAAACGTACAAGATACTACTTGGCATCGATTACATAGCACAGGCGGCCACAAAGAGCAATTATAAAGACACCCAGCAGACTCGACATAAGACACCCAGCAGACTCGACATAAGACACCCAGCAGACGCGACATAAGGCACCCAGCAGACTCGAAATAAGACACCCAGCAGACTCGACATAAGAAACCCAGCAGACTCGACATAAGACACCCAGCAGGCTCGACATAAGACACCCAGCAGGCGCGACATAAGACACCCAGCAGACACAACACTAGAAAACATACATTCTCGTTACGCATATTTCAGGACTTAAATGACCTTCCATCATCAGCCGTAGAAGCCCCACACATCACTGCGTTAAAAAAACTTGACGATCGCTGGAAGGGGGACACATTCCAATTTTAAAAGATCTAACATTTATGTATGTATATATGCACTAACCAAACCACCTATTTCTCACCTCAATTAATTACGACGAATACAGGAGGTTTATGAGGCTGAAATAGCCTTATTGCAGTTTTTATTGTATTAGAAACCGAATATCCAGGCAAGTAAACATCTCTATTCACAGGATAGAATCCTCAATTGTACAAAATTAGTTTAGTCGACTGTCAGCATCAACGGGAAATCAGTGTTTACACAAGCAGCTGTATTTCAACGACCATGTCATTGGCATGGAAATAGACCACATGTCTGCCATGATAAGAAAAATTATCAGGGCAAACCATACAGTTAGGATGAAGATATATGCACGAAGACAAATCAAGATAATTGTACATATAAACACGCCATCATCCCGACACGCAATGACAAAGCAACTGTTGTTTATGGGCACATAAACTGCTCATCTATCAGACAGCGAGTGTATTATTACAGTGATTTAACAGTTACATTTGGGATACATGTATTTTAACCAATTGTACATTTACTAAACTCAACATCTGAAGTTATTTAGTAGACGTTGGTGTGATGTATGATGAAGACTGGGTGCTATAAGATATAAAGACTGCGCCTCCAGTGGGTTCTTGCCGTCCAGCAGCGTGGGTGTCACTGGCCTGTGCATGCATCGCTGTGATTCGATGCACAATACGTCAACTGATAAGTGCTCAGGGTTCAGCCTACTGTTACGTTTCCCATTGGTGGCCATGTTAACGATCTGTATGATTATATGATTATAAGAAAACAAAACTATAAAACATGGTGAAACTTCTTACCTGCCGTTGTCATCATCTCATTGACATGCTGGTCGAGCTTAGTCAAGAATATTTCTAACTCTTTTAAAGTGCCTGAACGTGCCATACCCGTCAATGTTGACTAATTTCTTCATGAATTGCTACGCACATGTGGCGACAAAATTTACAAAAATACTTCTGCCAGTTGAAATCATCTAGAAATCCACATTTACACTGTCAGCAGGTTCTACCAGCAAACTTGCCAATGTACCTGCTCAAATGCAGTTATGTCAGAAGATATGATTTTTTTAATAATACATACCTACAATTAATATGCCCTACATTCGCCTGTAACACACCAGGAAGTGTAAATGAGCCATGATCCTCTCAGCGGTCTTGTTTTACTAACAAGTGTTCTATTTATATATGTGCTTGGCTCCCATAGGGAACAACCTAATATTGCGCTGCTAAATACATAAATAGAACACCTAGCCTAGCTGCCACTATATTGTTGTTTAAAACAATTCTTGGACACTGCTCAATACACAGGTATCTAGGGAATGATCAAGATCAATCCTCTCCCAACCACCTCACACAACAATTAATTATTGTAAGTTCAAAGGGAGAGAGGGTACCAACCTGATCCTGGCTTAACTGTAGGAAAAGTTACCTTAAAACCTTAGTACATGCACAATTTATGCATGCACTTGCATATCAAATTTCATAACATATTAACTATAACAGTAGCACCACTAAAGAAACATACCGAAGCCAATGACTGCAAGTGATAAAATACAATGATCAGAATATCACCCCATATGCATACATGCATGCTTGTGCCCCATTAAAATCCTATTAGTCAAGGGTCAACATCCCTGTGACACATGCATACATATAGATCACCACGTGTGTTACCCATCTAGGCCTAAGCCAGGGGACACTGAGAGATGTTCATGTTAAATACTTTCACATGTTAAACTTATATTTGTCAAGTCATGTTTACATTTAAAAAAGTACTACCCTATGTTATGGCAGTGGCTGGAACTGTTTCTGCCATGCAATGAGATGCCGGTCGGTGGTCACGCCTGCTTCCCGGAAACTTGCTGGCTTATAGCCCTAGTCTATAGGGGAATGATTAGCGATGTAACTCTATATGCGCTGCACTCCTCCATTCAGCACATGATTGGTGGGGATCGGCGATAAAACAAATCCCGCGATGTATCGGTAATTACGTCGTTGCTAATAACAGGAAACAGGAAACAGGAAATATTTATTCGTCCCAAAGGCAATAAAACAGAGTATGCAACACAAATCCATACAATATATTACATATATGTCGACATGATAAAACGAAGTAGTAAGAATAATACGTCTACAACAAACACATCGCTCACAACACCGGTCTTACATCCATTGGACAACGATACGCTTCGTTAATGTTGTAAAATACAGCCTGACGTAGCAATTGCATTGGCACAAACTGTTGAAGTGTTTCTATTTACAGTCCCGGTACGGCGGTGGACCAGATTACAAGCTTTCCCCTGCACACGCCATCGTAGAAGGTTCTGCGATAGGCGGGACCTGCGACATTGCTGAATTCAAGTGAGCTTGGCTGGACAGAGAAGGAAGAATGAGTACCTTACGTCTCAGGTAGGTTTACTTCAGACATCCCATTGTTGGGCGATCGCACGAGTTTTAGTGGTCGATCTCGTGCATCGTGTGTGCGTCTAGTTATGCTAAATGTAAGCGCCCAGATTGACATATTTTCTTGTGGCGTTGCTGAAACATGAACATTTGGGGATTATCATTAGGATTATGCAACATTTAGTTTCGCATGAAATTATTGTTCGTGGTTGGGGTCGATGTAATCATATTTGATGTTGGATTTTTTTTTATTGAATATCCGTCTGATTTGAGGTTGGATTTTTAATTGAATATCCGTTAAATTTGAAGTTGGATTTTTAATTGAATATATTCGTCATATTTTAGGTTGGATTTTTAGTCCAATATCCGCGCATGGAAATCGATCATCATCATCGTCATTGTAATCATCACCAACTTCATCATCGTCATCATCGTCGCCATCGTCTTCATCGTCATCATTGTCATCATCATCGTCACCATCGTCATCAGCGTAATCATCGTAATCACTGTCATCATCGCCATCATCGCCGTCACCATCGTCATCATCGCCACCATAGTCACCATCTTCACCATCATCACCACCGCCATCATCGTCACCATCGTCTTCATCGTCATGATGTACTGTAGCTTCGCTTCCATGACTAACATGTCGTACCCAGTGAACGTTCGACGTTGTACATGACGTCATGCGGACGTTGGTGTATGGTTGACGTCAGATTCGGATATCGATCATAAATTACGTTGATTAAACGTTACAATTATTTGAATGTCAACCACCAACCTGATCAGGACCCGAGGTTATAAACCGTACTCAACTCAATTGAGCACGGTTTCATGCTCAAGCCTCGCTTTCACACTATGCTCAAACTCAGGCGAGGTTATAAAACATCTTGAGCACGAAATCGTGCTCAGCGTTGAGCACGAAATGCTGAAATCCTGAGTATGCTCAAGACCGTGCTCAACGCCGTGCTCAAGCATAAATAAAAATGGCAGCTCACGCATAAATGTATTGAAGTCGTTGAAAGTTCGTCCGTTTTGAGAAGATAAGCTGTCCGATTTTAGGGTCCAGGCCGCCTACTTCCGAGTTTTATTCGTATGAAGACCTGATGGAATACGACATTTGTGAAAGATTTTGTTTGATGGCTCAAACTGCACTATTTAACGAACATTTGCCAAATATAACCGCAGCAGCGACAGACACCGCAAAACAAGTGATAGTTTACTTTTAGTTGCGGCTTTTTTTGGCGACGGGGACCATTCATTTACAGCTGCTGCAGGATGACAACATTATATTTCAACTGCCGAGTCAGAGTCATGATTCACACGAAAAGTGTCTACAGAAATTAAAACTATGTGGTTTAGTTGAACGATTTATAACATGCCATACTGGACATTAAGGCACACCAATACGATATATATGCGAAGTGTATGTGTGCTGCAAAATAAAATTATTCCGTGAACTGCCAATGCCAATGTCATGGCCATGGCCATGGGCATGGCAATACAGCCACTTCGTTTTGTCACTGTAAAGAATTATGCATGTTTTTTAAAACATTTCGCCAGTTTTGAGTTGGGAATATTACAACTAATATATAATTATTTGTTTATAACATAATATAGCTAATCTAAATATTATATCAACTGGATTAAGCTTACATACCATGCTATATTTATATTATTCATGCAGCCCAAGCCCCAACCCCAGGCCAGGGCGAAGGATGTATGTATATGAAATATAAAAAATTGCTATCCCAGGCCAAGGCAGCTATAGCCTAGGGGTAGGACTTCACATAGTGGGTGCCCTTTGGAAGTAGAATATACATGCAAAATATGCAACACACACACATCCAGGATAATGTAACACTTGTGTTGTTGAGTTTTTTAAGAGATTGTTC
Source organism: Lamellibrachia columna (assembly GCA_963662155.1). Taxonomy (NCBI): domain Eukaryota; kingdom Metazoa; phylum Annelida; class Polychaeta; order Sabellida; family Siboglinidae; genus Lamellibrachia; species Lamellibrachia columna. The sequence continues at coordinate 33,124,235 of OY759263.1, read as the reverse complement.
AAATTGAACAATATGTAAGAAAAACCTTCCATGTCTATATTTGCTACCGCAAAAAGTAAAATTGTAGGTTATTGATGTTAAACATAATGCTGTTCTAGCCTTACTACTCCAATGCCGCAGGAAATCTAAGAACGAACTAGTACAGGTGACAAACTACAGCTCTATTATAGTGTTTACACCTTTCCTATAATTTATAGTAAATTCAAATTTTCCAAATAATAGATACAAAGATATCACGACTTTTCTAAAACAAAGAAGAACATCATACTTTGGGAAAAGTATGTGATTGGAATATAATGTACTGGCAAATATAGCTATACAATGATTAAGAGGCATGCCACACTAAACTAAGCAAGGTGTTAGTGAAAACAGCGATATGTGTAGTGCATATACCCAGGGCGTATGTAATATAATACTAATAGATTTAACAAGATTTGCCATCCAAGCCAAAGGCCCAGATGGCAAGTGGACAAGGAAGCCATTGGCTTATCGAGAGTCCAACAATGTTCATCTACTTATAACCCGCCCTCCTGAGATATGTGTCAACCTTGTTTTTAAACATATTCACGCTGCTAGCAGTTACACAATCTGTAGACAATTTGTTCCATTCATTTATTGTCCTCTGTGAGAACGAGTGCTTCCTGATGTCCAATCTACATTGATCCTTTACTAATTTTTACCTCATGTCCTCTAGTTCTGCTATCCTTCTTGAGTGAGAAAAACATATTTCTATCAATATTTTCATACCCATTCAATATCTTAAAAACTTCAATCTGATCTCCTCTTAACCTCCTTGTCTCTAGAGTTGTTAAACCACATTCTTTCAGGCATTCTTCATAAATAAGGTCTCTAAGTTCTGGAATCATTTTAGTTGTTCTCCTTTGTATGCGTTCAAGCGTATCTATATCCTTCTTACGATATGGTCTCCATGCTTGTATACAGTATTCTAAATGAGGTCTAACTATTGCTTTATAAAGAGGTATAATTAACTTTTTTCCCTTGTATGTTATGTTTCTTCTAATCAATCCAAGAATTTAATTACCCTTTGAAGCTGCAATACCACACTGCTCTGAAACTTTCATATCAGCGCTTATTGTAACTCCTAAGTCCTTTTCTTTTACAGTAGTACCCAGAACAGTATCTCCCATTGTATAGTTTACATTCAAGTTCCCATGTTCTGTATGTAGGCATTTACATTTCCCAAAATAGTAACATATGCTGCATATATTGTCTTGTGCAGTAACCTATTTCAAATATAACTTAATTTATGATAAATAAAATAATATATGTTATGGAAATAATGATTCCATATAGTAGATAGTGTGCACATTAAAAGTGCAAATAATATATTCGCTTGGGCACTCTGATCATAATTATTATTATTAAGAATTACCACTACAAATCAATGATAACATAGCTTACTCTTTCAGTTTACACTTTACTGTTTGATATTGTATTAGTACTATATTTCTTTTATTATCTATTAAAATATTAATCATTAGGGAGTAATACAAACATTTCTATGATATTCAATGAAATCCGTTTTAGCATATCATCTATTAATTTCAATCACTTTACTATGTAATACTACACCCATATAAAAGATAGGCTGGACTAAAATTATAGACTACTAACAGTGGGTAATCCCCGTGACACAAACATGTGACACCCGACGTCAAAACTAAGCCTAGGCTAAGGGGGCAAACAAAATTAGTTGTTAACACCGCTATTTCTTAGTTTTGACAAGTACTTCAGTTTCTGGGTTCACTGCGCAACAATCTGAATACATCACTGTGTACCACACAGAGTCTTCTACGTGACTCTGACGTGTGGTTCCACCAGACAAGTGTATAGACTATAGTTCAAGTGTATAGCCATAGCCATAGGTACATCATGATCTGAACAGAGTAGTTTTTACATATTCAGTACACATAGAATGATCAAAACTATGAAACTGAACCTTTGTCTCACAAAATGTTTATTTTTGTACTCCTCTTTCCAGTACGTGTGTATTGTTACACGCATGTATAGATTATGGAAACAATGGACATTCTAATGAAATATTAAAACAAAATATTATAATGAACCACGGATTTAGGTAATGTCATTATTGTTTACCTTTGACAGCATAAATATAATATATTTTGTAACGAAATTGTTGTTACATTAACACTTGCATTCATTAAGAAGAGTACAACTTGTCGTGTTCCTCGGTACATTTCCAGAAGTTCTAGTAACTACGCCAAATGAACATGGCAAACATAATTACTTACGCTGCCGAATCGCTTAGTTGGGGCAGTCTTAGTCTGGCTGCGAGGTATTACTTTTTTTATTTTTTTATTTTTAGACAGATTTATCTTGTGACTCGTCTCGTTCTGTCTGTTAAATCGTTCACTGTGTGCTCGACTTTCCACACAGCGTGTGATATTGGTGATGGGTTGATTTTTCTCCGGCGCTCTTTCCCGCAAAAGAGACGCTTGCAGCCGAAAATTCTTCGTCCACCACTGTTTATATGCGGAAGTATCTTTGTTATCTTTTTCAAAAAGAGAGTTCCACTTGGCCGCTTGTGCATTTGAAAAACCCGCGTCGTTTCGTACTCTGCTGAGTACGTACTCAAGACGTTTTATAACCTCGTTTGAGCACGAAAACTCTGGTGAGCATGAAATCTCAGACTTGAGCACAGACTTGAGCTTGAGTTTGAGTACGGTTAATAATCTCGGGCCCAGACGTTGACGCACACAAAGTGAGTACACCCAATTCTGCTTACTCGTTCATGATATGTACCGTAACTTTGTGTGTGCAAGGGGCATTTAGATAATACAATTAAGATAGTAATTATGGTTTATGTTCGTTTAGGGGTTGCCGTTTGCCGAAGTTGAAGTACGTCGTCACAGTATTTCTTGGCCTGATAGTAATGAAGTTCTATATTGCAAAAACGGTTGTAAAGCCAAATCATTGGCAAGATGAACATGTGGTACCCAATGTGAGTAGTGTACAACGCCGACATTCATCACTGAATACAACAGTCTCTAAGAGGATATCAAATAACAATAAGACGAGCCGTGTGAATGACAAACAAGTTATCCGCATTATTACATGGACGCCACCAATTCATAATTGGTTCAAGACAGGTCGCTTAGATTTCACAAAATGCGCAACACCCATCCCTTGCGAATTCACAAATCAATCTTCATACAACTCGAGCGACGTCATAATGATCAACGCATTCTACCTTCGACACGAACGAGACATGCCACCTTTCCGACTTCCTCACCAGAAATGGTTATTTTACCACACCGAAGCGCCAAGACATGATCTACTAAATTTTTCTGGTTTGACCAGATACCATTCTTCGTTCAACCTGACACTAACCTACTCGAGTGACGCTGACATTGTGAAACCTTACGGGGTTTGCTTGCCAAATCGAGAAACCATCAAGAAAGACCCGAGCAGCTTAACAGATTACATCAGGACAGTTTATGGCACCTTGGCGGACACAGCCCCGTGGTTGTCGCAAGAGAAGCCATATGTATCGTACAACCGAGCAGCGGGCAAGAGCCGACTGGTTGCGTGGATGGTATCCCGCTGTGAAGCAGCGAGTAAGAGGCGCAACTACGTAAATCTATTGCAACGTTACATCCCAGTCGACATATACGGCAAATGTGGAAATCATACATGTTTGCCCAAGTTCAGTAGAAAGTGTGAACATTTTCTAAACACAACGTACAAGTTCTACTTGGCATTTGAAAACAGCCTGTGTCCCGAATACATCACAGAGAAAGTGTGGTTGCGACTGAAGGAAGATGTCGTTCCGATTGTTTTGGGAGGTGCTGAGTACGAGAAATATCTACCAAAGCATTCTTATATTAACGTCAAAGATTTTTCTTCTCCAAGAGAACTGGCCAAATATCTAACGATTCTTAATAAAAACGACACTTTGTACAATGAATATTTTCATTGGAAGAAGGACTATACATGTTACGGTACTCCACCTAGCATGTCGATGGCATGTAGTATTTGCCGTCATGCAAACAAATTCATCAACAAAATAGAAATCGCACCGAACATTGCAGAGTTTTGGTCAGTTAATAAGTGCATGTCACCGAAGGAATTCTACAGAGGTGTAGCAGACATCGTAGCATAGTCCACGACGGAAATTGGAATATTGCAAAGTATATTACAAATACATTCAGTTGATGTGTATCATGATTATATGACTAAAGTGTTTTCAAAGTCGTGACACCATTATCATGACGCAGTGACACGCGCACGCAAATGCATAACTGCACACGTTCACGCACATGATTATGTTTCGAAAATACTTGGTAGCAGAATCTTGTATTTTAATGTTTATCTGCAATAAGAACATTGTCATCAATTAAATAAAATTACTGCTTACTTTCTTGGGGAAATAAACATTAAAGGTTTACAAATTACAGAAGAAAACTATGAGAAAAGTGACAAATAGTGTTGATAAACATGCATACGGAACTGCTGTTCAAACACACACACACACACACACACACACACACACACACACACACACACACACACACACACACACACACACACACACACACACACACACACACACACACACACACACACACACACACACACACACACACACACACACACACACACACACACACACACACACACTCACACCCACCCACGCACGCACGCACGCGCGCGCACGCATGCACGCACGCACGCACGCACGCACACACACACGCACACACACACACACACATATATATATATATTGTTTGTATGATTGCATGCATACGTGTGTTTTGTGTGTGCGCATGTTCGTGTGTGCATGCGCACGTGCGTGTTTATTTATATAATTATATTTGTACTTGTCTGTTTGCAATTAATGATTTCATAAACTATACATATTTATTTTATTTTATTTTATTCACAAGCATATTTGGGTCGCCGACTATTTGTATCGGATGTATGTATATTATATATAAATGTTTATCATTATTCAGTGTTACTACGTACTGTTCCATTGAACTGAATGTCACAAAATACAAATGGGATAGTAATCTATGTAACGTTTAGCGCTTGATAAAAAGCGAACACAAAGTGTATGATGTCACGTCTGATGTAGTATGATGTCACGTCTGATGTAGTATGATGTCACGTCTGATGTAGTATGATGTCACGTCTGGGGCGCGGTGGCGTAGTGGTTAGAACATCGGACTTTCAATCACGAGAACCCGAGTTCGAATCCACTTGTTGCCGAAGCTGGCACCGATACCGGTCGTCGATTTTTGTTCCTTCTTCTTCGTTTATATTAATACCACAGATTCATGGGCAGTGGTCGACGATGACGCAACTCGCATACATCCGTGAAGATACAACATACGTTCTTTATCACCAAATATTTGGTTTGAATATTGTTGTAAAAAGCAATTGCCTTTTGTTTTGGTAACCATGCGAAGACTATATCATATATGTTGAACCATTGGTAACTAATTTGGTAGAAAGTATTTGGATGTCACTCTTTTTTTTTTACCTAGGAGAACATTTACGATCTCTATTTGACGCGGCATTTCATTGTATAATTGTCTGGTATGTCATTGTATGCTCTAATTTTTTTTCATCATACGCTGTATTGTGTTTGTATGTTTGTATGCCGTCATCAATAACAATATGTGAATGTTTATGCCCAAACAAAGTTGAATAAACATTAGGGTATGGGGTTACCATAATCAATAGGACCTACTGCACTTTACAATCTTCGTATTTCACGCACTCGGTAAGGAACTCCACAAAAGGTTTGTACCAGCCCCCCCATATGGTTAATCCGGCACTGGGCATCATTGGTCTGATTGATCCATGTTGCCATTACATTTCAGTACGATTTATCGAAGCTAGGGCCAATCGTGTGATGTTTGCCTCCTTTCCATATATTTCGTCCAGTGTGGCACACATGGCGGTCATTTTATTGACAATATGTGTGATAAATGTGGAATGTGGCTCATGTCAAGGAAAAAGGTGTGTTATTTCAATCCGTTCCACGTGAAAAAGGTATATTTTTGTATAAATGTAACATGTGTTATTTTTAAGGGGGTTCAATTAGGCAAATTTTGAAGGATGATATACATGTTGGTGTTAGAAACTGATGAGACCACCCTTAGTGTCATCTCAGACGTTCTAGCCTTCGATGTTCCCAGGACTGTCCCCTGTACAGGGAGTCCATCGCCCCACCGTGGCCTGACAGCTGAACGACCTGGTTCCATGAAAACCTCCCACTTAAACTTTATCATGCGCGGTGAACTCACCGATCAAGATGCATGACTGGTCCGCGATCGCTCGCGCTTAGATCTAGGGGTCGTTCACAATTGTCGACAATAACCTATTCGTAGGGCGTACTTTTTTTGTAATTTCGGCGGCGAGTTTGTAGAAACAGGGGAAACTGGAGAGAATGGAGATTGTGAAGAAACGCGGGAGACGCCACCCAGCCGCTAGAATTTAACCCCAGGAAGCCTCAAACATTTTTGAAACTTATCACGAACAATCATACCTTTACCCTCCCCCCAAAAAAAATTTCGTATCGCTAAGCATTACAATGGTGGATATATAATGGAAGACATCCTTATAAAGTCAATTACCAAAGAAATAGGGTAAATTACAAATCCTGTATACTGGCTATTTATTTTCAGTTTCGCACAGAAAACATATGGAAACAACTGATGCTACAAACATATCAATGTGCACATTATATTTCGATAGTTTACAACGTTTAATGCAATTGTAAAAATACATACAATAGAATGTCTCTATGCACTGTACATCATCTGATACATGATCGAGTACTTATTTACATTTCCGATTACATATTCTTTAAAGATATCATCTTGATATCTCCTGGACATGATGAATCAGGCACTGTGTGCCCTTGACCAGCTGCTAATTATATGTCCAGTCCTGAATAATCACAGTGACACACTGTTCTTGTAACTGTAAGATTATACGTTTCAGCCACTGAATTGTAATCTTGGTGCTGAAGCACTTGCATTTGCATCTTTTAATTTCAAGATGCAGCAGTTCTTCCTTTCTGTCAAGTGTCCTTCTGACACCTGTAGGCTGTGATATAGCGCTTTATGAATCATTGGTATTTGAAATTAGATTTAAATCCCGCATTAATCACTGGAATAAGTATGGGTAATGTGTGGTACACAGCATTATTTGTATGAATTATTATAGGTAACTATGCATACGTTATTATGATTTATGACATTACTTACGTTATCGTGCCAGTGTTATTGCATCACCACTGTTGTAATGTATGGCATGTGCATTCGTTAGCCCCGTGGATACAGTATGCGGTGAGCACTACCTTACATTTAATATTCTCCCTGGTTGTTAGTGTTTGGGTGTGGCAGGTGGATGGATTGTTTTAGGTGTGTGCTGTAATTACAGGAAATGTCACTATCATTGGCAATACGTTTTGTCATGAAACATAACAGTATGGAAACTAGTCATGATATATATTTATTGCAAGATGTGTCACCATTGTACAATGTATATGCTATGTTGCAATATTGTTTACATAATGCATTGATGGTGTTAATAAGTGTTTATATAATGCATTGATATTGTTAATAAGTGTTTACATAATGCATTGATATTGTTACTAAGTGTTTACATAATGCATTGATGATGTCATTAAGTGAGTACATGATGCATTGGTGATGTCATTAAGTGTTTACATAAAGCATTGATGATGTCATTAAGTGAGTACATAATGCATTGATGATGTCATTAAGTGAGTACATAATGCATTGACGGTGTCATTAAGTTTGTACTGCAGTGAAAGAAATTTAATTATTAAACACTTTATTACATTCAACATTACATAGGTTTGTGTTACATGTTGAATGTAATTTATTTCAGTTTCGTAAGGGATTTGACAGCTGTATGTGCCTCTCATACCAGTATATATGAGATAATTTAAGTATATAATATCTACTGATAATCCCTCGTCTATCCACTTAGTGATTTCTTCGAAAAAACATAACATATTTGTTAAGCATGACCTCGCTTTTAGGAATCCATGTTGAGATGGATTATCAATTTATGCCTAATAGGAAGTCCGCCATGTGGTCTTTAATTAGCCGTTTCTAATAATTTACAAATCACTGATGTTAAACACATTGGTCTGTAATTCTCTTAATTATTTCTGGAACCCTTTTTAGATAAATCAAGAATAAACATATAACTTATGTCGGACACTCAATACGCCAATGGTTCCCCTTTCTGCAATCTTGTTAAACCCTCACACACGCACCTTATTGGTTACAGATACAAATTGGACAATATAACGAAGCCTAAGGAAGGAAAAAACCTCGGAAAAAAATTCGCAAGAATTCCGTATATTAGTTGCAATTTTCGTAGCAGCGGAAATTCGCAAGTCTTTCGAGAATACGAACTTATGAAACTTCGTGGCAAAGAAATTTATCCGCCATATCTTCTTACGTACGAAAGAATGTCTGCAGGAATACGTGCCCTGGTCTGTGTTTTGACTGTTACCGTTAGGTGGCATCGCCAGTGTCGGATTCACAACGTGTGGTACAATAGTGGTACACTCGGACCAAGTCCCTTCACAAAAAGATCCTCCCACAAAATCAATATCAGTTATATTTCCCAGTGCGTTGGTATTGCTGCACACATATCTGATTTTATGATTAGTAAGTGTTGGAGAAAAGAACACAGTGTTAAATAAATTATTAATTCCTACTTTATTGTGTGAATTGTTTCAATATAAGTCAAGTTTATAATTGTTTGTATGCTTTGCATATGCTTGACAATGTTACTGATAATATTGTAACATGATACAATGTTACTGACAACCTTGTAACATGATACAATGTTACTGATACCTGATGATAACCGGATATGTCTGGACGAACTTCCGGTTTCCGTCGCAATAGGCAGTGCTGCTTGCAACATATACACGGTTTGACTGACTCCATTTTGTGTAGGCGGTACCGCGGAGCGCCAGCAGCCAATCAGCGTCGTTATCGAGATTCTACATTATACAATTATTTTGGATGATTTAACTTTTCAGTGTGACAGTTGTGTTAATATAATAACAGTTTATAGTTAATTCGGATGCATCGTATACACTAACAAAAGTTTATTCTTGCATTATTCAAATTCCCGGATGGTACCCAAATTATGTATGCACCCATAATCTGGATATGCACCGGGTTCCGTCACAATGGAATTGGATAATCGAGGCTAGGCACAAAGCGGCTGAGAAAGCGACATAGGGTGGCGCCAGCTCGCGGATACATTTTAATCGAGGCTACTTTTGACTATGCGCAGCAAACCAGTGAAAGTAGATTTCGCTACTGTTTCGTTTGCGATCTTACGGATTTAGGTTAGAAGGGTTCCAGGAGTGCACCACTCATTGTACATTGTCAGCTATGGAAACAGACGGCAGTTAACGTACCTAACTGGTCATACATAAAACGGTAATTTTATAACGTTAAGGACTTCTTCCTTAACTTAGCAGTGTGAGCAGAGTTGGTGCATATCCGGGGTATATCCTGTGGAACAAGGTGAATGCAGAGTTGGTGCATATCCGGGGTATATCCTGTGGAACAAGGTGAATGCACTAACTTATCTTCTTTGTGCTAATGGTTGTTCAGTTGTTCAACAAAGATGTCAGCAAAGCTTTCAACATTGTTTGTTAAAGGAACGAAGTTCTGATCATAACTGCAAATAATTAGCATATTACATTTGCTACCCTGTTCCATCCATCTTGTTGCAGTTCACCGCCAGTTCTTGCTCCTTTTCTTTATCATGTTTTTCTTCATTCGTTTTGTATTCTGTCATTGATTTCCGACTGATGCAATAGTCGGTACCCGGAATGTCATACTCAAGTGGATAGTGTCTGTATTGGAAATGTGTATAGAAACACATTAACCTTTGTTTTGTTACGGTGCTCAATTGCCTGTTGCAATGACGTAACAAGTCGTAAACAACAATGATGTTGTCCAGACTATATATTTATCTGCCACACCGCAACTGTTCGTTTTGAACATGCATAATTTCTGCTAGGGATGGGCAATAAACAGTTGGGTCCTTTCAAACACTCAGATGTCGATATATTTCTATATCTCTGACGAAGCCGTTACGTTAACTCGGATACTTACTTGGTATATCTGGTTGTATAGTATCTTTCAGTGGTTAGGTACCTCAATTTCTTCTTGGTGGTATTCACAGTAGGTGCTGACACTTCTTCAGGAAGTTTGTTCCAACAATTGCTGACACAATTTGTGAAGAAGAGTTAACGAATATCTGTATGAGAGTACTTCCTCTGTTTTAATGGCCCCTCAGGTTGTTGCAACATTGTTAAAACATTTCCTGTTTAGGCCAGTGGGATATTTATATATCTCGCAGAGGTCCGCCTGAAGTCGTTTCTGTTCGAAAGGAACTGATACGATATGTGTTTTATTGAGTTTCAACGCTCTCTTCTGAACGTTCTCTAATTCATTTATATCGTCTTGCAGGAGGCTGCGTGTGTATCGCCATGCGGGAGGAATTCTTCACCGATGTCGCCGAGTACGTTGACCGACTCGAGCCGTTCATGCAGCAGATGGCCGAGCAAGGCGCGTGGACTCGGGAAGAAAGGACAGTAGTGCTCAAGTACACCTCCGACAAGACCGGCGTCATGTTCGTCTACTGCGTGAAACAGTCGGGAGCGCCAACCGTCACCTCAACCCAATTTACGGAATAAATATTCTCGTATTATGACTTCTCTGCTAGTTAGTTTATTGGGAATCGGATATTCGCTGAGTAATAATAGCAAAACCCGTCAGTAGGGGAATTATTGATGATGCAATTATGTGGCTGACACGGACATATTGTTTATTTAACCGAGAAACGTCTCGTTACTCTATTGTATTCTTCGCCGAAGTTACGGCAGTTGCAGCGAAATATTGCCGTCATTGTTTATGCTTTAATTCATGCATCATAACATTGTGACCCTTAGTGGCAAAGTTTATTAATAAAAAACAACGATACGAAAATTGTCACTACGGTTATTTATTTTATTAAACAAATAATTATCACGCACGCACGCACGAACGCACGCACGCACGCACGCACGCACGCACGCACGCACGCACGCACGCACACACGTGTTTACATACCATGCGCGAATCGTGCATCTGATGTTTGTCATTTATTGCCCCAACAACGCCAAACAAACGCTGTCTTTTCCATAAAACTTGTTAGTTAACACATGCACGTGTCGGAGCAAGCTGCCGTACCACACCACGTGTAACTATTCTCCATAATGTATGCATCACGTGATGAAATCCGAGCATCGCATTGGTTCACATCCGCCCATGGTGCTCAATCTACCTGCTAAAAAAACACGCCTCACGGCTGTCGGTTATTATCCTGTCCGCCTTCTCCTTTATTGTCGCATGGACATCTCCCGTGGCCAGCCTCCAACCAGGTCCACGAACATCAAAGGCCAAAAACAGTGCCAGAAATTTGGTCACAAGGACACACGTTGTGCGATTCTTGTATTGCAACTTCGAGGACTATGTTACAATGTGCAAGGTAGACAGTATGGAAGGATTGCCTTAAATTATTTCTCAAGTGCTTTGATGAAAGCAGAAAGCTTGCCGTCCTACTTGGAGTATACTGCCATTCGGTGGATTGTTACCTGGCATTAGTTGTAGTACACAACGGCTATTTCGTCCAGGTAGTTGCACGTCCAATTTTTTGCGTAGTCCATTTGGACAGTTGCCTACGTCTTCCCCGCCGAGGACTGCTTCAAGGTACGAACGTTTAGATATTGGGCGATGACGCGGTGACAGAGCATGTGGAACTCGACCATGCCGTCTGTGAACTCGACCATGCCGTCTGTGAACTCGACCATGCCGTCTGTGAATTTGCCAGTGAAGCTTTCTTTACTTTCTACAACTTCATTAAACAGTTATATTGCTGCTCCGGTTCTGCTATTGCTAGCGTTGAAACGTAGCAACCAACGTAGCAACCAATGTAGGACCTCTTCTACTATGGGTCCTGTCTTTCTATGTAGCTTCTGGGATTCCCAGGCACGGAGCCTGTGCGTTAATCTTGGCACTCATTCTGATATATGAAAAACATCTGGGTTCAGAATAACACTAAAATAGCAAAACCGTACCGTAGGTCGAATAAGTTTTATCTATGTAGTAACGCGTTTTGCTAAGTATGTACCGCTTATATATATATATATATATATATATATATATTACTTCGCTGAATCGGAGGAAATGTGTATTATATATATATATATATATATATATATATATATATATATATATATATATATATATATATATATATATATATATATATATATATATATATATATATATATATATATATATATATATATATATATATATATACACACATTTCCTCCGATTCAGCAAGTAACGAGGGGAGAACACAGTCTCACCATGAAACAGTGTTGTGTAACGAAGTCAAAACTCGACTCACTTTCTTGTCATACATACACAGCAGACATGCCAAGTCTATCGGTATTCCCTGTAGACTGCCGGTTTTCGTCTACCGGTCGGTTGAACATTTCTACCGGTTTTTGCGATTTTGGGGAATCTTTTTCATTTTATTGGTAAAATCGGCACTGGTGAGCGAAAAATCTCGAGTAAACCCGTTTGAATCTGAATCTCAGCCTCGATTCGGATATCGCAGCTACGCACGCTCGTGATCTATGCCATATATCTTTCGCTTGAGTTATTTTTATCTACACATTTTAATCATTGATCGCTAGTTTCCGGGACCAGTTTTCGGGACCAGCTGTTGGAGGAATTTACCGACTTCCAGCTGATACCCGACGACGAGCGGCTGTGTGTTTGGACCACGGGCACACCCATGTTTATTCGTCTCGTTGCGCTGGCGAAGGCGCTGCTGACGATCCCCAACTCGAACGCTGCTCCAAAGAGGACCTTCAGTATGGTGAAGAATATCTTCACCGAGCAGCGTTTGCACTTGGGGAATTCGACTCTGTCAGCACTGCTGAAGTGCAAGTTGAACGAGGACACTATCTGTACCGAGTTCGCTCCCCGTGAGCGCACACTGCGGTTGGCGCATGCCGCGTGCACGTCATACAACGACTTGTGCACTAGCTCGACACAGGAGCGAGTGTGAATTTTATTTAGAGCATTTTGTTGTACAGGTGTATCTACATGTTGTTTGTATTTTGTGTATTTATACATTAGTGTTTTTTATTTATGTCATTTGCACATTCCAGGTAGTTTTTACATTTATATTTATCAATCTCAGTCAGAATTGTGTCTAGCTTTGAATATTTCTGGCATGGTATTTTTATTTTATTTATCAGTACTGCCTTTAACAGTATTATTCTGTAATCTGTACTTTATTAAGTGCCGTTTTATCAATATGATGTATCATGCTGATTGATGCTTGTTTTCTACATTGCTGCATGCATGTCTAGCTTGTTTGTAATTATTGTTGTATAAGTTTTATATTTTTTTATCATTTGAACATTTCAGCATAGAATGTGCGTGTTTACGTAATTGAAATGTGGAGCATTTTATTGTTTTCACTGCTGTGTTTTTGTCCATTACCTTAATTGTTATGGATCTTGCATCGTTCTTAATATTTTTTACATGATTTATGATTTTTTGGCAATGCATTTTGTATATATTATTAACTATTTCTATTGTATATAATTCTCATTTCTTGTGTATTAGAAGTATATGCTGTGTGTGTCTATGTAATTGAAAAGTGGAGCATCTAGCTATTTTCACTGCTATTTCACTTCTATGTTTTTGATCCATTACCTTAATTTTTATGCACCTATTTATGTACCTATATATAACTTATTTAAATCGTATATAATTACCATTTCTTGTGTGTATTAAAATAACGAGTTTAACCAGTGTGGTTAATAGTGTGTTTGTTGAGCTGTGTCTCGATTGTGGCTGCCGGCCTTCCGAACTTGGCACGTCTGACACACAGTAAAGGCAGCCCTTTCAATCTAGACGTTCACCACACAGACGACAGTACATGCCCTCACATGTTACTAAATTAGTATCTCAAACTCCGAGGCCACGATAGTGGGCTCGTATTTAGGTTTGCCGACACACTTCCAATATATCGAACATATTTTTCAAACATGTTGCGTAGCGCTGCAGCATTTGCTAAGCTACACTCAGAAAAGATCTCTCCTCACTCCTTTCGCATTGGGGCCACTACGCTGGCAGCTAAGGATAGATTTAAGCAGTTCGACCGAAAACGAGGCTTATACGCCGTATATATCAGACAGTATATGCTGTGCTCAGACAGTTAGTTCTACTGATTTAATGTGTTATATACAATCAATGTCACATTTAGTTACATAAATATTCCAAAACTGCTCTTGGAACTAACAGTTGAATAAGCAATTATTTTGAGGGAGCAGACTCCTTATAGGATGTTATTTCCAGAATAAACATTTGCTAATGTAATTAATGGTGATACATCATTTCCACAGCCCTGGAAATAAGGTAGTGCTTTAGTTAATTGTTGTGAAAAAATAGTTTTTCCCAAGCCAATATATAATAATAATTATAAGCGGAGAACAAATGTTTCGGTCAATATGCCCATGCCATGTATTTTTTGCACAAAGTGCGACACCAGTCGGAATCTAACTGACCGCTAAAACCGAAACATTAGCATATACCCTTAACTGCAAAGTTAACTGATTATTCTCCAAAATGGCAAGCTGATTCCCTAAAATGTTTAGTAGAACCACAGTACAGCACCTATGGATCAAGCATACAGTGCAGAAGCCAGTCCAGAAGAAAGGATGATTTGAGCGTCTCTCTAGCCTCGAAATTTTCCAGGGAGAACACAACAGCATTAGTAACTTATATGGGATGGTGGATCCAATGAAAAAGAGATTGGTTGGCAAGCGCATCATCAATGCTATTCAGCTCAATGCATTCATTCAATACAGTACTATATGTGTTAGTACATAAAGCAGTTGTTTTACATTCCAGAATACAATTATGAACTATGTCGTTACATTCACTATCCGTATCAATTCTTATAATAATGAAAATAACTGAAACATTTGAAAGCGCATAATTTTTAATGAGCCATAAACATTATAAACAAAAAGCAAACAACAGAAAGAAACAAAATAATTTATAAAATATATTTGGCGCAGATATACATTTATCAAATCTTCATGCACCACACAACCTTTTTGAAGGGCAAGTAGAATTTGAGACAAGGAAAGAGAACAAAATGTAACTGCCATTCAAGACTTCAGACCATTGAGTCAACTATTCGAAGCTAAATTTCATCAAGTTTAATCATGAAATTAATAAAACACTGCTTTAATCAATGAAAATAGACAATAACTTACCTTTCTGAGCGAAATTACAGACACTATTTTCAGCAAAGGAGATGGCTCGGGATTCTCACACGAACTCAACATTTCGTCTACTACAGGGGTCATGCCTCAGTTAGACTTCCTGGTTACTTATGCCCTACGAATGTAGGGCATAGTAAGTTTGGATATAGAACGTTTTACAAAAATTCATACGATTTGACATAAGTGCATTTGTGCAGGGACATTACCAGGTTTGCTGGAGGAAGCTGTTGAGAGTGAAATTGTGGACTTTTAGATGATTTTAATAGGCGGAAGGATATTTGTGATTTTTTTTGCGATTAGACACGTGTGCTTCGTAATTCATGCCAATATTGGTAAACATTGAGGGGTGTCGCACATACAGGCATATTACAAGAGTTAGAAATGTCTAATTTTGACAAAACTCGACCAGCATGTCAGTGGGATGATGACAGCGGCTGGTGAAAACTTTTATAATTTTTGATGGTCACGTTTTCTTATAATTTTGCAAAACGTTAACATGGCCGCCAATGGGAAATGTAACTGTAGGCTGAACCCAATTAAACGGTGGGTCACAGCACAGCACGGTCGTGGTCACAGCACGGTTATAACATTTTTATATGCTTATGTTTTAATCGTTGTTGTTAGCCTAATTGTGGATATTGCAGGTAATTTGGATGAAATAATGCGTTTGTTATAACACATTGCATAGAATTTTTATAATTTGCAATTCTGATAATATAATGAGGGGTCATATTTAAAAAAAAAACAAAAAAAAAACGGCCGCTAACCTGCCCCATGTTGTGTGTGTTTGACTTAGAAAATTGTCGGTGTCATGCTAGTTAATATTATATTATTATATATATATATTTTATTTAATATATTCAACATGATCATTACTTATTAAGCGCCGCTATTATTGAAACGTTTTAACCGTCTCCTTTAGGAGGTGTCCTGTAGCTGACCTACTATATATAAAAATTTTCAAATAAATGAACATTTTAATGTTGTGCTATAACGTTTGATGTGCATCAGCTGATAATTTACGCAATTTAATGTTTAATAAGAAATTTGATTGTTCATAAACACAGTTTTATTATTTTCCATGTGTTAAAACTGCACGAAAGAGCTTGAAATAAGCACTTGTTATATAGAAAATAATCGTTGCGTTTCGTAAATGCCTAATCTCAACGTCTTAATACGCATTTCATGTCGTGTGCAGTTCTCTGTAAGTGCTTGGGCACAAGGAAATGAAGGTATGCAACCCTAACCGTAGCTAACCCCATCTCTAGCTAACCCCATCCTTGGCTAACCCCATCTCTAGCTAACCCCATCCCTAGCCAATCATAACCCTGAAGTGGTTTACATAAGATAAAACCATTCCCATAGACACGAGTTGCTAGGAGAAAGTGAACAGTTTGCTAAAAGGCAGACAGCAGTAACAATCACGAATAGCCTGGTGTAGAGCCGATGCCAAAATGGAAATTTGGTCAAAATTAGGGGGTATGACACCAGTTTGTGATGGAGTAGGCAGCTATTTTGCACTAGAACAGTCATTGGTGATATTTTTATGTGGCTCAATACATTGGCCACACTGTGTAACAAATTTGGACAGAATAGTTGTATGTTGGTTGTGTCACTGCCACTGGAAGTATTGCATATATCAGCATTTTCAAATCTGGCCGCAACGGGTATCTGGTAATATGATACCCCTTTATGGTGGCGTATCCAAATCAAGCAGTACGCCTTGTATCTTACCAACTAGAAGCATGACAGCAGTCATATAAACAATAAAATTTAACAATTCTGACACATTGGAAATTACTCAAAATCCTGTTAAATGTGACAAATTGTCACTTTTTTGACAAAATTACACCATGTATGGTTAAAAATGAAGCAATTATATTAATTTGAAAATAAATTCATTGCAATATCTAAAGAGACAATAAGCAGGCTTCATTGGTTCGCAATGCTCTGGAAATCTATTATACATGATATATGATTTATCAAGTGTCAAAGTGGATATGTAATTAAAATATGTAACTGGTTTCAGCAAATATTCTGAACATGGCATTGTTTTGATTTGGCTGTCAAACAAATAATAATGACGTGACAAACAGGAGTGTTCTATAATATGTGTTCATATATATTGTGCTGCTACTTGATGTAAAATTGGACACTTTCTCAGAAAATAGCTTCCCTATTTGGGGCCATGCCTCAGTTAGACGTCCTGGTGTGTTACCTACGAATGTAGGGCATAGTAAGTTTGGATATAAGACGTTTTAAAACTTCATATGATCTGACATAAGTGCATTTGTGCACGGACATTACCAGGTTTGCTGGCGGAAGCTGTTGAGAATGAAACGGTGGACTTTTAGGTGATTTTAATAGGCGGAAGGATATTTGTGATTTTTTTGGCGATTAGACACGTGTGCGTCGTAATTCATGCCAATATTGGTACACATTGAGGGGTATCGCACATACAGGCATATTACAAGAGTTAGAAATGTCCAATTTTGACAAAACTCGAACAGCCTGTCAGTGGGATGATGACAATGTTTTCCAACTCATAGTCGTGCACCATGGAGGTCTTTATATATATATATATATATATATATATATATATATATATATATATATATATATAAAAAATCCCAAACGACGAAATAACTTTTTGTGAGTGGAGTAGTGGATGCTCAGCACGAGGTGCGAGGCTCGCCGGTGGAAGCAGGCTGGAATTGGTGGCGCTACCTCTCGTATTAGACGTGCAAGCCCGGTTACTCGACCAGTGATCGCTAGGTGTCGCTGAAGCGGGCTAGCTGTGACCAGGACCGTCACCCAGGTGGGATTAGCCCGGTCATCGGTCGGTAGTGGCTTTTTGGCGCGAGCACGAACCCTCGTGGGAAGAGAATGGGCTTTCCATTTCAACTGCTGTGTGTGCTTCCACGCGATGCAGTTCAGCAATTTCTGCTCAGTTTTGAAATCAAGTTCAGCAATTATATTATGCATTGTAACTGCGTGCTGTGTGGTGTGTCTTACGTAGACCACGATTCAGGTTTCTGTAAACAATATGCTAAAAATGGCAATAAGTATGACATTAGTTTATTAGTGTTTAACTAATATATTGCTATTACTTATATAATATTAATATAAGACAAATTGTCATAACTGTACAATTTGCGAAGGTGGTCAATCTATCAATACACACTGCAAGCGTAAAAACCACTATGCACAATCTCATTCTAAGCAAACAAACAGGAGAGTGACGCTCTGTCGTTCATGAGACAGTTTCCTATCAGTGAATAATGCTATCCCATGTGAAACGTCGGAAATAAAAGTGAAACGTGAAAATTATTTTTTGAAGAAAACATCCTAAAAGTATGGAAACAATCCTAAAAGTATACAGAAATAAAACAATCACCTTTATGCAAAAGAACTGCCGTCAGCTATCACCGCCCAAAGGTTCCCACTTAAATCCACACATTGCCTTGCAGTCTGGGAAGTGTTAATTAGCTTTGTTACGAGACAATACACAGCCTTAGTACCATGGGTAAACATTGAACTCAATCACATGAATTTGAAACATGCCGTTTGAAACCAATACGACATAAGGTATCTGTACCAGTCATGTTTTAAGTGTATGCCATCTAGTGACCAGGCAGGCAACAGTATGGTCATAGCGTAGAGGTCAAAGAACGTACGTATTCGGCCACTCCGAATGTCGTCTCGTAAAACGTCGTACATTGCACGATTTGTTCTAACTATCATCTCGTTGGCAGTATATTTTCCCTCGTAGATTATGTCCTGCCAATCCGGCTTCTTCTTTAAGTCGTTCTCACTAAGGAGACTGAACCAGTAGAAGGCAGTAGTCCGTGGCACATATCGGCTGATGATATCTCGCAAAGACGTTATGTCCGCCCGGGTTTTATTTAGCGTTTTACGCATACCTTTATCGTGGCTGTTAGAAAATAACAATATTACATCCGGGTAATTGTTTTCTCTGGCGAGATAGTCGCCAAATAGTGTAGGAAATAACTTTCGAGGTTTCACTTTGTTACACCGACCGGTTCCATTGACGGATGCCGGCGAACAGCGCGAGTTCGTGCTCGGTAACTTTCTATCGGTGAATGAAATTATGCTAATGAGTTCAATTAAAACGCTTCGTGGAAGAGAGTCACCGTTATCATTCCCGGTTTTGTCTGAAGAGTTAACGAAGATGCATTCAAACAAAAAATTATATCGCTTATGAGAATTCTGCTTAGGAAATTTCGTTGCACGACGCTTTCGCTTGGAAAAATAATTTTCCGAAAGGTCCTTACTTAGTAGTATGCAACGAGTTATTGATTTCAACATTTCCTTCAATGCCCCGAAATACCTATTGCCGTGCGAATCGCCGATCACCACAATCCGTTTGATTTGTTTTTGCTGCAGACAACGTTGGAGCAGTTGCGGTGGAATGACGTCATATTTGAACTGACAGAAACGAGGCACAAAGCGACTGCCTGGAAACGAGGCGTTGTTGTTATTCCAATGTTGCTCTTCGGGGAAATGGTCGCGTGCGACAAGACAGTTTCTTACGGCGCTATCGCTGCACAGCCTGGAACTGTATGAACACCCTGTCGTCAACACCGCTCTACCGTCGGATTGTGTTGTGTATTTCTTGTCGTTGGTGGGAAAACGTTGTTTTCTGATTGCCATGACATGTCCCCGGCCGTATCCGTGGCGATAGGCAGGCGACGAATGCGGAAACACATTTGTTGTGGATGCGAATATGAATATGCCGATAACGCTAAGTAAAACCCAGATACATCGGCACGTACCCATTCTAAACTTGTACTTATAAAACGCCGATAGATGCATCTTGGCCGGCAATTCCATTTACTCTGAGCGGTGCTCGGTTCGTCACGCTTGACTGAAACAGAGAAGTTGCGTACGTTCGTCACCAAGAAAACGGTACAACCTATGAATGTATGTATACAAGCCCGTCCTCGTGGTCTTGAAAATGGTGATTCGGGCGTACACAGTTAGCCGGGGATTTTTAGGATGATTTAAAAAAAATACATTTAAAAGAAATTCTCCCCAAAACGGGGGTTCGAACCCCGAATCCCCTTGAGGACGGGCATGATATGTTTATAGTTCTGATGAACATTTGTGGAAAAGCCTCTTCACATATGTTGCAAAGTCGAGTCGAGATCACAATCTGTCAGATTGTGATCTGAACCCCATTTTTACAGAAATATCAGCAGTCAACTTGCGATTTCCAAAAATCATGTAATTAGTTTTTGTTACATTAAGAGATAATCGATTAACAGAAAACCACACCTGGAGTTGCTCAAGTCAATTATTTATCATCCCAACAAGTTCATTTAAGTCCCTATCACAACATAGTATGTTTGTATCATCGGCAAATAAAATAAAATTAAGCACCTTTGAAACTATACAAATGTCATTAATGTACATGATAAATAACTTTGGTCCCAAAATGGAACCTGTGGAACAACACACGATACATTTAGTATTTCTGATTCACAAATATTAAAATTGACAAATTGTTTTCTATTTTCTAAGTAACTCTGTATCCATTTATGTGAGACACCACACACACCATAGAAATGTAGTTTTTTTACACATTATATCATGATCAACAGTGTCAAAGGCTTTCTTTAGGTCAATAAACACTCCAGTAGCATAGTTGTTGTTTTCTAGAGAATAAATATAGTATATCGTATTTATTTAGGAATAAGCCCATCTTATCATTATATAGTTTCTAAAGAATTGTTGAGAATTGTGGTAATAATGATATTGGCCTGTAATTTGTAAACACATTCTTTTCACCTGACTTAAATAGTGGAACAACTTTGGCAATTTTCATCTTGCTTGGAAATACACTTGTTTGAAGGGATACATTATATATGTGGCTAAATGGCTTAATTATTTTAGTAATTACTTTCTTTATTAAATTCATAATAATATCACTGTAATCAGTTGATCTTTTACTTTTACAATGTTGTACAGTTCTTATAAGTTCTAGGTCATCAACAGGACTTAGAAACATAGTATGTTCTTCTTTCCTTTCTAAGTAATCATAAAGAGTTGCATCATTTTCAGGTAAGGAAATATTTTTTGCTAAGTTGGGGCCAACATTAGTAAAGAAATTATTAAATCCATTGGCAATATTCTTTTTGTTTGAGATTAGCTTGTTGTTTTTTATAAAGCATTTGGGGTATGTTGGCTTATTGTAGCTTTTGTTAATTGCATTATTTAATATTTTCCAGGTTTCTTTAACATTTGTTTTCTGCTTTTCTAACAATGTGCCATAGTAGTTTTTCTCAGCAATTCTTAATATCGATGTGAATTTATTTTTGTAAGTTTTGTATTTTTGTTCTGCTGCAGCAGATCTCGATATAATAAATGCTTTACATAATTTATTTTTACAAGCACATTTTAAACCTTTTTTGAACCAGGGCTTTTTATTAATATAACTTTTCCTGGAAACTCTTTTCACTAGACAATGTTTGTTAAATATATCTATGAATATGTGGAGAAAAGAGTCATAAGCTTGATTAACATCATTTGTATCAAGAACATTTTCCCAAGATTGCTGACTCAGTTTTCATCGGAAAATGAAGCGCCAATGCATCCTCGTTTATCTTTCTGATATACTGAAATTCATTTACATTACATCTGCTTATGTTATACTCGCAAAGTGCAAAAATCGGTAAGTGGTCAGTAATGTCATTGAACAAGATGCCACAAGTTAGATTGTAGCGTAATTCATTGGTGAATATATTGTCTATTAATGTAGTTGAGCTATCTGTGATCCTAGTAGGCTTGTCAATTAATGGGTAAAGACCCAAACTATACATTATGTCTAGAAATATTTTAGTATTACTATGAGTCTCATGTTTCAGCAAATCTATGTTAAATATCGTTTTAATAGTTTTAGCATTACTTAAAATATGTTCTGTGTTTTCACAAAAGGTATCTAGGTTTGACCATGGAGTTATGTATTATGTATTTCAGAAATTTCAGGAGTTATGTATTTCAGAAATAGCGATTTTGTCAAATTTTACGTAGTGATAATCCATTAACTTTACCGATTTTCTCAGTGAATTGTAGGTTGGTGTAATACTGACATTTTGACGATAGGTTATTGTAGAAATTGTTTTCTGGATCTATATAATTTTTTTAAATCATGGGGATTATAATCCGAGTATTTGAAGGAATTGAAATTAAATTGTGAGCAGTTATCTATTAATTTATAAAGGTCTTAATAATCTTCAACAGAAGAATTCTTAAACACACATTCATCATCACTAATATTTTGAAATGGAAAAACTTCACAACATGATGTACATTGATAATTTACATTTTTGCAAAGGATTAATCTGAATTGTTCTTGTGTTATTTTTGCACATCGTTTATGATAAACTGGTTCACATAGATCACATTTTATGGCATAACTGTTTAACGTTTGGTTACATATTAGACATGCGTCTAATTTGATCTTTTAGTATTAGCCATCATAATATTAGCCATCATAAATTAAATGTGATAATACAGCGTATATGAACATAGAAAACATTTGCAGGATTTGCACTACCAGACACTAGATAGTAACATACAAGAGTCCATATAACTATGTTCACAACACACATGATCTTCATGGACAATAAGTAAACTCTCTGTCCAAATACTGCCATCTCAGAGTTTGTCCAAATCGTTTTTACATTTGATCATCACTCTATTGGTCTGCTTCGTCTTTTTTACAAAGATGTTGCCGTTCATCGTCCATGTGCCTACTATTTTCCGTTCTTTTTTGAGCCGTCGGGTCTCCGCAAACAGTTCATTATTCTTCTGGGTAAGATGGTCATTCAGGAAGACTGCACTACCTTTCAACATTTCCCGTTTTCGCATGATTTCCGTCTTTTTGTCAGTTGACAAGAACTGGACGATCACAGGCGTCGAGCCATCTTTGCGTTTGGGGAGGTCGTGAGTGGCTGTGATTTCGATTTCAGCCACGGACACGCTCAGCTTCTCTTTCGCAAATTTCACAAAGTTTTACCTCATCGTTGAGGACTCATTGATGTCATTTCCGTCATTTGTTTGAGTGGGTGTCCTCGCAGATCTCGAGCGGGTTGTTGTATGTGTTTGAGTGGGTGTAATCTGAGATCTCGAGCGGGTTGTTGTATGTGCATAGCTATGCAAGTTCAAACCACTTACTATAATGTCACGTTTTCGTGAATGCTGCTCCAATTCGTTCACACGGTTTTCTAGAATTTCGATTCTCTCATCGTTTATCATTCTGAGCAGTTCATTTATCTTCTTCTCGATGGTCGAGTTGCTGTGTTTCAGCTCATCTACAGACTTGCACAGAAATTGCAGTGATGATTTGATGTCGGTTATATCCGTTTCCAAATCGTCATTTCTCGGCGGCATGGTGGTTGTTGAGCGATAATGTGGGTCGGTTGACGTGGCGAATTTTAGTTTCGTGTTAACTACTCACACAAAGCACGAAAGAGAGGCAACTGTATACCCTGCATGTTTCTGAGTTTTAACTGGACGTCACAATGATGCTTGAAAGTCGACAGATTGTAGCGTCATCACGAAATGTTTTTATTTTATAGCAGTGATTTTGGAACCGTGTCTACCGTCGCCGTTGACATCTCAATCAAGTGATTGAGGGCATTACAACTAAAACGCATATATGGAATAAAATAATTTAAATGATAAATAACATTAAGAACAATATAATTATGTAAGTATGAAATGGGATTAAAATAGTTAAATAATAAATTAAGGTATACAATGAATTAAATATGACAAAATAATAATAATAACTATTGAATAAGATTAAAACCGGTAAACATATAATTCTATCTTGTGTATTCCTCTAGGAAAAGGAAGGTCTTTAATTGCCGTTCAAAACTGGCGCAGCTGTTAGAGTTTCTAATGTTAGCGGGCAAATAGTTCCAAAGAGTAGCCGCTGCTTTGGCGAACGTGCGGTCACCGTATGTAGCTGTTCTAGTTCTAGGCACAGTCAATGAGATGGTAGATTCGGATCGTATACTATAGTGAGCGTGTTGGCCTGTGAATGGACAGCCTGCTGGGCGGAGCATAGTCCGCCATGAATGTTGTCAGTAACATTGCTACTAAATGTGTTCACTGCGCCTGCTATCGACCGTAGAACCAACAGTTAGTGCACCTAAGCTAACGCCCGTTAAACCAACGTTTACTGTACCTAAGCGATTGCCCGTTTGTGCGTGTGTGTGTATGCGTGTGCCTGTGCGCGTGCGCGTGCGCGTGCGCGTGCGCGTGCGCGTGCGCGTGCGCGTGCGCGTGTGCGTCTGTGCGTCTGTGTGTGTATGTTTGTTTGTGTGAGTGTGTGTGTATGCCAATGTTGAGTAATAATTCGTGTGTGTTGTTTGTGGCCGTGGGTGTGTAAGTGAGTGTGCACGTGCATGTGTGCGTGCATGCGTGCGAGTACCCATTTTCAGTAATGACTTTTGTATTGGGTTAGGCTATGACTCTGGTTTGTGTCTAAGACCATCTTGTGTAATATGATCACTCGTGCCCATAGTATCCACGGGCCATGTTCATATTTCCAAAGCGTAATGTAATAGGAACCATTTTGAGAAAATGTTCTCCTCCTCCTCATTAAAAAAATAACAACCTACAAGTACAGTAATGCCCATAACAATAGTCAACCGCGATAACGTTTACGTAACATTTTAGATTAGATTTTTTAACAATACATTCAACATTAGCTTCTTGTTGTCATACAAATCATCTTGTATTGTCAAACAAATCGAAACAATTCGTCAGGCACATGTCTTGTTTCAATTGTAACAACATCAGTAAACATGAATTTAATCAGGTTATTGTTGGCAACTTCACAGTTGGATCGTGCACAATTTAAATAAAAAAATTAAAAGCACAAATCCACTCAAGTGTAAAATTATTATACAAATAATTATTGAGCGTTATGCAACATAAATTTCTATAAAATTACACTTATATAAAGTAACTTAAATGTAGAGTAACCTATATTCACTAAAAAGACATGTGACCACCACACACACAATAAGAGGCGCTTTACATTGAAATCAATTAAATAAATATTGTATCATAATTATCTGAGATACGCAGACGACACAACTCTAAACGCAGGAACAAAGGAGGACCTGACAGAAATCATGGAAAGAGTAAGGAAAACAAGCGAGAAAGCAGGCCTATGTTTTAAAGACGAAGGTCATGACTACTGGAGATATTGGAGAGGTGGCAGTGGACGGAAAAAGCGTGGAGGTGGTAACGAAATTTGTATTTCTAGGAGCATTGATCACCAAAGATGGACTATGCGACAAAGAGATACGCAGAAGAATTGCAATGGGCAAAGCCGCAATGGGAGGACTAACAACAGTATGGAAAGACAGAGGGATTACGCTTCAGACTAAAGTGAAACTGGTGAAGGCCTTGGTATTCCCAATTGTATTGTATGGAGCGGAGACTTGGACGATGAGAAAAACCGAGAGGAAGAAAAGTGACGCATTTGAGCTGTGGTGCTGGAGACGAGTGATGAGAGTGTCATGGATAGAGAGAAAAACAAACGTATGGGTGCTCGATAACGTCAAACCAAAATGGACACTGGAATCAAGGGTGATAAAGGCGGCATTAAGCTATTTTGGACATGTGGTGAGAAAAGAACGTGGAATGGAGAATGATGTGATGCTTGGGGGAATGAGAGGGAAAATAAGGCGAGGGAGACCAAGAACAAAATGGCTAGACACTATCAAAGACGTAAAGGGCCCCTCTATTAACATTATGAGACGGGACGCCAGAGAGCGAGTGGAATGGAGAGGAGCTACCGCGGCTGTCGCCAGGGGTCGGACACGACTCGACGGCACAAGGTGACAAGGTGATCATAATTACCTTACTGACATACAGTAAAATGAATTAATTAGACTATAATTGAATTATATTAAAATAAATACATTACATTAAATATTAACAGTGTATGTTAAACCATTCCTGAAAAACGGTGCGTGGTAAAAACATTTAAGCATTTTGACAGTGTTATAAATACCATGGTATTACCGAGTTTTTTTTGTAGCGATTTGTGTTAGCTTAATCAGATGATATAATTGCACCAAGAACTTTTGCTTGAATAACTCTTTCTATATTAGTCCCATTTATCTCAATATACGGCAGAGATTCAACATATGTTCTATCTCTACTGCAACATAACCATCTATTGTGTCTCGTTCCTACTAATGCGCATATCATTATTATTATCACTATTATTATGACACAGCAGAGTAATGTTAGCTGAATCCTGTATTACAGATACTCTGTTTTGGTTGCATATTCCAAACATTGTGCGGTCATCAACATATTTATAAATAGAGCAAACTGTTCGTAAATCATTTATATGAACCAAAAAGTTCCATGAGGAGTGCCTCCAAAGGGTAACATAATTCTGAAATAGCATCCCCTATCTTGACTCTCTGCTCACGGTCTTAGAGAAACGCTGCCGTCCATCGGGCCAGGTGCACCGGTAGTTCCATTCTAACCAGTTTATCTGTGTTGAGCGTCTGCATGTTTCAGTAAGCAGACAACCGGGAGCTGTGTGAGCCACTGGCCCGTTTAGTAACACACGTTTCTCGGGTGAATGGTTCACAAAAGTCTACAAAAAAGGATGTTTCCACAGTTCAGCCCGGTAAAACCATTTGATTTGAGAGATACTAAGTTCTAGCACCTTTACTGTTTTAGTGGAGTTGGTATAGAATACAGTTGCACCTCGTATTACGTGGTCACTATACGAAAATAGTCACCCTGGAACAGCGAGTCCCAAGTGAGTTCCATAGTAAAGTATGTGACATTACTACAGTCGCCTCACTAATCAAGGATACGATCAGCACACGATCGGCCGACTCAATCCCGCCCTGGCACGTTAACCTCCCCCTGACATACTCCCTTCTTGGCTCGCTCACCTCCTCCCCCTGACTCACTCCCTCCGTGGCTCGCTGGCCTCCTCTCCCTGACCCACTCCCTCCCTGGCTCGCTCGCCTTCTCCCCTGATCCACTCCCTCCCAGACTCGCTCGCCTTCTCCCCTGATCCACTCCCTCCCAGACTCGCTCACCTCCCCATGACTTATTCCCTCCCTGGATAAATCGCTTCCTCTCCCTGACTCACTCCCTGCCTGGCTAAATCACCTCCTCTCCCTGGCTCACTCCCTCCCTGGCTCGCTTACCTCCCCCTGACATACTCCCTACCTGGCTAACTCACCTCCCCTCGTTTACTCCCTCCCTGGCTCGCTCGCCCCCTTCCCGTTGCTCGCTCACCTTCCCTGACTTATTCCCATCTTGGCTGGCTCGCCTTCTCCCCCTCATCCACTCCCTCCCAGACTCGCTCACCTCCCCATGAATTATTCCCTCCCGGAATAAATCGCTTCCTCTCCCTGACTCACTCCCTCCCTGGCTTGCTCGCCTTCTCCCCAACCCACACCCTAACCTTGCATACTCGTCTCCTCTCCTGACTCACTCCCTACTTATTCCCTCCCTGGCTTACTAGCGTCCTCCCCCTGACCTACTCCCTACCACCCTCCCTTCTCACCCTAACTCTGTCACAGACAGGCAGTTAGTACAGTATATGTAGGTATGTCTGTCTGTCTGTGTCTTATGCATCTACCTCTCTGCCCAGCTCTTTATCAGCCGCCATTCCGGTGCACCCGCTATTCACCTATCACAAACCTTCATTCCTGCCCACAGTTCTCCTCCCCTAGGTCCCTTGTTCCCTTACTATACTCTAGTATCCCCTCCGCATCCACCACAGGTGCGGAATCAGAATTTGAGCTACAGCTAGGAGCACATTGTTGTGAGTCCACCGTAACAGTCTAAATCTACCTCGACATATTCCGAACAAAAATAGTAAAGGTTATAATATCAAGTGGTGGATGGAATAATTGATTGTCACCCAAACCTTAATGTTGTTTTTGTACGTGTGAGAAATAATATCAAGAAAATTACGATGGAAAACTGCTGATCTCCCCTGGCCGAGAAATGATTGGCAGGGCTTTTTCCTGGCTATATGTTTAGCTCATTGCCATACACAACATTCAACCAATGTGTGTGTGTGTGTGTGTGTGTGTGTGTGTGTGTGTGTGTGTGTGTGTGTGTGTGTGTGTGTGTGTGTGTGTGTGTGTGTGTGTGTGTGTGTGTGTGCGTGCGTGCGTGTGTGTGTGTGTGTGTGTGTGTGTGTGTGTGTGTGTGTGTGTGTGTGTGTGTGTGTGTGTGTGTGTGTGTGTGTGTGTGTATTTACCACAGCGTGAGCGGTGTTACTTTTTACTATTTTAGATAGCGACTTGTATCGTGCCGTGACTGTCTAATGAGATGTGTTCGACCTTCCAACCAACGTGAAGTTGGCGATTGATTGATGGTGCTTCTGTGCGTTTCACCGCAAAATAAACAAGCGCAAAAACGCCGAATGTCTGCTTTCTTTGCTGTTTTTATTCCCAAGTTGACAGTGTTTACAAAAGTAGTTTTTGTTTATCTTCATGAAGTTTGAGCACATACTTTATTTGAAATCTGAGTGCGATTCATAACCTCAGCCCCACCATATAATCATTGCACGACTCCATATTATATTATCTATCAAATGTTTTTGGTCTATCACTCCAGACAAATCTACAAACGTATTCATATCGACAGTCTAAGCTGTTACTCTCCCGTATCCAGAAGATTCTTACGGCGTGTTTCGTTCAACCGCCACAGCTAGTATTACTGCCTATCGCCTGTGCTACACAGAGCATTCTTATGTAGTCTATTTCTTGAACTGAAGCCAATAATTAGCAGTTCAACTGATATTTACGGTCGAACTGATAAAGCCTACTTCGATTGAACAATCTGTTTAATCGCAATTAATGACCATGCAAATAATGCTTTACAGTTGTTAAGGGTGTAGTTCGATCATTTACTAACATACACATCCGAAAAATCATGTAACACTAATCATAAATCATATTACTAAATTACGCTGCTGCTGATCAAGAATAAAACAAACACAAACATCCTGGTCATTTAGTGTCGTGTTGTAATTTTATAATAACAACGACAATAACATTGCAACACGCTCCGGATGACAAGTGGGAAAGGAAGCAATTGGCCTATCGACAGTCAAACAAAAACACTACAGGTGAATTATAATTAAAAGCATCAGATAAATATAAAATAAATAAAGCTATGTATTATATATAATTATTATTATATATATATATATATATATATATATATATATATATATATATATATATATATATATATATATATATATATATATCTATGTGTGTGTGTATACAGACCACATTCTTTACAATCCACATATCAGTTCGAAATAACGTTTTTAAAAGTAGTAAAATTTCGAATTAATTGTATGT
This sequence comes from Lamellibrachia columna, assembly GCA_963662155.1. Taxonomy (NCBI): domain Eukaryota; kingdom Metazoa; phylum Annelida; class Polychaeta; order Sabellida; family Siboglinidae; genus Lamellibrachia; species Lamellibrachia columna. The sequence continues at coordinate 33,094,400 of OY759263.1, read as the reverse complement.
TCGTTATACAATTGTAATGAACTACATAATAATTTATATAAAATTTATTTATTTAACTTCCTATCACTTCTTCACTTCACTTTCCCATAACCCGTAAGGATCGTTGGGACACCATTGATGACTTTCTAACCAGCTCTCTCCACGTTTCCCTGTTCTCGACAGCCCTCTGGGAGTCAGCGAACTCCATTCCTGTCCACTCTTTGATGTTGTCTTCCCACCTCTTCTTCTGTCTACCTCTTCGTCTCCCCCCTCTTACGGTACCTTGCAAGATAGTCTTTGCAAGGCCAGATGATCGTGATACATGACCGTACCACTTCAGTTTACGCTTCTTAACTGTTGTAAGAAGGTCATCATATGGTCCGATGGCTTCTTTGATCTTGTTGCGGACAGCTTCGTTAGTAACATGGTCTTTGTATGATATGCGCAAGATCTTCCGAAAGCATCTCATTTCCATGGCTTGTATCCTCTTCTGTAGATCTGCTGAGAGGGTCCATGTTTCACAAGCGTACAGAAAGATGGACATGACAAGGGAGCGCATCAGCCTTATCTTCGAACTGACCGTGATGTTTCTGTCGTTCCATAAGGGTTTCAACCTTGTTAGTGCTGCTGTTGTCTGTGCAATCCTGGCAAGTATCTCCGGTTTGGAACCCTCATCTGTGATAATTGATCCCAAGTACCTGAAGCTTGTTACTGTCTGAAGTCTCTGTCCATTAACTTTGACCTCTGTGCTGATGCCTTGTGTGTTGTTCGTCATCAGTTTGGTCTTTTCGGCACTGATCTCCATGCCGTATGATGTAGATGTTTTTTCAAGGCGCTCCACTAAATTGACTAGTTCTTGTTCATCTCCTGCTAAGCCGTCGATGTCGTCAGCAAAACGAAGGTTGGTGATTGTCCTGCCTCCAATGCTGACAGTGCCTTGATGGTTTTCTAAAGCATCAGTCATGATCCTTTCCAGAAAAATGTTGAAGAGCGTTGGTGATAGTAGGCATCCTTGTCGAACTCCGACTGTTGTTCGAAACCAGTCTCCTATGCTGCTGTTGAAGGTTACTGCACTGGTGGCATTGTCATATAGGTGTTCAATGGTTCGGACAAGCTTGGAACCAATGTTGTACTTCCTCATGGTTGCCCATAGGGCCGCATGCCATACCTTATCAAAGGCCTTCTTGAAATCTATAAAGACATGATACAGGCTTTGCTGATGTTGAAGGTGTTTCTCGCAAAGGATTCTAAGGTTGAAGATATGTTCACTGGTGCTCCGTCCTGCTCGAATACCCGCTTGTTCTTCAGCGATAATCTCTTCTGCCTGGGGTTTGAGTCTGTTGAGTAGTATCTTCAACATGACTTTGCTCGGGTGGCTGATGAGGCTGATTGTTCTGTAATTTTGGCACATCTGTAGGTTGCCTTTCTTGGGAAGTGTTATGATCAGTGACTGAGTCCATGGGGTGGGCCATTTTCCTGTCTGCCAGATCTTGTTGCAGATTGTTGTAAGTGTGGTAATCAAGGCTTCTCCCCCAGCTTGAACCAGTTCTGCTGGTATGTTATCAATTCCAGCTGACTTTCCTTTTTTCAGAGACTTTACTGCAGCCTCCACTTCCTCACGAAGAATGGGGTAGTCGTCCTCTTCAGTAGTCTGTGTACAATTTAGTACTACTGGGTCTCCGTTGGTGTTGTGGCTGTACAATTCTGAGCAGTATTCTGTCCATCGATTGAGGATCTGCTGTTCTTCTGTCAGGCATTTCCCTGATTTGTCTTGGATAGTGGTAGTTATCCCTTTCTTCACTGATGTCAGGTCTTTCACTATTTGATAAGCCTTCTTGCTGTTGTTCTTGCTCAAGCTGTCTTCAATTTCACAGCATTGTTCTGCTATCCAGTTATCTTTTGCTCTTCTCATATCTTGTTTAATCTTCTTGTTGACTTCTCTGTATTTTGCTGCACCTTCAGGATCACATTTTCTCCTTTTCAATTCCCTTCTTTTGTCACAAAGATCTAGGATGTCTGTTGTGACCCATGGTTTCTTTGTCCGACGGTGTTTTCCAAGGATCTCGTGGGCTGTGTCGGTCACTATTTTGTTGAAGGTGTTGGTCAGCAAGTTCACGTCGGTATATTTGTCATCCAGTATGATAAGTGGTGCAAATTTCCCACCTATCATTGCTTTGAATGCTTCTGCTACATCAGGATCCTTAAGTTTCTCGATGTCAAATTTGATTCTTGTTGGCTTTGGTTTGCTGATCCTCTTCAGGCGAATGTGGAAGGATGTCATCAGCAAGTCGTGATCACTTCCGATATCTGCTCCTGGAAAGCTTCGTGTCCTGGCAATGTTCACTCCTGTGTGAAAGCGCCGTTTCACCAAGATGTAGTCGATCTGATTGTGATGTTTTCCATCTGGGCTGTGCCAGGTCCATCTTCTAGATGTTTTGTGTGGGCCAAATGTGTTAGCCAGCATCAGCTCATTGTACATTGCAAATTCGAGGAGCCTGTGACCTCTCTCATTTGTTTCCGTGTTGCAGAAAGGTCCGCAAGTGTCTTGCCAGTTGTTCTGCGCATCCTTTCCCACTTTTGCATTCCAGTCTCCTAGTACAATAAGATTGTCTTTCTTTGGCGTTTCCTCTATGACTTCTTGCAGCTGGCCATAGAAATCTTCCACCTCACTGTCGTCATAATCAGACGTTGGGGCATAAACTTGTATGACTGTCATGTTGAAGGGAGTTGCCTTCAGGCGGATGGTGATGAGCCTGCTGGAGATAGGGCGACAACCCATGACAGTGTCCACGATATCTTTGTGAACAAGAAACCCAACGCCTTGTTCGTGTTTGTCCTTCTTGCCACTGAAGTAGACCTTGTGTCCTTCTTCGGTCGATGTTTCACCAAAGCTTTTCCATCGCATCTCGGCGAATCCAAGCAGGTTCCATCTGTATCTCTCCATCTCATGTCCTATCACTACACATGCCATTGCCCATCTTCGAGTGTAAACATTTAGTAGCCATCATAAAGTGAAATTATCAATTAACGTATCAAAATTGCATTTTCTCAACTTCAAAAAACGATGGCCACTTTGGACCCGTCTTTGTGGAAACGTTTATCCCCATAATATCACTTATATGTCCCTGTTGTACTCGGTAGGCAAAAAGCAACTATCTGGACCCCAAAACTTGTTGATACCTGGTATGATATTATTTTGTTTCGATTTTTATGCATCATTTTGTATACTTGACAAAAGGGCGAAAAACCTGGCACCTCCAATGAACACGTATAATTTTCCTTCCATTCAAAATATTCATTATAGATGGTGTAATTCTTGTTGATTTTTTGAAGATATTTCCTCAGGTCCTTCGGTGAAGAATAATCTTTGACGTTGATGTAGGAGACAAGTTTTATAGTCGGCACCTCCCAGAACAATCGGCATAATGCTTTGCTGAAGACGTGTCCAAACTTTCTCGGTGATGTAATCGGTACATAGCGAATTCTCGAAAGCAAGGTAAAACGTGTGCGTCTTAAAGAGACAAAAAAGCTGTCGGTCCCTTCTCTAGGGTGTCCATGCCAGGGAAAGTAAACTATCCGGCACAGGGGGTAGATGTGTAACCTGCTGTGGACTCCATCTCGCATGAGCCACTGCAGAAGCGTCCACATTTATAAGTCGTGAATCGCGGTCCAAGAATGCGTTATTTTACGACCCACGACTTACACCTGTATAAATGTGTCAGTTGTTATGCAACCACGCCCACTTGATAAACGCAACTAGAATGTTAAAACGCCGTTCCGAGTATGCACAAGCGTCAAGAAGCAGTGAACCCGCTTAACCACATAGGAAGTAATGAACTGAGATGAAAAAGCTCACAGATTGTTCAACATTAAAAGAGCTAGATTGATGGGACTAAATCATATGTAGGAATGTGTTACATTCAATTACCTTCTACGCAGAAGTTATAAAGGTCAGACATGGATAGAGAAATGACACCTTTTCACGTCGTTCCAAAGTTGATTGTTATTTTGCATATGCCATGTGAAATGCAACAGCTAAATGTGTGCGTTTAAGTTAGTAAGTAATAAGTAACTGTTCAAATCGAGATGCACGGTATGTAGCATCATTGTTTGAATATGTATTATCAGCACGGCTAACCAGTGATTGGTCCAGTGTAGCCAATTGCCTACAGTGATGACCTGACTCCAGAGTCCTGTACATATTAGTTGACCACATCTACCAATTTTAACCAGTCACACCTTTCAGGGCCGTCCTCGGTGTTTTCAAAAGGAGTGGTCGGGTATATACAATTCATCTGGGATTTCTGGGTGGTTCTCTCAAAAAGGGTGTTGGTTCGACCCCCCGAACCCCCTGACGACAGTCACGCCTTTCTATATGTATGTGTAATGTCGTTAAACGATTGAGCTTGTTCTATGTCATTGTAGAACTCAGTTTTGTATATGCATGAGACCACAGATATACCTATTGGCATTGATGGCTGGCATCACCATGAGCAACTGTGTTAATGTGGCAACGGACGACATGTGGCATTGTTGGCCCGGTGTTAGTGACTGTAGGCAAAAGACCACACCCGCTGGTGATGTGCTCGTTCCGAGTGAGTGATCTCATGAACAATAACAGCACCTTAAAAGTCAACATGCCAACTTGCCACTGCTGTCACACAGTTTCTCACGGACGCGTGTGTGAGCGACGTCGTGATACTATCTACGTATGTCGGGGACGGAATACTGGCAGTTATAGTAATGTGTTGTGAAGGTCTACGTAACTTAAAACAATCGAAAACACGAATGGCATTGCGAACAATTGTACATAATAACTATAAAGGGTAATTCGCTTGTTTGCAGAAAGCGTATTGGGGGGGGTGGTGAATAAAAAAAAACCGGGTGTTACAACTCCTTCCTTTCCATCAAAAGTCTGTGTGAACACAACTTAGCTCCATTAGAGTAAGATTGTTTACGTTGGCCCGTTAAACAACGAAACAATTTGCGTAAATATGGCCTCCACTGCATGAATAGCGCTCTGCGTCTAACGTCACAGTTGTTCCCATGTTGTTTCGGTTGGTGTAACCCGAGAAATATAATACATTCATGTCACAACAATCGGTATTCACAGTAGGAAGTCGTAATCGTACTAATCTTATGGTATGTAGAAGACATCTGCTATGCAAGTATAACTTACTTAATATTATAATATAGTTTACCAAAGGCCTTCGCGGGCCAGGACTTATAAAAGAAGAATATAAAAGGGTAATTATTTCGAAGTATATTATTACAAAACAATTGAATGATATTGTGCAACCATCAATTATTTAGGTTTCTTCCAACGATTGAATAATGTGTCTTACATAAAGGAAAACTGAGAAATAGCAACGTTTTTACATGCGCTAAACTGATGTTCTGAAGAGGCTATTTGTTTTACGCATTTGATATAACATTTAACAAGACTTAACAATATTTAATAAGATTGCCATTCAAGGCAAACGCCCAGATGGCACTTGGACAAGGAAGCCATTGGTTTCTCGAGTGTCCTACATTTTCCATCTATGTGTAACCTGTCCTCCTGAGATATGTGTCAACTTTGTTTTTAAACATATTCACGCTGCTAACAGCACACAATATGTAGATGATTTGTTCCATTCAATGATTGTCAGCTGCGAGAAAGAGTACTTTCAGATATCTAATCTACACTGACCCTTTACTAAAGCTACTTCGTGTTCTCTAGTTCTACAATCTTTCCTTAGTGAAAAAAATATATCTATCAATCTTTTCATACCAATTTAATATCTTAAAAACTGTTGGTCTGTTCATAACCTACTTACAAGTAGGGTTGTTGAACCACATTCTCTTAGGCGTTCACCATTTCTGGAAGTATCTTAGTTGCTCTCCTCTGTAATCGTTTAAGCGTATCTATATCCTTCTTACGATAGTTGGTCTCCATGCGTGTATACTGTGTTATAAATAAAGCCTAGCTATTGATTTATACAGAGGTATAATTAACGTTTTCCCTGGTATGTTATATTTCTCCTAATCAACCCAATACTTTGATTACCCTTTGAAGCTGCAATACCACACTGCTCTGAAACTTTCACATCAAAACTTATTGTTACTCCTAATTTATTTTCTTTTTCTCGAACCCTTTTTAAATAATGGTATGATGTTTGCTTCTTTCCATTCAGAAGGAACCACTCCATCTTTTAATGATAAGTTGAACACTCTTGCAAGTGGTATACTAACTTGTTCTACTGTTTCCGTTATTAGTCTTGGAGGAATTCTATCCACTCCTAGTGGTTTATTATCCTTCATTGCCTTTATTTTCTTAACTACCATTTCTGGGATAACAATTAACTGCCCTAAATACCCCGATTTAGCCTCCTGAAATTTAGCATCTGAAAGTTGTAGTGAACTAATATCCTCTCTAGTTAAAACTGAACTGAAGTAACCATTTAGGTTTTCTGCCATTAAAAAAATATTTTGATACTCTATTTCCAACCCTGTTTGCTAGTGGTCCAACCTTGTCTCGTCAGTTTGTTTACTGCTGACATATACTTGCTGTCATGTTTTAGGTTACATGTAAATTTTTGCTCATAGCTTCTTTTAAATTATCAAGTTTCAGTCGTAGCTGCATTAAGTGCCTCTTTGTAATTTGTGTAGTCTTCATCCTTTCCAATTCACTGAGTCAAAGTAGTCACAAAGGCCAGACGTGGCTAGCGAAATAACACCTTTTTATAGGAACATCGTGTTTGAGCATATTCACATCGTTCCAAATGCCAAAGCTAATATTTTTGTGGTCCAGATAGTAAGTAATAGGTCATTGTTCAAATTGAGATGCACATGCTGTAGCATCATTGTTTGAATTTTTATTATCAGCATGACTAATGACTTAACCTACTGGGACTGGTGACTTGACAACATCCATTGTAGTCAATTTGTAAAACAGTGACGCCCTGACTTCAGGGTACTGCAAAGAGTCGTTGGCCACATCCACCATATTCAACCAGTCACACCTTTCGTTCGAACCCACCGAACCCCCTGGGGAGGGGCCTAATTTATGCGTCTTTACCCACATACCATGGTGACCAACTTTCGACAGGAACTGCTCAGCCAGTTCCACGTGGTGCAGGGCGATAATTTATTATTCCTCAAAGTCGAAGGTCAAAAGAGAACAGTGCTAGCCACGCCGGATGTTTGGTCTACTGCCTTCTGTTTTTCAAGTCGTTAACGACATGAACACAGACCCGCCTACCTTTCTCTCCTTTGTAGTTGTCCCTCGAGGTAACTGCGGTAGCCATTGGGTCCAGCCAATGATTCAAGACATGTAGATTAGCTTTATATTTAAGTGAGGCGCGGTGGTTGTGTGGTAGGTGGTCGGACTTTCGGTCAAAGGGACCGGAGATCAAAACCACGTATTGCCATTTCGATACTTGGGAACTTTTGCTTGCGTCCTTCGGGAGAGACACTAAAAAACGTTGGTCCCTTCTATATGGCATCTATGCCAGGGGAAGTAAAATATCCCACACAGGGGGTAAATGTGCAACATGCTGTGGACTCCATCTCTCATGAGCCACTGCAGAAGTGTCCATGACGCGGCTCAGTCATTTGTGCTAATTACCTCGCCATAAGATACGATTGAATTAATTTTTGTTTTAAAATAATACACACATATAAAACACACCGAAACACGTACGTTGGATGTTGTTTTCTTCTGAAAAGGGAATTCTTCAGTATATAGGCATATGTCAATAATTTATAAGTCGTGACTCGTGGTCCTTGAATACCTCATTTCACGATCGACAACTTCCAGCTGCATAAATCCTGTCAGTAGTAATATAACCACGTCGTATCTAGCATATTAAATTATTTCGAACGAACCCCCCGAACCCCCTGAGGACGTCAAACGATTGAGCTTGTTCTATGTCATTGTAGATCTCAGTTTTGTACACGTCTGAGACCACGAAAAGACTTTTGGCTGTGATGGCTGGCACCACCATGAGCAACTTTGTTGATGTGGCAACGGACGACATGAGACATTGCAGGCCCGGTGTTAGTGACTGGAAGTAATACACAATACCCAGCTTGCATTGTCATTTGCCCCAGGATTTCATCAAACACGTAGTTTGAGTTGAATTATATCAGACGGGTGCGCAATCTTGGGGGGGGGGGCAAATTAAGACCAGTAGAATGTGGTAGCTGAAACTCTGATCCACGTTCTAGTCCTCGTTCTTATTTGAGGAACAGCTCATCACATTGCAGACATATATTTGAGTTCCCTTGATCGAACTAGGCAATGTTCTGGTCCCTATCTGGAGTGTTGCGAACTTCTCACAGAGCTGAACCCACTTCCAGCTTTTCCAAGGATATCTTTAATCGGGAAAGGACAGGCTGTTGTACCTGTTTTGCACTAGCAAGGGACTCAACCTCCATCCGGAAGAAGGTAGATTCATCACTACGGCGCATGGAGCGAAGAGTTTTGACAGTTATGGCATCTATTATCTTGTTCATTAGCAGCTGACAATGACATGATTTGCTGGAATTAACATGTCTAGGGTGATTCACTCAGACTATAAGCATGATAGAACAAGCAATGACCAAACATTAATCCAAAGAAGAAGTTGAACTGTTTCATGTGGGTCTGCACTGGTGCCACTCTACCTGATAAATGTACCACAAATAGTGTCCATTGATATGCGTATCTAGTGGAAAACAAGGGATATTTTGTTGCTTGTGCGTAACTAGTGGACGACAAAGCATATGTCGTTGTTTATGATGTAGGATTGAATCACTGACTGACTGAGATATGCCATTGTCTGGAAAACGTACATGGATCAACGAATCACGCCCTGGGGCTTGGCCAAATATTGGTATGGTCCAAGCCTACCTGACCTTTAAATTTGTTCCTGTAATCTTATCCACATTATATGAGCTATTGTTATATTTAGAGTTACATTTATTTATTGTACTATATTGATTTGATGAGTATTATAATTAATTTAATATTTTTAATAAATGTGTCTATCTAGCAGTTGTAAGCCATGTTTTAAAGTTGGTCATCCAATTCATGTCATTGGTTCTGACCCTTTATGGATGAAATATATTGTTATTATGTTTTATTATTAGTATTATTATTACTAGCAAAATACAAATTCTACACTGCCATAACAACAATATTAATAATTCACGATAAATGCATGATAAATAACATTATGATAGAACTATTCATATATGCATGGATAGATGGTGCATCCAGTCATTGCCTCTACGTAATGACTACGAAGAGTAGTTCGACTGTACGTAGAAATTTTTACGGTGGTGTGAATTTCGAAAAAAATAATAGTGTTGCAACTCCTTCCTGGGGTACCAATCCCTGCTAAGTCTGCCTGGACACAGATTAGCTCCATTACGGTAAGATTGATTACGTGGCCCGTTACGTTGATACGTAGTTAACGAAACAATTTGCATAAATATGGCATCCATTGCTGGAATAGCGCTATTCGTGGAACGTCACAGTTGGCCCCATTTTGTTTCGGTTGGTTTACCCTGAGCTGTTCTAAACGCAGTCACATGTGAGAAAATAACGAGACTTTCCAAGCAATCGGCATTCCTGAATGTGAATTCGTAATCGTAAAGGTAATCATAAACACAACGTAGATTAAACTGTAAAATGTTTACTCACATGTTTCTTTCTTGGCGGCTCAACCAATGGAATTCGATAGAAAGAGAGAGAAGGTCGCTTAACAAAACTGCGCTGGTATCACTGTGCGATGTGGCACATTTAGTGTACGACTTCCGACTCGGACGAGTTCCATTAATCATCATAGTAGTCGTAGCCAACCAGACGGTTGCATAGGGCGGAGCATAGTCGGCCGCGAATGTTGCCAGCAGCTTTGTTACTAACTGTGCAGCGTAAATGCATAGAACCGAAGGTTACTGCACCGACTTGGACGAGTTCCATTAATCATGATAAACCAGACGGTTGCATAGGGCGGAGCATAGTCGTGCTATACGATGTGATCAACTAGCCTGTATTTTCAAATCTTAGTCTTAGTAAAACCACGACTTTTGTTTCCGTTTAGGCCTCTGTCGACAGACCAATGATCTATTCGAACACATATTTGGCCGTTGTGGCCCGGAGACTTATTTGAAATCTCCGATGTGGCACTATATTAAAAATGTTTGCTGAGCCCTGCGCTCCTTAAATAAAAACATATTTGGCTATAGGGCGATAGCTTAGATACAGTAAATATTGGTTCACCGGGCGATAGCTTAGATGCAGTAAACGTTGGTTGAACGGACGATAGCTTAAGTGCAGTAAAATTTGGTTCAACTGAAGATAGCGTAGATGCAGTAACCGTTGGTTCTATGCATTAACGCAGCACAGTTAGTAACAAAGCTGTTGGCAACATTTGTGGCTCCATGGGAAGTTCCCATCACTCCAGATAGGCACCAGAACATTGCCTAGTTCGATCAAGGGAAGTCAAATATATGTCTGCAATGTGATAAGCTGTTCCTCAAATAAGAACGAGGACTAGAACATGGATCAGAGTTTCAGCTACCACATTCTACTGATCTTACTTTGTCCCTCCCCCCAAATATTGCGCACCCGCCTGATAGCATTCAACTCAAACTTCGTGTGTGATGATATTCTGGTACAAATGACACTGCAAGGTGGGTGTTGTGTACTACTTACAGTCACTAACACCGGGCCAGCAATCGCTCACGTCGTCCGTTGCTACATCAACAAAGTTACTCATAGTGATGCCAGCCATCGATACCAACAGGTCTTTTCGTGGTCTCAGACGTGTACAAATCTGATATCTACAATGACATAAAACAAGCTCAATCGTTTACCGACATTACACATACATCTAGAAATGTAGGCCCGTCCTCAGGGGGTGGGGGGGGTGTTCGAACGAACCCCCCTTTTTGAGAGAACCACCGAGAAATACCCGGCTGATTGTATACGCCAGATCACCCCATTGAAAACCCGAAGGACGGGCCTGAAAGGTGTGACTGGTTGAATATGGTGGATGTGGCCAACGACTCTCTGCAGTACTCTGAAGGCAGGGCATCACTGTTTGGCAAATTGACTACACTGGATGTCGTCAAGTCACCAGTCCCAGTAAGTTAAGTGGCTAGTCATGCACATACTAGAAATTCAAACAATGATGCCTCAGCACGTGCATCTAAATTTGAACAATGACGTATTACACAAACATTCTAGCTTTGGCATTTAGAACGATGTGAATATGCTCAAATACGATGTTCCTATAAAAAGGTGTTATTTCTCTAGCCATGTCTGGTCTTTGTGACTACTTTGGCTCAGCGAATGTGTGTAAATATGCTAAAGAATTCAATGCGCCCGCGGCGTGTCGTTCGCTGAATAGATGCTCCGTTTTAGTTCTTCCTGATGCGGATGCTTCTGCGTAGACAGTAGTTCAGTGCAACACATTCCTACCAATCATTTAGGCCCACCGGTCTAGCTCTTTTTGACGGTTGTGCATACTAGACACGACATGGTTATATTACCACTGACATGATTTATGCAGCTGTATGTTGTCGATCGTGAAATGAGGTATTCAAGGACCACGAGTCACGTATTATGAGTTATTGACATATGCCTGTATACTGAAGAATTCCCTTTTCAGAAGAAACCAGCATCCAACATACGTATTTCGGTGTGTTTTATATGTGTGTATTATTTTAAAACAAAGATTAATTCAATCGTATCCTCTGGCGAAGTAGTTAGCAGAATTAACTGAGCCGCGTCATGGACACTTCTGCAGTGGCTCATGAGAGATGGAGTCCACAGCATGTTGCACATTTACCCCCTTTGTGGGATATTTTACTTCCCCTAGCATAGACGCCATATAGACGCTCGTACATTGATGATGGTGGTGACAAGGAAAATAAAAGATATACAATAAATATAAAAAATAGACCGATTATTAACGTTATTAAGTATTATGACATATATTTAAAATATATACAAGGCAAGCAATGGATAATGTTTATACATTATTACTCAGTGACTACATGAAACAACATAATTTACACTATATAAATAATATACCCACTAAATTATAGACTGGTTCCGTTCAAATAATTTAAGATATGTTGATAATCTTGATGGACATTGGAACAAACCTGTTCAGTGTCTTCGCTTTCTTTGCAGTGAAAGCTCTTAGTCACGTGCCTGATGGTAGTGTCTCATAGTACTGTGAAAGGATGTGACACAAGTCAGTCGTGATTTGTAAACAAACTTACTTCCCCTATTGACAAAACTGTTCAAACTGCCTCCATTCTTACGACTCACATCAAAAGATCTTAGTCTGAACATGCAGAACATTCTCTGATGACATTTCTTTACATTGCAGTTTGTGTTAGATTCAAAAGTTAGTTTATTATCCAAAACAGTGCCAATATATTTATACTCATTCACTTTTTCCACAGTCGCACCCCCTATAACAAGCTCACCCACACATTCATTCCTTCTAAAGTCTACTACCATCTCCCTGGTCTTTTCCACATTCAAGTCTAGGTAGTTGTCCTTACACCATCTTGTCACTTCAGTGACCTGCTGCTCAAAATGACTGTCTGAATTTCAAAAATCTGCCTAGGCAGAGTCATCAGATTAGTTGTACAAGCTGCACATGGAGAAATGTAGGCGGACCAGTGTTCATGCCGTTAGCGACTTGAAAAACAGAAGACAGTAGGCCGAAACATCCGGCTTGGCGAGCACTGTTCTCTTTTGAACTTCGACTTTGAGGAATAATAAATTATCGCCCTACACCTCTGTCGAAAGTAGGTCACCATGCTATGTGGGTAAAGACGAATAAATATAGCAAGTAAACAGTAAAAGTAACTCTAGGGGCGCTTGACAATTTTATATTTCTCAATGTGCTCGCGCCACTATGAATATAGACGGTGGACGGCAGATATTTTATATTAGCATCAATTAAGCATCCGTTGCTTATAACATTATCATATGACTTACATATCATTCATTTATATTAAATTGATTAAGACAATGATGATCTGCACTTCATCATGTACGAACCAGGCTACATATTTATTTAACAAGATATTATGCATTGCTATTGAATTGTTAATTAATATGACGTACACTATTGTTAATGGCAAGTGCTTAATTGTAGTCAGAATAATGTGTTATTGCTACTATGAGAAATGATTGTGTTAGCACGATATCAAACTGTTTGTGACGTAGAAACAGTATTTAAACAACGTTGATCATCCATTCAACAACACGGCGATGTCACCGGAAGTATCAAAATCAGTGTGGTGCCGAACGAGACTTGGGGTCCTATTCGCCTGATAGTTGCCGATTAGCGCGATCAGACAGCGTAGTTGCCGTTGAAAAGTAAGCCGTTGAAAGGTATTAGGAAGTAAATCACTTTATCTTCCTATGTTTCAGGCAATCAAAATACTCGGCGTTCATACTTGTTGCGATCGCTTCCGTCGCAGTGACATTGTTTGCCTACTACCCAGAGCAGCGACATGTGACGCCATCTGTGGCGCGTATGTCACGTGGAAGGAAAGCAGCATCTGCTCCGTCGATCGCTGTCGGCCCACGTATTGGAGGAAGACACAAATCTACGAATGCAGAGAAGAAACCATTTCAACATGTAGCAAACCTCAGAGTTAGTGTCTCAGTCGGGCGTTGGCGCAGCAAGAAAACGCGGACACCACTGTTGGTTAGGAATACAGCCCGGAACAAAACAAGGAGTAAAGTCAGCATGCAGATATTAATTTGGACAGACAGGCCTACGATGCGGAGGAAACGGTGCAACTATCCCGATTAGATATCTACGCGAGGCGCCTGTTCGATTTAAGTTGAATATTAAACCTTACGAAACTTGGTTCAACTGGACAATCTCGTACTAGATGAACGGTGACGTAGTCGTGCCATACGGAATGTGTCTTTCCACGAGAGAGAAGGTCGACAAAGATCCGGGTAGCATCACCGACGTGTCTACGGGGAATCTGCTGAGTCACTGCCGTGGCTGAAGCGTAACGTAACGAACGAGTATACTCCATATGACCAGGTTAAGGGCAAAACCCGATTACTCTTATGACCTGTCGGCCACTGTACGACTAATGGTTTGAGGGAAAGATATGTGGCCGAACTTAAACGATATGTTGACATTGATATACTTGGACAGTGCGCAGGTAACTCATTCGATAAAAACCACGTGACGTATGCAGAATGATGAACGAAAACCGAAACAAAATTAATATCATACCAGATATCAACAAGTGTTGGGGTCCAGATAGTTGTGTTCCGCCCACAGAGTACTACAAAGGCATCGCAAGCAACATCTTGGGGAGAACAGTTTCCACAGAAACGGGTCCAAAGTGGCCATCCTTTATATGAAGTTGTAAAAATACTATGTTCTCTGTTAATTGATAACAATAGGGAAGACAGAGGCTAGCATGTTGAAGGATTGTGGTTATCATTACCCGATTGAAACTTTTTAGTGGCAATGAAACCGCAAATATCTTCCGCATATATAATAAACGCGTAAACAAGTTGAAACAGTTAGTGGGGCAAGTTGAAACCGTTAGTGCGGCAAGTTGCAACAGCTAGCGGTGCAAGTTGAAACAGCTAGTGGGGCAAATTGAAGCAGTTAGTGGGGTAAGTTGCAACAGCTAGCGGGGCTAGCTGAAACAGTTCGTTGGGCAAGTTGAAACAGTTAATGGGGCAAGTTGAAACAGTTAGTGGGGCAAGTTGAAACCGTTAGTGCGGCAACTTGAAAATGCTAGCGGGGTAAGTTGCAACAGCTAGCGGTGCAAGTTGAAACAGCTAGTGGGGCAAATTAATGCAGTTAGTGGGGTAAGTTGCAACAGCTAGCGGGGCAAGTTGAAACAGTTAGTGGGGCAAATTGCAACAGCTAGCTGGGTCAGCTGAAACAGCTAGTGGGGCAAATTGAAGCAGTTAGTGGGGTAAGTTGCAACAGCTAGCTGGGTCAGCTGAAACAGCTAGTGGGGCAAGTTGAAACAGTTAGTGGGGCAAATTGAAACAGTTAGTGGGGCAAGTTGAAACAGTTAGTGGGGCAAGTTGAAACAGTTAGTAGGGCAAGTTGAAACAGCTAGCGGGGCCAGTTGAAACAGTTAGCGGGGCTGTTGCAACTTGCCCTGCTAGCAACTCGGGAGTGAACCGCCAACGGCTTTGTGCATACGCAATTTGTGTACAAGACAATGATATAATATAATATAAGCTATGGAATATCTTTAACGCAATAACGATTATACATATGATATGATTTTATGTCGTGCATCAAATATACACAGTTAAATACACAGGCGTTTCATTCAAAGGCCAGGCGTTTCGTTCACGCCACGCGGGAATGAACCGTCCGCGGCTTTGTGTGTAGGGGAGACAGGGGTAGTTGTTGCAATGTTCAGTTAAAGTCATTTCATGTGAAAGGTATGTTAGATGCATTATTTACGTGAACGTATCAATGAAATGCATTATTCGTGTTAATAAAATGTACCATACCATTGATATTCCATATTGTAGTTAGGTAGATATGTGAAGTTTCCCAGACGAAGTTGACCTAAATAACTAGCCACGTAATCGGGGCAAGTTGTTACACCATACGGGAAACGTTGTTGCAGCAAAGAACGCGTGGATCGTTTTATACACAGTGTACATAACAATGTAGGTGTTCATAGCTTCATGTATCAAGCTTTTAATATTTAGTTACCAAAGGTACTCATTTCCTGGATTCTCACATAACAAAATGAAATATAAATTATTGAATAGGATATGAAATAGTGAATGGATATATAAGTGAGGCGACTGCTACTTCATTGAATGTCACACTCACGAACGCACTCACCCACACACACACGCTCCCGTTTCAACGAATCGTGTAATATTTATTAATTACCCAAACAGGGTTATGCTATAAAAAATCAACAAGATTGAACAAGATTGTCACCCAAGGCAAAACACCCGGATGGTAAGTGGACAAGGAAACCATTGCCTCGTCGAGAATCCAAAAAATATTTCATTTATGTGTAACCCGCCCTTCTGAGATTTGTTATTTTTTTTTTAATGTTTATGCTGTACTGGCTACACACAAGTACGCTAAGCTTCACAAGTTAAATAAAACGTTCACACTTCGTGGTTAAATAAATGTTTTTTTCAAACATTGTCAGCACACTCGTTGGCTGAGTTAACGGTATGAGCCACCCGAGAGTCGTTACAGCTGTAACAACTTGCCCCAAACACATTTTTATAGTTGAACACATGTGGGCGATAACAAATCCTGAATTTTAATTTAACTTCTACTTTTTATAACCCCTTATATTATATTGTGGACATGTTTCAAGTTTCATTTACGAAACATAAAAAGTGGCTGCGTAATATGATAATTATTATTGTGTGGGTGGCTAAAACGTAATTTTTTCAAAATGCCGTTAATTTTGTATCCTTAAATCCCGATTTTTAGATGGTGTGTCTGCTGGTGGACTTCCAACCAACTACTGTCGGTAATATCTCCATATATGTGCTATGTTTTCGTAAAACGCATATGTAACATCTTGCCCCTGTCTGACTTGCTGGCCAGGAGTTTCGTTCACAGGCCATGGGTTTCATTCACAGGCCAGGTGTATCATTCACAGGCCAGGGGTTTCGTTCACAGGCCAGGGGTTTCGTTCACAAGCCAGGGGTTTCGTTCACAGGCCAGGGGTTTCATTCACAGGCCTGGCGTTTCATTCACATGCCAGGGGTTTCGTTCACATGCCAGGGGTTTCATTCACAGGCCAGGGGTTTCGTTCACAGGCCAGGGATTTCGTTCACAGGCCAGGGGTTTCATTCACAGGCCAGGGATTTCGTTCACACGCCAGACGTTTCGTTCACAGGCCAGGGGTTTTATTCACAGGCCAGGGATTTCATTCACTGGCCAGGGGTTTCATTCACAGGCCAGGGATTTCGTTCACAAGCCAGACGTTTCGTTCACAGGCCAGGGGTTTCGTTCACAGCGGCCAGGGATTTCGTTCACAGGCCAGGGGTTTCATTCGCAGGCCAGGGGTTTCGTTCACATGCCGGGAATTTCATTCACCGGCCAGGGTTTCATTCACAGGCCAGGGGTTTCTTTCACAAGCCAGACATTTCGTTCACAGGCCAGGGGTTTCATTCACAGACCATGCAGGTGTTTCGTTCACGCCACTCGCGAATGAACCGCCCGCAGTTTTGTGTCCACTCAATTTATGTAGATAGCACATATAGGCTAGACCTATATGTGCGGTTAGATATGTTTATTGTAATAACGGTCCCAAATAAGGCACGTTTGTATGTCGTGGATCAAAGGTACACAGTTAAACGACGAGTGGGACTCGCAGGTAAGCGCGGGAATGAAACATCCGCGGCTTTGTGCAGAAAATAAATACTCAATTTGTGTAAAAGACAAATATATAATAACATATAAGCCATGGAATACTGTTAATGCAAAAATTACCCTAAATACGGCATGATTTTATTTCCTGTAACAACTACACACTTGTATAACTTGCAGGCCAGGCGTTTCGTTCACATGCCAGACGTTTCGTTCACAGGCCAGACGTCTCGTTCACAGGCCAGGCGTTTCGTTTACATGACAGGCGTTTCTTTCACAGGCCAGACGTTTCGTGCACGCGACATGGGGATGAACCGCGCGGCAGACTAACATCATTATTTGTGGCGAGCCTAACGCAAGATGTTATTGATAAATTGCGACACCCACACCACATTGTCAAATTGTATGACTAAGTAGGAAATATTTCCTACGGTGGCGCTTCACAGTGCAACGCGGTTGCTAAATATAGAATTATAATGTACGCAGTTTGTAGGTAACGTCATGTGCATGAAACGCCTGGCTTTTAGACACACCCATACATAGCCAGACCGAAACATCTGAACTTACGATCCATGGCATACTAAACGTACAATATACTACTTGGCATCGATTACATAAACAATGACGATTTCTTCACAACTAACTGTCGCAGCACAGGCGGCCACAAAGAGCAATTATAAAGACACCCAGCAGACTCGACATAAGACACCCAGCAGACTCGACATAAGACACCCAGCAGACGCGACATAAGGCACCCAGCAGACTCGAAATAAGACACCCAGCAGACTCGACATAAGACACCCAGCAGACTCGACATAAGACACCCAGCAGGCTCGACATAAGACACCCAGCAGGCGCGACATAAGACACCCAGCAGACACAACACTAGAAAACATACATTCTCGTTACGCATATTTCAGGACTTAAATGACCTTCCATCATCAGCCGTAGAAGCCCCAAACATCACTGCGTTAAAAAAAACTTGACGATCGCTGGAAGGGGGACACATTCCAATTTTAAAAGAACTAACATTTATGTATGTATATATGCACTAACCAAACCACGTATTTCTCACCTCAATTAATTACGACGAATACATAAGGTTTATGAGGCTAAAATAGCCTTATTGCAGTTTTTATTGTATTAGAAACCGAATATCCAGGCAAGTAAACATCTCTATTCACAGGATAGAATCCTCAATTGTACAAAATTAGTTTAGTCGACTGTCAGCATCAACGGGAAATCAGTGTTTACACAAGCAGCTGTATTTCAACGACCATGTCATTGGCATGGAAATAGACCACATGTCTGCCATGATAAGACAAATTATCAGGGCAAACCATACAGTTAGGATGAAGATATATGCACGAAGACAAATCAAGATAATTGTACATATAAACACGCCATCATCCCGACACGCAATGACAAAGCAACTGTTGTTTATGGGCACATAAACTGCTCATCTATCAGACAGCGAGTGTATTATTACAGTGATTTAACAGTTACATTTGGGATACATGTATTTTAACCAATTGTACATTTACTAAACTCAACATCTGAAGTTATTTAGTAGACGTTTGTGTGATGTATGATGAAGACTGGGTGCTATAAGATATAAATACTGCGCCTCCAGTGGGTTCTTGCCGTCCAGCAGCGTGGGTGTCACTGGCCTGTGCCTGTATCGCTGTGATTCGATGCACAATACGTCAACTGATAAGAGCTCAGGGTTCAACCTACTGTTACGTTTCCCATTGGTGGCCATGTTAACGTTCTGTATGATTATATGATTATAAGAAAACAAAACTATCAAACATGGTGAAACTTCTTACCTGCCGTTGTCATCATCTCATTGACATGCTGGTCGAGCTTAGTCAAGAATATTTCTAACCCTTTTAAAATGCCTGAACGTGCCATACCCGTCAATGTTGACTAATTTCTTCATGAATTGCTACGCACATGTGGCGACAAAATTTACAGAAATGCTTCTGCCTGTTGAAATCATCTAGAAATCCACATTTACACTGTCAGCAGGTTCTACCAGCAAACTTGCCAATGTACCTGCTAAATGCAGTTATGTCAGAAGATATGATTTTTTTAATAATACATACCTACAATTACTATGCCCTACATTCGCCTGTAACACACCAGGAAGTGTAAATGAGCCGTGATCCTCTCAGCGGTCTTGTTTTACTAACAAGTGTACTATTTATATATGTGCTTGGCTCCCATAGGGAACAACCTAATCTCGCGCTGCTACATACATAAATAGAACACCTAGCCTGGCTGCCACTATACTGTTGTTTAAAACAATTCTTGGACACTACTCAATACACAGGTATCTAGGGAATGATCAAGATCAATCCTCTCCCAACCACCTTCCATAACAATTAATTATTGTAAGTTCAAAGGGAGAGAGGGTACCAACCTGATCCTGGCTTAACTGTAGGAAAAGTTACCTTAAAACCTTAGTACATGCACAATTTATGCATGCACTTGCATATCAAATTTCATAACATATTAACTATAACAGTAGCACCATTAAAGAAACATACCGAAACCAATGACTGCAAGTGATAAAATACAATAATCAGAATATCACCCCATATGCATACATGCATGCATGTGCCCCATTAAAATCCTATTAGTCAAGGGTCAACATCCCTGTGACACATGCATACATATAGATCACCACGTGTGTTACCCATCTAGGCCTAAGCCAGGGGACACTGAGAGATGTTCATGTTAAATACTTTCACATGTTAAACTTATATTTGTCAAGTCATGTTCACATTTTAAACAGTACTACCCTATGTTATGGCAGTGGCTGGAACTGTTTCTGCCATGCAATGAGATGCCGGTCGGTGGTCACGCCTGCTTCCCTGAAACTTGCTGGCTTATCGCCCTAGTCTATAGGGGGATGATTAGTGATGTAACTCTATATGCGCTGCACTCCTCCATTCAGCACATGATTGGTGGGGATCGGCGATAAAACAAATACCGCGATGTATCGGTAATTACGTCGTTGCTAATAACAGGAAACAGGAAACAGGAAATATTTATTCGTCCCAAAGGCAATAAAACAGAGTATGCAACACAAATCCATACAATAAATTACATATATGTCGACATGATAAAACGAAGTAGTAAGAATAATACGTCTACAACAAACACATCGCTCACAACACCGGTCTTACATCCATTGGACAACGATACGCTTCGTTAATGTTGTAAGACATCAACACCTACCAGTAATGACACGTGATTGACGTAGCAATTGCATTGGCACAAACTGTTGAAGTGTTTCTATTTACAGTCCCGGTACGGCGGTGGACCAGATTACAAGCTTTCCCCTGCACACGCCATCGTAGAAGGTTCTGCGATAGCCGGGACCTGCGACATTGCTGAATTCAAGTGAGCTTGGCCGGACAGAGAAGGAAGAATGAGTACCTTACGTCTCAGGTAGGTTTACTTCAGACATCCCATTGTTGGGCGATCGCACGAGTTTTAGTGGTCGATCTCGTGCATCGTGTGTGCCTCTGGTAATGCTAAATGTAAGCGCCCAGATTGACATATTTTCTTGTGGCGTTGCTGAAACATGAACATTCGGGGATTATAATTAGGATTATGCAACATTTAGTCTCGCATGAAATTATTGTTCGTGGTTGGGGTCGATGTAATCATATTTGATGTTGGATTTTTTTTATTGAATATCCGTCTGATTTGAGGTTGGATTTTTAATTGAATATCCGTTAAATTTGAAGTTGGATTTTTAATTGAATATATTCGTCATATTTGAGGTTGGATTTTTAGTCCAATATCCGCGCATGGAAATCGATCATCATCATCGTCATTGTGATCATCACCAACTTCAACATCGTCATCATCGTCGCCATCGTCTTCATCGTCATCATCGTCACCATCGTCATCAGCGTAATCGTCGTAATCACTGTCATCATCGTCATTATCGCCATCATCGTTATCATCGCCACCATAGTCACCATCATCACCACCGCCATCATCGTCACAATCGTCATGATGTACTGTAGCTTCGCTTCCATGACTAACACGTCGTACCCAGTGAACGTTCGACATTGTACATGACGTCATGCGGACGTTGGTGTATGGTTGACGTCAGATTCGGATATCGATCATAAATTACGTTGATTAAACGTTACAATTATTTGAATGTCAACCACCAACCTGATCAGGACCCGAGCTTATAAACCGTACTCAACTCAATTGAGCACGGTTTCCTGCTCAAGCCTCGCTTTCACACTATGCTCAAACTCAGGCGAGGTTATAAAACATCTTGAGCACGAAATCGTGCTCAGCGTTGAGCACGAAATGCTGAAATCCTGAGTATGTTCAAGACCGTGCTCAACGCCGTGCTCAAGCATAAATAAAAATGGCAGCTCACGCATACATTTATTGAAGTCGTTGAAAGTTCGTCCGTTTTGAGAAGATAAGCTGTCCGATTTTAGGGTCCAGGCCGCCTACTTCCGAGTTTTATTCGTATGAAGACGTGATGGAATACGACATTTGTGAAAGATTTTGTTTGATGGCTCAAACTGCACTATTTAACGAACATTTGCCAAATGTAACCGCAGCAGCGACATACACCGCAGAACAAGTGTTAGTTTACTTTTAGCTGCGGCTTTTTTGGCGACGGGGACCATTCATTTACAGCTGCTGCAGGAAGACAACATTATATTTCAACTGCCGAGTCAGAGTCATGATTCACACGAAATGTGTCTACAGAAATTAAAACTATGTGGTTTCGTTGAACGATTTATAACATGCCATACTGGACATTAAGGCATACCAATACGATATATGCGAAGTGTATGTGTGCTGCAAAATAAAATTATTCCGTGAACTGCCAATGCCAATGTCATGGCCATGGCAATACAGCCACTTCGTTTTGTCACTGTAAAGAATTAGGCAGTGATTTAAAACATTTCGCCAGTTTTGAGTTGGGAATATAACAGCTAATATATAATTAGTTGTTTATAACATAATATAGCTAATCTAAATATTATATCAACTGGATTAAGCTTACATACCATGCTATATTTATATTATTCATGCAGCCCAACCCCAGGCCAGGGCGAAGGATGTATGTATATGAAATATAAAAAATTGCAATCCCAGGCCAAGGCAGCTATAGCCTAGGGGTAGGACTTCACATAGTGGGTGCCCTTTGGAAGTAGAATATACATGCAAAATATGCAACACACACATCCAGGATAATGTAACACTTGTGTTGTTGAGTTGTTTAAGAGATTGTTCAAATTGAACAATATGTAAGAAAAACCTTCCATATGTCTATATTTAGGCTACCGCAAAAAGTAAAATTGTAGGTTATTGATGTTAAACATAATGCTGTTCTAGCCTTACTACTCCAATGCCGCAGGAAATCTAAGAACGAACTAGTACAGGTGACAAACTACAGCTCTATTATAGTGTTTACACCTTTCCTATAATTTATAGTAAATTCAAATTTTCCAAATAATAGATACAAAGATATCACGACTTTTCTAAAACAAAGAAGAACATCATACTTTGGGAAAAGTATGTGATTGGAATATAATGTACTGGCAAATATAGCTATACAATGATTAAGAGGCATGCCACACTAAACTAAGCAAGGTGTTAGTGAAAACAGCGACATGTGTAGTGCATATACCCAGGGCGTATGTAATATAATACTAATAGATTTAACAAGATTTAACAAGATTTGCCATCCAAGCCAAAGGCCCAGATGGCAAGTGGACAAGGAAGCCATTGGCTTATCGAGAGTCCAACAATGTTCATCTACTTATAACCCGCCCTCCTGAGATATGTGTCAACCTTGTTTTTAAACATATTCACGCTGCTAGCAGTTACACAATCTGTAGACAATTTGTTCCATTCATTTATTGTCCTCTGTGAGAACGAGTGCTTCCTGATGTCCAATCTACATTGATCCTTTACTAATTTTACCTCATGTCCTCTAGTTCTGCTATCCTTCTTGAGTGAGAAAAACATATTTCTATCAATATTTTCATACCCATTCAATATCTTAAAAACTTCAATCTGATCTCCTCTTAACCTCCTTGTCTCTAGAGTTGTTAAACCACATTCTTTCAGGCGTTCTTCATAACTAAGGTCTCTAAGTTCTGGAATCATTTTAGTTGCTCTCCTTTGTATGCTTTGAAGCGTATCTATATCCTTCTTACGATATGGTCTCCATGCTTGTATACAGTATTCTAAATGAGGTCTAACTATTGCTTTATAAAGAGGTATAATTAACTTTTTTCCCTTGTATGTTATGTTTCTTCTAATCAATCCAAGAATTTGATTACACTTTGAAGCTGCAATACCACACTGCTCTGAAACTTTCATATCAGCGCTTATTGTAACTCCTAAGTCCTTTTCTTTTACAGTAGTACCCAGAACAGTATCTCCCATTTTATAGTTTACATTCAAGTTCCCATGTTCTGTATGTAGGCATTTACATTTCCCAAAATAGTAACATATGCTGCATATATTGTCTTGTGCAGTAACCTATTTCAAATATAACTTAATTTATGATAAATAAAATAATATATGTTATGGAAATAATGATTCCATATAGTAGATAGTGTGCACATTAAAAGTGCAAATAATATATTCGCTTGGGCACTCTTATCATAATTATTATTATTAAGAATTACCACTACAAATCAATGATAACATAGCTTACTCTTTCAGTTTACACTTTACTGTTTGATATTGTATTAGTACTATATTTGTTTTATTATCTATAAAAATATTAATCATTAGGGAGTAATACAAACATTTCTATGATATTCAATTAAATCCGTTTTAGCATATCATCTATTAATTTCAATCAATTTACTATGTAATACTACACCCATATAAAAGATAGGCTGGACTAAAATTATAGACTACTAACAGTGGGTAATCTCCGTGACACAAACATGTGACACCCGACGTCAAAACTAAGCCTAGGCTAAGGGGGCAAACAAAATTAGTTGTTAACACCGCTATTTCTTAGTTTTGACAAGTACTTCAGTTTCTGGGTTCACTGCGCAACAATCTGAATACATCACTGTGTACCACACAGAGTCTTCTACGTGACTCTGACGTGTGGTTCCACCAGACAAGTGTATAGACTATAGTTCAAGTGAATAGCCATAGGTACATCATGATCTGAACAGAGTAGTTTTTACATATTCAGTACACATAGAATGATCAAAACTATGAAACTGAACCTTTGTCTCACAAAATGTTTATTTTTGTACTCCTCTTTCCAGTACGTGTGTATTGTTACACGCATGAATAGATTATGGAAACAATGGACATTCTAATGAAATATTAAAACAAAATATTATAATGAACCACGGATTTAGTTAATGTCATTATTGTTTACCTTTGACAGCATAAATATAATATATTTTGTAACGAAATTGTTGTTATATTAACACTTGCATTCATTAAAAAAAGTACAACTTGTCGTGTTCCTCGGTACATTTCCAGAAGTTCTAGTTACTACGCCAAATGAACATGGCAAACATAATTACTTACGCTGCCGAATCACTTAGTTGGGGCAGTCTTAGTCTGGCTGCGAGGTATTACTTTTTTATTTTTAGACATATTTATCTTGTGACTCGTCTCGTTCTGTCTGTTAAATCGTTCACATTGTGCTCGACTTTCCACACAGCGTGTGATATTGGTGATGGGTTGATTTTTCTCCGGCGCTTTTTCCCGCAAAAGAGACGCTTGCTGCCGAAATTCTTCGTCCACCACTGTTTATATGCGGAAGTATCTTTGTTATCTTTTTCAAAAAGAGAGTTCCATTTGGCCGCTTGTGCATTTGAAAAACCCGCGTCGTTTCGTACTCAGCTGAGTACGTACTCAAGACGTTTTATAACCTCGGTTGAGCACGAAAACTCTGGTGAGCATGAAATCTCAGACTTGAGCACAGACTTGAGCTTGAGTTTGAGTACGGTTTATAACCTCGGGCCCAGACGGTGACGCACACAAAGTGAGTACACCCAATTCTGCTTACTGGTTCATGATATGTACCGTAACTTTGTGTGTGTAAGGGGCATTTAGAGAATACAATTAAGTTAGTGATTATGGTTTATGTTCGTTTAGGGGTTGCCGTTTACCGAAGTTGAAGTACGTCGTCACAGTATTTCTTGGCCTGATAGTAATGAATATTGCAATAACGGTGGTAAAGCCAAAGCATTGGCAAGATGAACATGTGGTACCCAATGTGAGTAGTGTACAACGCCGACATTCATCACTGAATACAACAGTCTCTAACAGGATATCAAATAACAATAAGACGAGCCGTGTGAATGACAAACAAGTTATCCGCATTATTACATGGACGCCACCAATTCTTAATTGGTTCAAGACAGGTCGCTTAGATTTCACAAAATGCGCAACACCCATCCCTTGCGAATTCACAAATCAATCTTCATACAACTCGAGCGACGTCATAATGATCAACGCATTCTATCTACGACACGAACGAGACATGACACCTTTCCGACTTCCTCACCAGAAATGGTTATTTTACCACACCGAAGCGCCAAGACATGATCTACTAAATTTTTCTGGTTTGACCAGATACCATTCTTCGTTCAACCTGACACTAACCTACTCGAGTGACGCTGACATTGTGAAACCTTACGGGGTTTGCTTGCCAAATCGAGAAACCATCAAGAAAGACCCGAGCAACATAACAGATTACATCAGGACAGTTTATGGCACTTTGGCGCACACAGCCCCGTGGTTGTCGCAAGAGAAGCCATACGTTTCGTACAACCGAGCAGCGGGCAAGAGCCGACTGGTTGCGTGGATGGTATCACGCTGTGCAGCAGCGAGTAAGAGGCGAGACTACGTAAATATATTGCAACGTTACATCCCAGTCGACATATACGTCAAATGTGGAAATCATACATGTTTTCCCAAGTTCAGTAGAAAGTGTGAACATCTTCTAAACACAACGTACAAGTTCTACTTGGCATTTGAAAACAGCCTGTGTCCCGAATACATCACAGAGAAAGTGTGGTTGCGACTGAACGAAGATGTCGTTCCGATTGTTTTGGGAGGTGCTGAGTACGAGAAGTATCTACCAAAACATTCTTATATTAACGTCAAAGATATTTTTCTTCTCCAAGAGAACTGGCCAAATATCTAACGATTCTTAATAAAAACGACACTTTGTACAATGAATATTTTCATTGGAAGAAGGACTATACATGTTACGGTACTCCACCTAGCATGTCGATGGCATGTAGTATTTGCCGTCATGCAAACAAATTCATCAACAAAATAGAACCGAACATTGCAGAGTTTTGGTCAGTTAATAAGTGCATGTCACCGAAGGAATTCTACAGAGGTGTAGAAAACATCGTAGTATAGTCCACGACGGAAGTTGGAACATTGCAAAGTATATTACAAATACATTCAATTGATGTGTATCATGATTATATGACTAAAGTGTTTTCAAATTCGTGACACCATTATCATGAAGCAGTGACATGCGCACGCAAATGCATAACTGTACACGTTCACGCACATGATTATGTTTCGAAAATACTTGGTAGCCGAATCTTATATTTTAATGTTTGTCTGCAATAAGAACATTGTCATCAATAAAATAAAAGTACTGCTTACTTTCTTGGGGAAATAAACATTAAAGGTTTACAAATTACAGAAGAAAACAATGAGAAAAGTGACAAATAGTGTAGATAAACATTCATACGGAACCGCTGTTCAAATGCACACGCACACGCACACACACACACACACACACACACACACACACACACACACACACACACACACACACACACACACACACACATATACTTGCGTGTTTATTTATATAATTATATTTGTACTTGTCTGTTTGCAATTAATGACTTTATAAACTATACATATTTTTTTTAAATATTTTATTCACAAGCATACTTGGGTCGCCGACTATTTGTATCGGATGTATGTATATTATATATAAAGGTTTATCATTATTCAGTGTTACTACGTACTGTTCCATTGAACTGAATGTCACAAAATACAAATGGGATAGTAATCTATGTAACGTTTAGCGCTTGATAAAAAGCGAACACAAAGTGTATGATGTCACGTCTGATGTAGTATGATGTCACGTCTAATGTAGTATGATGTCACGTCTGATGTAGTATGATGTCACGTCTGGGGCGCGGTGGCGTAGTGGTTAGAACATCGGACTTTCAATCACGAGAACCCGAGTTCGAATTCACTTGTTGCCGAAGCTGGCACCGATACCGGTCGTCGATTTTTGTTCCTTCTTCTTCGTTTATATTAATACCACAGAGTCATGGACAGTGGTCGACGATGACGCAACTCGCATACATCCGTGAAGATACAAAATACGTTCTTTATCACCAAATATTTGGTTTGAATATTGTTGTAAAAAGCAATTGCCTTTTGTTTTGGTAGCCATGCGAAGACTTTTATCAAGCCGTCGGCTCGTCAAGCATCACTGCACTGTCAATCAACACAACAACACCAACAACATCAGCGTGCCGAAAACGCCGAAACACCCAGTCAAAGATGGCCGATATAAGACGACCGCACATATCTTTGATACTTTGATGATTAGTAATTGTAGGAGAGGGAAGCTGATCAAGGATGAGTAAAGATCCACAATGAGCCAGAAACAGGCTCATCTGAATATGTTCAGTACGGAATGGAACAACATGCGTTGAATTAATCTTGACAAGATTTTGTGGGATATAATTGCTGACAAAACGCGCAAACAATTCATTAAAGTTTGATAACGTTCAACAGATGCACAGTCAGATCTCACTATTCACACGATCATATATGTTGAACCATTGGTAACTAATTTGGTAGAAAGTATTTCGATGTCGCTCTTTTTTTTTTACCTAGGAGAACATTTACGATCTCTATTTGACGCGGCATTTCATTGTATAATTGTCTGGTATGTCATTGTATGCTCAAATTTTTTTTCATCATACGCTGTATTGTGTTTGTATGTTTGTATGCCGTCATCAATAACAATATGTGAATGTTTATGCTCAAACAAAGTTGAATAAACATTAGGGTATGGGGTTACCATAATCAATAGGACCTACTGCACTTTACAATCTTCGTATTTCACGCACTCGGTATGGACCTCCACAAAAGGTTTGTACCAGCCCCCCCCCCCATATGGTTAATCCGGCACTGGGCATCATTGGTCTGATTGATCCATGTTGCCATTACATTTCAGTACGATTTATAGAAGCTAGGGCCAATCGTGTGATGTTTGCCTCCTTTCCATATACTTGGTCCAGTGTGGCAGACATGGCGGTCATTTTATTGACAATATGCGTGATAAATGTGGAATGTGACTCATGTCAAGGAAAAAGGTGTGTTATTTCAATCCGTTCCACGTGAAAAAGGTATATTTTTGTATAAATGTAACATGTGTTATTTTTAAGGGGGTTCAATTAGGCAAATTTTGAAGGATGATATACATGTTGGTGTTAGAAACTGATGAGACCACCCTTAGTGTCATCTCAGACGTTCTAGCCTTCGATGTTCCCAGGACTGTCCCCTGTACAGGGAGACCAACGTCCCCGTGGCCTGACAGCTGAACGACCTGGTTCCATGAAAACCTCCCACTTAAACTTTATCATGCGCGGTGAACTCACCGATCAAGATGCATGACTGGTCCGCGATCGCTCGCGCTTAGATCTAGGGGTCGTTCACAATTGTCGACAATAACCTATTCGTAGGGCGTACTTTTTTTGTAATTTCGGCGGCGAGTTTGTAGAAACAGGGGAAACTGGAGAGAATGGAGATTGTGAAGAAACGCGGGAGACGCCACCCAGCCGCTAGAATTTAACCCCAGGAAGCCTCAAACATTTTTGAAACTTATCACGAACAATCATACCTTTACCCTCCCCCCCAAAAAAATTTCGTATCGCTAAGCATTACAATGGTGGATATATAATGGAAGACATCCTTATAAAGTCAATTACCAAAGAAATAGGGTAAATTACAAATCCTGTATACTGGCTATTTATTTTCAGTTTCGCACAGAAAACATATGGAAACAACTGATGCTACAAACATATCAATGTGCACATTATATTTCGATAGTTTACAACGTTTAATGCAATTGTAAAAATACATACAATAGAATGTCTCTATGCACTGTACATCATCTGATACATGATCGAGTACTTATTTACATTTCCGATTACATATTCTTTAAAGATATCATCTTGATATCTCCTGGACATGATGAATCAGGCACTGTGTGCCCTTGACCAGCTGCTAATTATATGTCCAGTCCTGAATAATCACAGTGACACACTGTTCTTGTAACTGTAAGATTATACGTTTCAGCCACTGAATTGTAATCTTGGTGCTGAAGCACTTGCATTTGCATCTTTTAATTTCAAGATGCAGCAGTTCTTCCTTTCTGTCAAGTGTCCTTCTGACACCTGTAGGCTGTGATATAGCGCTTTATGAATCATTGGTATTTGAAATTAGATTTAAATCCCGCATTAATCACTGGAATAAGTATGGGTAATGTGTGGTACACAGCATTATTTGTATGAATTATTATAGGTAACTATGCATACGTTATTATGATTTATGACATTACTTACGTTATCGTGCCAGTGTTATTGCATCACCACTGTTGTAATGTATGGCATGTGCATTCGTTAGCCCCGTGGATACAGTATGCGGTGAGCACTACCTTACATTTAATATTCTCCCTGGTTGTTAGTGTTTGGGTGTGGCAGGTGGATGGATTGTTTTAGGTGTGTGCTGTAATTACAGGAAATGTCACTATCATTGGCAATACGTTTTGTCATGAAACATAACAGTATGGAAACTAGTCATGATATATATTTATTGCAAGATGTGTAACCATTGTACAATGTATATGCTATGTTGCAATATTGTTTACATAATGCATTGATGGTGTTAATAAGTGTTTATATAATGCATTGATATTGTTAATAAGTGTTTACATAATGCATTGATATTGTTACTAAGTGTTTACATAATGCATTGATGATGTCATTAAGTGAGTACATGATGCATTGGTGATGTCATTAAGTGTTTACATAAAGCATTGATGATGTCATTAAGTGAGTACATAATGCATTGATGATGTCATTAAGTGAGTACATAATGCATTGACGGTGTCATTAAGTTTGTACTGCAGTGAAAGAAATTTAATTATTAAACACTTTATTACATTCAACATTACATAGGTTTGTGTTACATGTTGAATGTAATTTATTTCAGTTTCGTAAGGGATTTGACAGCTGTATGTGCCTCTCATACCAGCTATCTGATAATTTAAGTATATAATATCTACTGATAATCCCTCGTCTATCCACTTAGTGATTTCTTCGAAAAAACATAACATATTTGTTAAGCATGACCTCGCTTTTAGGAATCCATGTTGAGATGGATTATCAATTTATGCCTAATAGGAAGTCCGCCATGTGGTCTTTAATCAGCCGTTTCTAATAATTTACAAATCACTGATGTTAAACACATTGGTCTGTAATTCTCTTAATTATTTCTGGAACCCTTTTTAGATAAATCAAGAATAAACATATAACTTATGTCGGACACTCAATACGCCAATGGTTCCCCTTTCTGCAATCTTGTTAAACCCTCACACACGCACCTTATTGGTTACAGATAATGCATACAAATTGGACAATATAACGAAGCCTAAGGAAGGAAAAAACCTCGGAAAAAAATTCGCAAGAATTCCGTATATTAGTTGCAATTTTCGTAGCAGCGGAAATTCGCAAGTCTTTCGAGAATACGAACTTATGAAACTTCGTGGCAAAGAAATTTATCCGCCATATCTTCTTACGTACGAAAGAATGTCTGCAGGAATACGTGCCCTGGTCTGTGTTTTGACTGTTACCGTTAGGTGGCATCGCCAGTGTCGGATTCACAACGTGTGGTACAATAGTGGTACACTCGGACCAAGTCCCTTCACAAAAAGATCCTCCCACAAAATCAATATCAGTTATATTTCCCAGTGCGTTGGTATTGCTGCACACATATCTGATTTTATGATTAGTAAGTGTTGGAGAAAAGAACACAGTGTTAAATAAATTATTAATTCCTACTTTATTGTGTGAATTGTTTCAATATAAGTCAAGTTTATAATTGTTTGTATGCTTTGCATATGCTTGACAATGTTACTGATAATATTGTAACATGATACAATGTTACTGACAACCTTGTAACATGATACAATGTTACTGATACCTGATGATAACCGGATATGTCTGGACGAACTTCCGGTTTCCGCCGCAATAGGCAGTGCTGCTTGCAACATATACACGGTTTTACTGACTCCATTTTGTGTAGGCGTTACCGCGGAGCGCCAGCAGCCAATCAGCGTCGTTATCGAGATTCTACATTATACAATTATTTTGGATGATTTAACTTTTCAGTGTGACAGTTGTGTTAATATAATAACAGTTTATAGTTAATTCGGATGCATCGTATACACTAACAAAAGTTTATTCTTGCATTATTCAAATTCCCGGATGGTACCCAAATTATGTATGCACCCATAATCTGGATATGCACCGGGTTCCGTCACAATGGAATTGGATAATCGAGGTTAGGCACAAGGCGGCTGAGAAAGCGACATAGGGTGGCGCCAGCTCGCGGATACATTTTAATCGAGGCTACTTTTGACTA
Organism: Lamellibrachia columna; assembly: GCA_963662155.1. Lineage (NCBI taxonomy): Eukaryota > Metazoa > Annelida > Polychaeta > Sabellida > Siboglinidae > Lamellibrachia > Lamellibrachia columna. The sequence continues at coordinate 33,062,316 of OY759263.1, read as the reverse complement.
TGCGCAGCAAACCAGTGAAAGTAGATTTCGCTACTGTTTCGTTTGCGATCTTACGGATTTAGGTTAGAAGGGTTCCAGGAGTGCACCACTCATTGTACATTGTCAGCTATGGAAACAGACGGCAGTTAACGTACCTAACTGGTCATACATAAAACGGTAATTTTATAACGTTAAGGACTTCTTCCTTAACTTAGCAGTGTGAGCAGAGTTGGTGCATATCCGGGGTATATCCTGTGGAACAAGGTGAATGCACTAACTTATCTTCTTTGTGCTAATGGTTGTTCAGTTGTTCAACAAAGATGTCAGCAAAGCTTTCAACATTGTTTGTTAAAGGAACGAAGTTCTGATCATAACTGCAAATAATTAGCATATTACATTTGCTACCCTGTTCCATCCATCTTGTTGCAGTTCACCGCCAGTTCTTGCTCCTTTTCTTTATCATGTTTTTCTTCATTCGTTTTGTATTCTGTCATTGATTTCCGACTGATGCAATAGTCGGTACCCGGAATGTCATATTCAAGTGGATAGTGTCTGTATTGGAAATGTGTATAGAAACACAACAACCTTTGTTTTGTTACGGTGCTCAATTGCCTGTTGCAATGACGTAACAAGTCGTAAACAACAATGATGTTGTCCAGACTATATATTTATCTGCCACACCGCAACTGTTCGTTTTGAACATGCTTACTTTCTGCTAGGGATGGGCAAAAAACAGAAGGGTCCTTTCAAACACTCAGATGTCGATATATTTCTATATCTCTGACGAAGCCGTTACGTTAACTCGGATACTTACTTGGTATATCTGGTTGTATAGTATCTTTCAGTGGTTAGGTACCTCAATTTCTTCTTGGTGGTATTCACAGTAGGTGCTGTCACTTCTTCAGGAAGTTTGTTCCAACAATCGCTGACACAATTTGTGAAGAAGAGTTAACGAATATCTGTATGAGAGTACTTCCTCTGTTTTAATGGCCCCTCAGGTTGTTGCAACATTGTTAAAACATTTCCTGTTTAGGCCAGTGGGATATTTATATATCTCGCAGAGGTCCGCCTGAAGTCGTTTCTGTTCGAAAGGAACTGATACGATATGTGTTTTATTGAGTTTCAACGCTCTCTTCTGAACGTTCTCTAATTCATTTATATCGTCTTGCAGGAGGCTGCGTGTGTATCGCCATGCGGGAGGAATTCTTCACCGATGTCGCCGAGTACGTTGAACGACTCGAGCCGTTCATGCAGCAGATGGCCGAGCAAGGCGCGTGGACTCGGGAAGAAAGGACAGTAGTGCTCAAGTACACCTCCGACAAGACCGGCGTCATGTTCGTCTACTGCGTGAAACAGTCGGGAGCGCCAACCGTCACCTCAACCCAATTTACGGAATAAATATTCTCGTATTATGACTTCTCTGCTAGTTAGTTTATTGGGAATCGGATATTCGCTGAGTAATAATAGCAAAACCCAGTCAGTAGGGGAATTATTGATGATGCAATTATGTGGCTGACACGGACATATTGTTTATTTAACCGAGAAACGTCTCGTTACTCTATTGTATTCTTCGCCGAAGTTACGGCAGTTGCAGCGAAATATTGCCGTCATTGGTTATGCTTTAATTCATGCATCATAACATTGTGACCCTTAGTGGCAAAGTTTATTAATAAAAAACAATGATACGAAAATTGTCACTACGGTTATTTATTTTATTAAACAAATAATTATCACGCACGCACGCACGCACGCACGCACGCACGCACGCACGCACGCACGCACGCACGCACACACACACACACACACACGTGTTTACATACCATGCGCGAATCGCGCATCTGATGTTTGTCATTTATCGCCCCAACAACGCCAAACAAACGCTGTCTTTTCCATAAAACTTGTTAGTTAACACATGCACGTGTCGGCGCAAGCTGCCGTACCACACCACGTGTAACTATTCTCCATAATGTATGCATCACGTGATGAAATCCGAGCATCGCATTGGTTCACATCCGCCCATGGTGCTCAATCTACCTGCTAAAAAAAACACGCCTCACGGCTGTCGGTTATTATTCTGTCCGCCTTCTCCTTTATTGTCGCATGGACATCTCCCGTGGCAACCTCCAACCAGGTCCACGAACATCAAAGGCCAAAAACAGTGCTAGAAATTTGGTCACAAGGACACACGTTGTGCGATTCTTGTATTGCAACTTCGAGGACTATGTTACAATGTGCAAGGTAGACAGTATGGAAGGATTGCCTTAAATTATTTCTCAAGTGCTTTGATGAAAGCAGAAAGCTTGCCGTCCTACTTGGAGTATACTGCCATTCGGTGGATTGTTACCTGGCATTTGTTGTAGTACACAACGGCTATTTCGTCCAGGTAGTTGCACGTCCAATTTTTTGCGTAGTCCATTTGGACCGTTGCCTACGTCTTCCCCGCCGAGGACTGCTTCAAGGTACGAACGTGTAGATATTGGGCGATGACGCGGTGACAGAGCATGTGGAACTCGACCATACCGTCTGTGAACTCGATCATGCCGTCTGTGAACTCGACCATGCCGTCTGTGAACTCGACCATGCCGTCTGTGAACTCGATCATGCCGTCTGTGAACTCGACCACGCCGTCTGTGAATTTGCCAGTGAAGCTTTCTTTACTTTCTACAACTTCATTAAACAGTTATATTGCTGCCCCGGTTCTGCTGTTGCTAGCGTTGAAACGTAGCAACCAACGTCATTTGAATCAGTTTAATACATCACAGGTCGCACTTTCGTCTGCGTCGCTTCTTATCTCCCCATCTTACGCTTGGCATTTCTTACATAGCTCCTTGCAGAGGCCACTGCTACGCTCTTACACAATCTGACAGAGAGCCGCAACAAGGTCTGTGCCAGCCACGTTATGTCAGAGGTGTGGCGTGCTACGTCACACTAACGATCACGATAGTCATATTGGCGTTGCTGCCGCGACTGCTCCAGTGTAGTGCGAATATTTTGACCTGCTGGTCCTTTTGATGTAGGACCTCTTCTACTATGGGTCCTGTCTTTCTATGTAGCTTCTGGGATTCCCAGGCACGGAGCCTGTGCGTTAATCTTGGCACTCATTCTGATATATGAAAAACATCTGGGTTCAGAATAACACTAAAATAGCAAAACCGTACGTCGCCCGAAACCGTAGGTCGAATAAGTTTTATCTATGTAGTAACGCGTTTTGCTAAGTATGTACCGCTTATATATATATATATATATATATATATATATATATATATATATATATTAGTGCCCTGCGCGGGCCGGGTTTTGGGTCCAAGCCCGGCCCGGCCCGGCCCGCAGCCCGGGCCGGGCCGGGCCTCTACATAATTTCGCGGGCCGGGCCGGGCCGGGCCTGGGCCTACATACTGCGGGCCCGGGCCGGGCCTGGGCTGAAAATAATTTAAACACATCGGGCTTGGGCCGGGCCTGGGCCTAGTGTGAGCGGGCCGGGCTGGGCCGGGCCTGGGCTGGGCCTGGACATAATAAAAATATTCATACAAAACACCGAGTATTACTTTATTTTTTAATAAAAACTGATTATAAATGTAATTCCGGTTAATGAATGCTTAACATTATTTCTTTAGTATTATATAGTTGCAAATTGAGACCTTGCATGGAATCTAATGGCCCCCATAAGTTCACTTGACTGGAAGTAACCAGCCCCAAATGTTTACTTTAGAAATATTTGCAGAGGCAATCAAGCCATGATTAACCATCAACTGATCACCCTTTGACCCTACCAGTGGACATTCTATTGTCTAGGTCTTCCCTCCAAACATTGCCCACCTGAATGACTTGCCCACTGCCAAGTGCCCACTAGGCTACTAGCCCACTACCCAGTACCCAATCTAGTTGGTAATTGGTATTTCTCCCCAGTCCTAATTCATTCACACTTGTACTAATTCACACATGTCTGAACCTGTCTGTCTCAGGCTAGTAACTGCAGACCTGCTGGAAATGCTACTGGGTGTCAGTGCCAGTGGGTGACATTTAATTGAAATATCATATTAAATTATGTTAACTTAGTTGAACTAATTCAATTAACAATATAAATTGGGGTTATGGCTTGCATATGGGTTAAGTCAGGGTTAGATAAACAAATCTCCTACCCTAACCATAAGCCAATACATTAAAGCCAAATATAACAAATGTTATCATATTTTAATAGTAATGACACTAAGAAGTTTTTCTTTATTTTTCTTCAGGATATTCATAAGTTTGAAGAAGTTGGTAGTGCTGGAGTTTTAGAACTCATCCTCGTCTTTGTTATAAGATTATAGGTTTATCTTCTCTAAACTTAGCGGGCCGCGGGCTTGCGGGTCGCGGGCTTACCCATCTTTGGCCCGCGGGTATGGGCCGGGCCTGGGCCTGAAAATTGCGAGCCGGGCCGGGCTTGGGCCAAACATTCACAGTATGGGTCGGGCCTGGGCCTAAATTCTAGTTTGCGGGCCTGGGCCGGGCCGGGCTTGTACAGCTGTATCTATGTTGTTTGTATTTTGTGTATTTATACATTAGTGTTTTTTATTTTTGTCATTTGCACATTCCAGGCAGTTTTTACATTTATATTTATCAATCTCAGTCAGAATTGTGTCTAGCTTTTAATATTTCTGGCATGGTATTTTTATTTTATTTATCAGTACTACTTATTTAACAGTATTATTCTTTAATCTGTACTTTATTAAGTGCCGTTTTATCAACATGATGTATCATGCTGATTGATGCTTGTTTTCTACATTGCTGCATGCATGTCTAGCTTGTTTGTAATTATTGTTGCATAATTTTTATATATTTTTATCATTTGAACATTTCAGCATAGAAAGTGCGTGTTTACGTAATTGAAATGTGGAGCATTTTATTGTTTTCACTGCTGTGTTTTTGTCCATTACCTTAATTTTTATGGACCTTGCATCGTTCTTAATATTTTTTACATGATTTATGATTTTTTGGCAATGCATTTTATATATTATTAACTATTTCTATTGTATATAATTCTCATTTCTTGTGTATTAGAAGTATATGCTGTGTGTGTTTATGCAATTGAAAAGTGGAGCATCTAGCTATTTTCACTGCTATTTCACTTCTATGTTTTTGTTCCATTACCTTAATTTTTATGCACCTATTTATGTACCTATATATAACTTATTTAAATCATATATAATTACCATTTCTTGTGTGTATTAAAATAATGTGTTTAACCATTGTGGTTAATAGTGTGTTTGTTGTGCTGTGTCTCGAGTGTAGCTGCCGGTCGACGACGCGACGTCGCGACCCCGAATTTTTTTCGTACGCGCTAATCTACCCCTTTCGGGCCTTCCGAACTTGGCATGTCTGAAACACAGTAAAGGCAGCCCTTTCAATCATGACGTTCACCACACAGACGACAGTACATGCCCTCACATGTTGCTAAATTAGTATCTCAAACTCCGAGGCCACGATAGTGGGCCCGTATTTAGGTTTGCCGACACACTTCCAATATATCGAAGATATTTTTCAAACATGTTGCGTAGCACTGTAGCATTTGCTAAGCTGCACTCAGAAAACATCTCTCCTCACTCCTTTCGCATTGGGGCCACTACGCTGGCAGCTAAGGATAGATTTAAGCAGTTCGATCGAAAACGAGGCTTATACGCCGTATATATTAGACAGTCTATGCTGAGCTCAGACAGTTAATTCTACTGATTTAATTAAGCAATCTTTTAATGTGTTATATACAATCAATGTCACACTTAGTTACATAAATATTCCAAAGCTGCTCTTGGAACTAACAGTTGAATAAGCAATTATTTTGAGGGAGCAGACTCCTTATAGGATGTTATTTCCAGAATAAATATTTGCTAATGTAATTAATGGTGATGCATCATTTCCACAGCCCTGGAAATAAGGTAGTGCTTTAGTTAATTGTTGAGAAAAAAATTATTTTTCCCAAGCCAATATATAATAATAATTATAAGCGGAGAACAAATGTTTCGGTCAATATGCCCATGCCAGGGGTACTTTTGCACAAAGTGCGACACCAGTCGGAATCGAACTTATCGCTAAAACCGAAACATTAGCATATACCCTTAACTGCAAAGTTAACTGATTATTCTCCAAAATGGCAAGCTGATTCCCTAAATTTTTTAGTAGAACCAAAGTACAGCACCTATGGGTCAAGCGTACAGTGCAGAAGCCAGTCCAGAAGAAAGGATGATTTGAACTTCTCTCTAGCCTCGAAATTTTCCAGGGAGAACACAACAGCATTAATAACTTATATGGGATGGTGGATCCAATGAAAAGAGCTTGGTTGGCAAGCGCATCATCAATGCTATTCAGCTCAATGCATTAATTCAATACAGTACTATATGTGTTAGTACATAAAGCAGTTGTTTTACATTCCAGAATACAATTATGAACTATGTCGTTACATGCACTATTCTGTATCAATTCTTATAATAATGAAAATAACTTAAACATTTGAAAGCGCATAATTTTTAATGAGCCATAAACATTATAAACAAAAACCAAACAACAGAAAGAAACAAATAATTTTATAAAAAGTATTTGGCGCAGATATACATTTATCAAATCTTCATGCACCACACAACCCTTTAGAAGGGCAAGTAGAAATTGAGATAAGGAAAGAGAACAAAATGTAACCGCCATTCAAGACTTCAGACCACTGAGTCAACTATTCGAAGCTAAATTTCATCACGTTTAATCATGAAGTTAACAAAACACTGCTTTAATCAATGAAAATAGACAATAACTTACCTTTCTGAGCGAAATTACAGACAGTATTTTCAGCAAAGGAGATGGCTCGGTATTCTCACACGAACTCAACATTTCGTCTACTACAGGGGTCATGCCTCAGTTAGACTTCCTGGTTACTATGCTCTACGAATGTAATGCATAGCAAGTTTGGATATAGGACTTTTTAAAAAATTCATACGCTCTGACATGAGTGCATTTGTGCAGGGACATCACCAGTTTTGCTGGCGGAAGCTGTTGAGAGTGAAATTGTGGACTTTTAGATGATTTTAATAGGCGGAAGGATATTTGTGATTTTTTTGGGCGATTAGACACGTGTGCGTCGTAATTCATGCCAATATTGGTACACATTGAGGGGTATCGCACATACAGGAGTTAGAAATGTATAATTTTGACAAAACTCGACCAGCATGTCAGAGGGATGATGACAGCGGCTGGTGAAAACTTTTATAATTTTTGATGGTCACGTTTTCTTATAATTTTGCATAACGTTAACATGGCCACCAATGGGAAATGTAACTGTAAGCTGAACCCAATTAAACGGAAGTCGTGGTCACAGCACGGTTATAAAATTTTGATATGATTTTATGTTTTAATCGTTGCTGTTAGCCTAATTGTGGATATTACAGGGAATTTGGATGAAATAATTCGTTTGTTATAACACATTTCTTAGAATTTTGATAATTTGCAATTCTGATAATATAATGAGGGATCATATTTAAAAAAAATAAATAAATAAAAACGGCTGCTAACCTGCCCCATGTTGTGTGTGTTTGACTTAGAAAATTTTCGGCGTCATGTTAGTTAATATTATATTATTATATATATATTTTTTTATTTGATATATTCAACATGATTATTACTTATTAAGCGCCGCTATTATTTAAACTGTTTAACCATCTCCTTTAGGAGGTGTCCTGTAGCTGACCTACTATATATAAAAAATGTCAAATAAATGAACATTTTAATGTTGTGCTATAACGTTTGATGTGCATCAGCTGATAATTTACGCAATTTAATGTTTAATAAGAAATTTTATTGTTCATGAACACAGTTTTATTTTCATGTGTTAAAACTGCACGAAAGAGCTTGAAATAAGCACTTTTTATATAGAAAATAATCGTTGCGTTTCGTAAATGCCTAATCTCAACGTCTTAATACGCATTTCATGTCGTGTGCAGTTCTCTGTAAGTGCTTGGGCACAAGGAAATGAAGGTATGCAACCCTAACCGTAGCTAACCCCATCTCTAGCTAACCCCATCCTTGGCTAACCCCATCTCTAGCTAACCCCATCCCTAGCCAATCATAACCCTGAAGTGGTTTACATAAGATAAAACCATTCCCATAGACACAAGTTGCTAGGAAAAAGTGAACAGCTTGCTTGGAAAAGGCAGACAGCAGTAACAATCACGAATAGCCTGGTGTAGAGCCGATGCCAAAATGGAAATTTGGTCAAAATTAAGGGGTATGACACCAGTTTGTGATGGAGTAGGCAGCTATTTTGCACTAGAACAGTCATTGGTGATATTTTTATGTGGCTCAATACATTGGCCACACTGTGTAACAAATTTGGACAGAATAGTTGTATGTTGGTTGTGTCACTGCCACTGGAAGTATTGCATATATCAGCATTTTCAAATCTGGCCGCAACGGGTATCTGGTAATATGATACCCCTTTATGGTGGCGTATCCAAATCAAGCAGTACGCCTTGTATCTTACCAACTAGAAGCATGACAGCAGTCATATAAACAATAAAATTTAACAATTCTGACACATTGGAAATTACTCAAAATCCTGTTAAATGTGACAAATTGTCACTTTTTTGACAAAATTACACCATGTATGGTTAAAAATGAAGCAATTATATTAATTTGAAAATAAATTCATTGCAATATCTAAAGAGACAATAAGCAGGCTTCATTGGTTCGCAATGCTCTGGAAATCTATTATACATGATATATGATTTATCAAGTGTCAAAGTGGATATGTAATTAAAATATGTAACTGGTTTCAGCAAATATTCTGAACATGGCATTGTTTTGATTTGGCTGTCAAACAAATAATAATGACGTGACAAACAGGAGTGTTCTATAATATGTGTTCATATATATTGTGCTGCTACTTGATGTAAAATTGGACACTTTCTCAGAAAATAGCTTCCCTATTTGGGGCCATGCCTCAGTTATACGTCCTGGTGTGTTACCTACGAATGTAGGGCATAGTAAATTTGGATATAAGACGTTTTAAAACTTCATATGATCTGACATAAGTGCATTTGTGCACGGACATTACCAGGTTTGCTGGCGGAAGCTGTTGAGAATGAAACGGTGGACTTTTAGGTGATTTTAATAGGCGGAAGGATATTTGTGATTTTTTTGGCGATTAGACACGTGTGCGTCGTAATTCATGCCAATATTGGTACACATTGAGGGGTATCGCACATACAGGCATATTACAAGAGTTAGAAATGTCCAATTTTGACAAAACTCGAACAGCCTGTCAGTGGGATGATGACAATGTTTTCCAACTCATAGTCGTGCACCATGGAGGTCTTTATATATATATATATATATATATATATATATATATATATATATACATAAAAAAAATCCCAAACGACGAAATAACTTTTTGTGAGTGGAGTAGTGGATGCTCAGCACGAGGTGCGAGGCTCGCCGGTGGAAGCAGGCTGGAATTGGTGGCGCTACCTCTCGTATTAGACGTGCAAGCCCGGTTACTCGACCAGTGATCGCTAGGTGTCGCTGAAGCGGGCTAGCTGTGACCAGGACCGTCACCCAGGTGGGATTAGCCCGGTCATCGGTCGGTATTGGCTTTTTGGCGCGAGCACGAACCCTCGTGGGAAGAGAATGGGCTTTCCATTTCAACTGCTGTGTGTGCTTCCACGCGATGCAGTTCAGCAATTTCTGCTCAGTTTTGAAATCAAGTTCAGCAATTATATTATGCATTGTAACTGCGTGCTGTGTGGTGTGTCTTACGTAGACCACGATTCAGGTTTCTGTAAACAATATGCTAAAAATGGCAATAAGTATGACATTAGTTTATTAGTGTTTAACTAATATATTGCTATTACTTATATAATATTAATATAAGACAAATTGTCATAACTGTACAATTTGCGAAGGTGGTAAATCTATCAATACACACTGCAAGCGTAAAAACCACTATGCACAATCTCATTCTAAGCAAACAAACAGGAGAGTGACGCTCTGTCGTTCATGAGACAGTTTCCTATCAGTGAATAATGCTATCCCATGTGAAACGTCGGAAATAAAAGTGAAACGTGAAAATTATTTTTTGAAGAAAACATCCTAAAAGTATGGAAACAATCCTAAAAGTATACAGAAATAAAACAATCACCTTTATGCAAAAGAACTGCCGTCAGCTATCACCGCCCAAAGGTTCCCACTTAAATCCACACATTGCCTTGCAGTCTGGGAAGTGTTAATTAGCTTTGTTACGAGACAATACACAGCCTTAGTACCATGGGTAAACATTGAACTCAATCACATGAATTTGAAACATGCCGTTTGAAACCAATACGACATAAGGTATCTGTACCAGTCATGTTTTAAGTGTATGCCATCTAGTGACCAGGCAGGCAACGGTATGGTCATAGCGTAGAGGTCAAAGAACGTACGTATTCGGTCACTCCGAATGTCGTCTCGTAAAACGTCGTACATTGCACGATTTGTTCTAATTATCATCTCGTTGGCAGTATATTTTCCCTCGTAGATTATGTCCTGCCAATCCGGCTTCTTCTTTAAGTCGTTCTCACTAAGGAGACTGAACCAGTAGAAGGCAGTAGTCCGTGGCACATATCGGCTGATGATATCTCGCAAAGACGTTATGTCCGCCCGGGTTTTATTTAGCGTTTTACGCATACCTTTATCGTGGCTGTTAGAAAATAACAATATTACATCCGGGTAATTGTTTTCTCTGGCGAGATAGTCGCCAAATAGTGTAGGAAATAACTTTCGAGGTTTCACTTTGTTACACCGACCGGTTCCATTGACGGATGCCGGCGAACAGCGCGAGTTCGTGCTCGGTAACTTTCTATCGGTGAATGAAATTATGCTAATGAGTTCAATTAAAACGCTTCGTGGAAGAGAGTCACCGTTATCATTCCCGGTTTTGTCTGAAGAGTTAACGAAGATGCATTCAAACAAAAAATTATATCGCTTATGAGAATTCTGCTTAGGAAATTTCGTTGCACGACGCTTTCGCTTGGAAAAATAATTTTCCGAAAGGTCCTTACTTAGTAGTATGCAACGAGTTATTGATTTCAACATTTCCTTCAATGCCCCGAAATACCTATTGCCGTGCGAATCGCCGATCACCACAATCCGTTTGATTTGTTTTTGCTGCAGACAACGTTGGAGCAGTTGCGGTGGAATGACGTCATATTTGAACTGACAGAAACGAGGCACAAAGCGACTGCCTGGAAACGAGGCGTTGTTGTTATTCCAATGTTGCTCTTCGGGGAAATGGTCGCGTGCGACAAGACAGTTTCTTACGGCGCTATCGCTGCACAGCCTGGAACTGTATGAACACCCTGTCGTCAACACCGCTCTACCGTCGGATTGTGTTGTGTATTTCTTGTCGTTGGTGGGAAAACGTTGTTTTCTGATTGCCATGACATGTCCCCGGCCGTATCCGTGGCGATAGGCAGGCGACGAATGCGGAAACACATTTGTTGTGGATGCGAATATGAATATGCCGATAACGCTAAGTAAAACCCAGATACATCGGCACCTACCCATTCTAAACTTGTACTTATAAAACGCCGATAGATGCATCTTGGCCGGCAATTCCATTTACTCTGAGCGGTGCTCGGTTCGTCACGCTTGACTGAAACAGAGAAGTTGCGTACGTTCGTCACCAAGAAAACGGTACAACCTATGAATGTATGTATACAAGCCCGTCCTCGTGGTCTTGAAAATGGTGATTCGGGCGTACACAGTTAGCCGGGGATTTTTAGGATGATTTAAAAAAAATACATTTAAAAGAAATTCTCCCCAAAACGGGGGTACGAACCCCGAATCCCCTTGAGGACGGGCATGATATGTTTATAGTTCTGATGAACATTTGTGGAAAAGCCTCTTCACATATGTTGCAAAGTCGAGTCGAGATCACAATCTGTCAGATTGTGATCTGAACCCCATTTTTACAGAAATATCAGCAGTCAACTTGCGATTTCCAAAAATCATGTAATTAGTTTTTGTTACATTAAGAGATAATCGATTAACAGAAAACCACACCTGGAGTTGCTCAAGTCCATTATTTATCATCCCAACAAGTTCATTTAAGTCCCTATCACAACATAGTATGTTTGTATCATCGGCAAATAAAATAAAATTAAGCACCTTTGAAACTATACAAATGTCATTAATGTACATGATAAATAACTTTGGTCCCAAAATGGAACCTGTGGAACAACACACGATACATTTAGTATTTCTGATTCACAAATATTAAAATTGACAAATTGTTTTCTATTTTCTAAGTAACTCTGTATCCATTTATGTGAGACACCACACACACCATAGAAATGTAGTTTTTTTACACATTATATCATGATCAACAGTGTCAAAGGCTTTCTTTAGGTCAATAAACACTCCAGTAGCATAGTTGTTGTTTTCTAGAGAATAAATATAGTATATCGTATTTATTTAGGAATAAGCCCATCTTATCATTATATAGTTTCTAAAGAATTGTTGAGAATTGTGGTAATAATGATATTGGCCTGTAATTTGTAAACACATTCTTTTCACCTGACTTAAATAGTGGAACAACTTTGGCAATTTTCATCTTGCTTGGAAATACACTTGTTTGAAGGGATACATTATATATGTGGCTAAATGGCTTAATTATTTTAGTAATTACTTTCTTTATTAAATTCATAATAATATCACTGTAATCAGTTGATCTTTTACTTTTACAATGTTGTACAGTTCTTATAAGTTCTAGGTCATCAACAGGACTTAGAAACATAGTATGTTCTTCTTTCCTTTCTAAGTAATCATAAAGAGTTGCATCATTTTCAGGTAAGGAAATATTTTTTGCTAAGTTGGGGCCAACATTAGTAAAGAAATTATTAAATCCATTGGCAATATTCTTTTTGTTTGAGATTAGCTTGTTGTTTTTTATAAAGCATTTGGGGTATGTTGGCTTATTGTAGCTTTTGTTAATTGCATTATTTAATATTTTCCAGGTTTCTTTAACATTTGTTTTCTGCTTTTCTAACAATGTGCCATAGTAGTTTTTCTCAGCAATTCTTAATATCGATGTGAATTTATTTTTGTAAGTTTTGTATTTTTGTTCTGCTGCAGCAGATCTCGATATAATAAATGCTTTACATAATTTATTTTTACAAGCACATTTTAAACCTTTTTTGAACCAGGGCTTTTTATTAATATAACTTTTCCTGGAAACTCTTTTCACTAGACAATGTTTGTTAAATATATCTATGAATATGTGGAGAAAAGAGTCATAAGCTTGATTAACATCATTTGTATCAAGAACATTTTCCCAAGATTGCTGACTCAGTTTTCATCGGAAAATGAAGCGCCAATGCATCCTCGTTTATCTTTCTGATATACTGAAATTCATTTACATTACATCTGCTTATGTTATACTCGCAAAGTGCAAAAATCGGTAAGTGGTCAGTAATGTCATTGAACAAGATGCCACAAGTTAGATTGTAGCGTAATTCATTGGTGAATATATTGTCTATTAATGTAGTTGAGCTATCTGTGATCCTAGTAGGCTTGTCAATTAATGGGTAAAGACCCAAACTATACATTATGTCTAGAAATATTTTAGTATTACTATGAGTCTCATGTTTCAGCAAATCTATGTTAAATATCGTTTTAATAGTTTTAGCATTACTTAAAATATGTTCTGTGTTTTCACAAAAGGTATCTAGGTTTGACCATGGAGTTATGTATTATGTATTTCAGAAATTTCAGGAGTTATGTATTTCAGAAATAGCGATTTTGTCAAATTTTACGTAGTGATAATCCATTAACTTTACCGATTTTCTCAGTGAATTGTAGGTTGGTGTAATACTGACATTTTGACGATAGGTTATTGTAGAAATTGTTTTCTGGATCTATATAATTTTTTTAAATCATGGGGATTATAATCCGAGTATTTGAAGGAATTGAAATTAAATTGTGAGCAGTTATCTATTAATTTATAAAGGTCTTAATAATCTTCAACAGAAGAATTCTTAAACACACATTCATCATCACTAATATTTTGAAATGGAAAAACTTCACAACATGATGTACATTGATAATTTACATTTTTGCAACGGATTAATCTGAATTGTTCTTGTGTTATTTTTGCACATCGTTTATGATAAACTGGTTCACATAGATCACATTTTATGGCATAACTGTTTAACGTTTGGTTGCATATTAGACATGCGTCTAATTTGATCTTTTAGTATTAGCCATCATAATATTAGCCATCATAAATTAAATGTGATAATACAGCGTATATGAACATAGAAAACATTTGCAGGATTTGCACTACCAGACACTAGATAGTAACATACAAGAGTCCATATAACTATGTTCACAACACACATGATCTTCATGGACAATAAGTAAACTCTCTGTCCAAATACTGCCATCTCAGAGTTTGTCCAAATCGTTTTTACATTTGATCATCACTCTATTGGTCTGCTTCGTCTTTTTTACAAAGATGTTGCCGTTCATCGTCCATGTGCCTACTATTTTCCGTTCTTTTTTGAGCCGTCGGGTCTCCGCAAACAGTTCATTATTCTTCTGGGTAAGATGGTCATTCAGGAAGACTGCACTACCTTTCAACATTTCCCGTTTTCGCATGATTTCCGTCTTTTTGTCAGTTGACAAGAACTGGACGATCACAGGCGTCGAGCCATCTTTGCGTTTGGGGAGGTCGTGAGTGGCTGTGATTTCGATTTCAGCCACGGACACGCTCAGCTTCTCTTTCGCAAATTTCACAAAGTTTTACCTCATCGTTGAGGACTCATTGATGTCATTTCCGTCATTTGTTTGAGTGGGTGTCCTCGCAGATCTCGAGCGGGTTGTTGTATGTGTTTGAGTGGGTGTAATCTGAGATCTCGAGCGGGTTGTTGTATGTGCATAGCTATGCAAGTTCAAACCACTTACTATAATGTCACGTTTTCGTGAATGCTGCTCCAATTCGTTCACACGGTTTTCTAGAATTTCGATTCTCTCATCGTTTATCATTCTGAGCAGTTCATTTATCTTCTTCTCGATGGTCGAGTTGCTGTGTTTCAGCTCATCTACAGACTTGCACAGAAATTGCAGTAATGATTTGATGTCGGTTATATCCGTTTCCAAATCGTCATTTCTCGGCGGCATGGTGGTTGTTGAGCGATAATGTGGGTCGGTTGACGTGGCGAATTTTAGTTTCGTGTTAACTACTCACACAAAGCACGAAAGAGAGGCAACTGTATACCCTGCATGTTTCTGAGTTTTAACTGGACGTCACAATGATGCTTGAAAGTCGACAGATTGTAGCGTCATCACGAAATGTTTTTATTTTATAGCAGTGATTTTGGAACCGTGTCTACCGTCGCGGTTGACATCTCAATCAAGTGATTGAGGGCATTACAACTAAAACGCATATATGGAATAAAATAATTTAAATGATAAATAACATTAAGAACAATATAATTATGTAAGTATGAAATGGGATTAAAATAGTTAAATAATAAATTAAGGTATACAATGAATTAAATATGACAAAATAATAATAATAACTATTGAATAAGATTAAAACCGGTAAACATATAATTCTATCTTGTGTATTCCTCTAGGAAAAGGAAGGTCTTTAATTGCCGTTCAAAACTGGCGCAGCTGTTAGAGTTTCTAATGTTAGCGGGCAAATAGTTCCAAAGAGTAGCCGCTGCTTTGGCGAACGTGCGGTCACCGTATGTAGCTGTTCTAGTTCTAGGCACAGTCAATGAGATGGTAGATTCGGATCGTATACTATAGTGAGCGTGTTGGCCTGTGAATGGACAGCCTGCTGGGCGGAGCATAGTCCGCCATGAATGTTGTCAGTAACATTGCTACTAAATGTGTTCACTGCGCCTGCTATCGACCGTAGAACCAACAGTTAGTGCACCTAAGCTAACGCCCGTTAAACCAACGTTTACTGTACCTAAGCGATTGCCCGTTTGTGCGTGTGTGTGTATGCGTGTGCCTGTGCCTGTGCGCGTGCGCGTGCGCGTGCGCGTGCGCGTGCGCGTGCGCGTGTGCGTCTGTGTGTGTATGTTTGTTTGTGTGAGTGTGTGTGTATGCCAATGTTGAGTAATAATTCGTGTGTGTTGTTTGTGGCCGTGGGTGTGTAAGTGAGTGTGCACGTGCATGTGTGCGTGCATGCGTGCGAGTACCCATTTTCAGTAATGACTTTTGTATTGGGTTAGGCTATGACTCTGGTTTGTGTCTAAGACCATCTTGTGTAATATGATCACTCGTGCCCATAGTATCCACGGGCCATGTTCATATTTCCAAAGCGTAATGTAATAGGAACCATTTTGAGAAAATGTTCTCCTCCTCCTCATTAAAAAAATAACAACCTACAAGTACAGTAATGCCCATAACAATAGTCAACCGTGATAACGTTTACGTAACATTTTAGATTAGATTTTTTAACAATACATTCAACATTAGCTTCTTGTTGTCATACAAATCATCTTGTATTGTCAAACAAATCGAAACAATTCGTCAGGCACATGTCTTGTTTCAATTGTAACAACATCAGTAAACATGAATTTAATCAGGTTATTGTTGGCAACTTCACAGTTGGATCGTGCACAATTTAAATAAAAAAATTAAAAGCACAAATCCACTCAAGTGTAAAATTATTATACAAATAATTATTGAGCGTTATGCAACATAAATTTCTATAAAATTACACTTATATAAAGTAACTTAAATGTAGAGTAACCTATATTCACTAAAAAGACATGTGACCACCACACACACACAATAAGAGGCGCTTTACATTGAAATCAATTAAATAAATATTGTATCATAATTATCTGAGATACGCAGACGACACAACTCTAAACGCAGGAACAAAGGAGGACCTGACAGAAATCATGGAAAGAGTAAGGAAAACAAGCGAGAAAGCAGGCCTATGTTTTAAAGACGAAGGTCATGACTACTGGAGATATTGGAGAGGTGGCAGTGGACGGAAAAAGCGTGGAGGTGGTAACGAAATTTGTATTTCTAGGAGCATTGATCACCAAAGATGGACTATGCGACAAAGAGATACGCAGAAGAATTGCAATGGGCAAAGCCGCAATGGGAGGACTAACAACAGTATGGAAAGACAGAGGGATTACGCTTCAGACTAAAGTGAAACTGGTGAAGGCCTTGGTATTCCCAATTGTATTGTATGGAGCGGAGACTTGGACGATGAGAAAAACCGAGAGGAAGAAAAGTGACGCATTTGAGCTGTGGTGCTGGAGACGAGTGATGAGAGTGTCATGGATGGAGAGAAAAACAAACGTATGGGTGCTCGATAACGTCAAACCAAAATGGACACTGGAATCAAGGGTGATAAAGGCGGCATTAAGCTATTTTGGACATGTGGTGAGAAAAGAACGTGGAATGGAGAATGATGTGATGCTTGGGGGAATGAGAGGGAAAATAAGGCGAGGGAGACCAAGAACAAAATGGCTAGACACTATCAAAGACGTAAAGGGCCCCTCTATTAACATTATGAGACGGGACGCCAGAGAGCGAGTGGAATGGAGAGGAGCTACCGCGGCTGTCGCCAGGGGTCGGACACGACTCGACGGCACAAGGTGACAAGGTGATCATAATTACCTTACTGACATACAGTAAAATGAATTAATTAGACTATAATTGAATTATATTAAAATAAATACATTACATTAAATATTAACAGTGTATGTTAAACCATTCCTGAAAAACGGTGCGTGGTAAAAACATTTAAGCATTTTGACAGTGTTATAAATACCATGGTATTACCGAGTTTTTTTTGTAGCGATTTGTGTTAGCTTAATCAGATGATATAATTGCACCAAGAACTTTTGCTTGAATAACTCTTTCTATATTAGTCCCATTTATCTCAATATACGGCAGAGATTCAACATATGTTCTATCTCTACTGCAACATAACCATCTATTGTGTCTCGTTCCTACTAATGCGCATATCATTATTATTATCACTATTATTATGACACAGCAGAGTAATGTTAGCTGAATCCTGTATTACAGATACTCTGTTTTGGTTGCATATTCCAAACATTGTGCGGTCATCAACATATTTATAAATAGAGCAAACTGTTCGTAAATCATTTATATGAACCAAAAAGTTCCATGAGGAGTGCCTCCAAAGGGTAACATAATTCTGAAATAGCATCCCCTATCTTGACTCTCTGCTCACGGTCTTAGAGAAACGCTGCCGTCCATCGGGCCAGGTGCACCGGTAGTTCCATTCTAACCAGTTTATCTGTGTTGAGCGTCTGCATGTTTCAGTAAGCAGACAACCGGGAGCTGTGTGAGCCACTGGCCCGTTTAGTAACACACGTTTCTCGGGTGAATGGTTCACAAAAGTCTACAAAAAAGGATGTTTCCACAGTTCAGCCCGGTAAAACCATTTGATTTGAGAGATACTAAGTTCTAGCACCTTTACTGTTTTAGTGGAGTTGGTATAGAATACAGTTGCACCTCGTATTACGTGGTCACTATACGAAAATAGTCACCCTGGAACAGCGAGTCCCAAGTGAGTTCCATAGTAAAGTATGTGACATTACTACAGTCGCCTCACTAATCAAGGATACGATCAGCACACGATCGGCCGACTCAATCCCGCCCTGGCACGTTAACCTCCCCCTGACATACTCCCTTCTTGGCTCGCTCACCTCCTCCCCCTGACTCACTCCCTCCGTGGCTCGCTGGCCTCCTCTCCCTGACCCACTCCCTCCCTGGCTCGCTCGCCTTCTCCCCTGATCCACTCCCTCCCAGACTCGCTCGCCTTCTCCCCTGATCCACTCCCTCCCAGACTCGCTCACCTCCCCATGACTTATTCCCTCCCTGGATAAATCGCTTCCTCTCCCTGACTCACTCCCTGCCTGGCTAAATCACCTCCTCTCCCTGGCTCACTCCCTCCCTGGCTCGCTTACCTCCCCCTGACATACTCCCTACCTGGCTAACTCACCTCCCCTCGTTTACTCCCTCCCTGGCTCGCTCGCCCCCTTCCCGTTGCTCGCTCACCTTCCCTGACTTATTCCCATCTTGGCTGGCTCGCCTTCTCCCCCTCATCCACTCCCTCCCAGACTCGCTCACCTCCCCATGAATTATTCCCTCCCGGAATAAATCGCTTCCTCTCCCTGACTCACTCCCTCCCTGGCTTGCTCGCCTTCTCCCCAACCCACACCCTAACCTTGCATACTCGTCTCCTCTCCTGACTCACTCCCTACTTATTCCCTCCCTGGCTTACTAGCGTCCTCCCCCTGACCTACTCCCTACCACCCTCCCTTCTCACCCTAACTCTGTCACAGACAGGCAGTTAGTACAGTATATGTAGGTATGTCTGTCTGTCTGTGTCTTATGCATCTACCTCTCTGCCCAGCTCTTTATCAGCCGCCATTCCGGTGCACCCGCTATTCACCTATCACAAACCTTCATTCCTGCCCACAGTTCTCCTCCCCTAGGTCCCTTGTTCCCTTACTATACTCTAGTATCCCCTCCGCATCCACCACAGGTGCGGAATCAGAATTTGAGCTACAGCTAGGAGCACATTGTTGTGAGTCCACCGTAACAGTCTAAATCTACCTCGACATATTCCGAACAAAAATAGTAAAGGTTATAATATCAAGTGGTGGATGGAATAATTGATTGTCACCCAAACCTTAATGTTGTTTTTGTACGTGTGAGAAATAATATCAAGAAAATTACGATGGAAAACTGCTGATCTCCCCTGGCCGAGAAATGATTGGCAGGGCTTTTTCCTGGCTATATGTTTAGCTCATTGCCATACACAACATTCAACCAATGTGTGTGTGTGTGTGTGTGTGTGTGTGTGTGTGTGTGTGTGTGTGTGTGTGTGTGTGTGTGTGTGTGTGTGTGTGTGTGTGTGTGTGTGTGTGTGTGTGTGTGTGTGTGTGTGTGTGTGTGTGTGTGTGTGTGTGTGTGTGTGTGTGTGTGTGTGTGTGTGTGTGTGTGTGTGTGTGTGTGTGTGTGTGTGTGTGTGTATTTACCACAGCGTGAGCGGTGTTACTTTTTACTATTTTAGATAGCGACTTGTATCGTGCCGTGACTGTCTAATGAGATGTGTTCGACCTTCCAACCAACGTGAAGTTGACGATTGATTGATGGTGCTTCTGTGCGTTTCACCGCAAAATAAACAAGCGCAAAAACGCCGAATGTCTGCTTTCTTTGCTGTTTTTATTCCCAAGTTGACAGTGTTTACAAAAGTAGTTTTTGTTTATCTTCATGAAGTTTGAGCACATACTTTATTTGAAATCTGAGTGCGGTTCATAACCTCAGCCCCACCATATAATCATTGCACGACTCCATATTATATTATCTATCAAATGTTTTTGGTCTATCACTCCAGACAAATCTACAAACGTATTCATATCGACAGTCTAAGCTGTTACTCTCCCGTATCCAGAAGATTCTTACGGCGTGTTTCGTTCAACCGCCACAGCTAGTATTACTGCCTATCGCCTGTGCTACACAGAGCATTCTTATGTAGTCTATTTCTTGAACTGAAGCCAATAATTAGCAGTTCAACTGATATTTACGGTCGAACTGATAAAGCCTACTTCGATTGAACAATCTGTTTAATCGCAATTAATGACCATGCAAATAATGCTTTACAGTTGTTAAGGGTGTAGTTCGATCATTTACTAACATACACATCCGAAAAATCATGTAACACTAATCATAAATCATATTACTAAATTACGCTGCTGCTGATCAAGAATAAAACAAACACAAACATCCTGGTCATTTAGTGTCGTGTTGTTATTTTATAATAACAACGACAATAACATTGCAACACGCTCCGGATGACAAGTGGGAAAGGAAGCAATTGGCCTATCGACAGTCAAACAAAAACACTACAGGTGAATTATAATTAAAAGCATCAGATAAATATAAAATAAATAAAGCTATGTATTATATATAATTATTATTATATATATATATATATATATATATATATATATATATATATATATATATATATATATATATATATATATATATATATATATATATATATATATATATATATATATATATATATATATATATATGTATATATATATATATATATATATATATATATATATCTATGTGTGTGTGTATACAGACCACATTCTTTACAATCCACATATCAGTTCGAAGTAACGTTTTTAAAAGTAGTAAAATTTCGAATTAATTGTATGTTCGTTATACAATTGTAATGAACTACATAATAATTTATATAAAATTTATTTATTTAACTTCCTATCACTTCTTCACTTCACTTTCCCATAACCCGTAAGGATCGTTGGGACACCATTGATGACTTTCTAACCAGCTCTCTCCACGTTTCCCTGTTCTCGACAGCCCTCTGGGAGTCAGCGAACTCCATTCCTGTCCACTCTTTGATGTTGTCTTCCCACCTCTTCTTCTGTCTACCTCTTCGTCTCCCCCCTCTTACGGTACCTTGCAAGATAGTCTTTGCAAGACCAGATGATCGTGATACATGACCGTACCACTTCAGTTTACGCTTCTTAACTGTTGTAAGAAGGTCATCATATGGTCCGATGGCTTCTTTGATCTTGTTGCGGACAGCTTCGTTAGTAACATGGTCTTTGTATGATATGCGCAAGATCTTCCGAAAGCATCTCATTTCCATGGCTTGTATCCTCTTCTGTAGATCTGCTGAGAGGGTCCATGTTTCACAAGCGTACAGAAAGATGGACATGACAAGGGAGCGCATCAGCCTTATCTTCGAACTGACCGTGATGTTTCTGTCGTTCCATAAGGGTTTCAACCTTGTTAGTGCTGCTGTTGTCTGTGCAATCCTGGCAAGTATCTCCGGTTTGGAACCCTCATCTGTGATAATTGATCCCAAGTACCTGAAGCTTGTTACTGTCTGAAGTCTCTGTCCATTAACTTTGACCTCTGTGCTGATGCCTTGTGTGTTGTTCGTCATCAGTTTGGTCTTTTCGGCACTGATCTCCATGCCGTATGATGTAGATGTTTTTTCAAGGCGCTCCACTAAATTGACTAGTTCTTGTTCATCTCCTGCTAAGCCGTCGATGTCGTCAGCAAAACGAAGGTTGGTGATTGTCCTGCCTCCAATGCTGACAGTGCCTTGATGGTTTTCTAAAGCATCAGTCATGATCCTTTCCAGAAAAATGTTGAAGAGCGTTGGTGATAGTAGGCATCCTTGTCGAACTCCGACTGTTGTTCGAAACCAGTCTCCTATGCTGCTGTTGAAGGTTACTGCACTGGTGGCATTGTCATATAGGTGTTCAATGGTTCGGACAAGCTTGGAACCAATGTTGTACTTCCTCATGGTTGCCCATAGGGCCGCATGCCATACCTTATCAAAGGCCTTCTTGAAATCTATAAAGACATGATACAGGCTTTGCTGATGTTGAAGGTGTTTCTCGCAAAGGATTCTAAGGTTGAAGATATGTTCACTGGTGCTCCGTCCTGCTCGAATACCCGCTTGTTCTTCAGCGATAATCTCTTCTGCCTGGGGTTTGAGTCTGTTGAGTAGTATCTTCAACATGACTTTGCTCGGGTGGCTGATGAGGCTGATTGTTCTGTAATTTTGGCACATCTGTAGGTTGCCTTTCTTGGGAAGTGTTATGATCAGTGACTGAGTCCATGGGGTGGGCCATTTTCCTGTCTGCCAGATCTTGTTGCAGATTGTTGTAAGTGTGGTAATCAAGGCTTCTCCCCCAGCTTGAACCAGTTCTGCTGGTATGTTATCAATTCCAGCTGACTTTCCTTTTTTCAGAGACTTTACTGCAGCCTCCACTTCCTCACGAAGAATGGGGTAGTCGTCCTCTTCAGTAGTCTGTGTACAATTTAGTACTACTGGGTCTCCGTTGGTGTTGTGGCTGTACAATTCTGAGCAGTATTCTGTCCATCGATTGAGGATCTGCTGTTCTTCTGTCAGGCATTTCCCTGATTTGTCTTGGATAGTGGTAGTTATCCCTTTCTTCACTGATGTCAGGTCTTTCACTATTTGATAAGCCTTCTTGCTGTTGTTCTTGCTCAAGCTGTCTTCAATTTCACAGCATTGTTCTGCTATCCAGTTATCTTTTGCTCTTCTCATATCTTGTTTAATCTTCTTGTTGACTTCTCTGTATTTTGCTGCACCTTCAGGATCACATTTTCTCCTTTTCAATTCCCTTCTTTTGTCACAAAGATCTAGGATGTCTGTTGTGACCCATGGTTTCTTTGTCCGACGGTGTTTTCCAAGGATCTCGTGGGCTGTGTCGGTCACTATTTTGTTGAAGGTGTTGGTCAGCAAGTTCACGTCGGTATATTTGTCATCCAGTATGATAAGTGGTGCAAATTTCCCACCTATCATTGCTTTGAATGCTTCTGCTACATCAGGATCCTTAAGTTTCTCGATGTCAAATTTGATTCTTGTTGGCTTTGGTTTGCTGATCCTCTTCAGGCGAATGTGGAAGGATGTCATCAGCAAGTCGTGATCACTTCCGATATCTGCTCCTGGAAAGCTTCGTGTCCTGGCAATGTTCACTCCTGTGTGAAAGCGCCGTTTCACCAAGATGTAGTCGATCTGATTGTGATGTTTTCCATCTGGGCTGTGCCAGGTCCATCTTCTAGATGTTTTGTGTGGGCCAAATGTGTTAGCCAGCATCAGCTCATTGTACATTGCAAATTCGAGGAGCCTGTGACCTCTCTCATTTGTTTCCGTGTTGCAGAAAGGTCCGCAAGTGTCTTGCCAGTTGTTCTGCGCATCCTTTCCCACTTTTGCATTCCAGTCTCCTAGTACAATAAGATTGTCTTTCTTTGGCGTTTCCTCTATGACTTCTTGCAGCTGGCCATAGAAATCTTCCACCTCACTGTCGTCATAATCAGACGTTGGGGCATAAACTTGTATGACTGTCATGTTGAAGGGAGTTGCCTTCAGGCGGATGGTGATGAGCCTGCTGGAGATAGGGCGACAACCCATGACAGTGTTCACGATATCTTTGTGAACAAGAAACCCAACGCCTTGTTCGTGTTTGTCCTTCTTGCCACTGAAGTAGACCTTGTGTCCTTCTTCGGTCGATGTTTCACCAAAGCTTTTCCATCGCATCTCGGCGAATCCAAGCAGGTTCCATCTGTATCTCTCCATCTCATGTCCTATCACTACACATGCCATTGCCCATCTTCGAGTGTAAACATTTAGTAGCCATCATAAAGTGAAATTATCAATTAACGTATCAAAATTGCATTTTCTCAACTTCAAAAAACGATGGCCACTTTGGACCCGTCTTTGTGGAAACGTTTATCCCCATAATATCACTTATATGTCCCTGTTGTACTCGGTAGGCAAAAAGCAACTATCTGGACCCCAAAACTTGTTGATACCTGGTATGATATTATTTTTGTTTCGATTTTTATGCATCATTTTGTATACTTGACAAAAGGGCGAAAAACCTGGCACCTCCAATGAACACGTATAATTTTCCTTCCATTCAAAATATTCATTATAGATGGTGTAATTCTTGTTGATTTTTTGAAGATATTTCCTCAGGTCCTTCGGTGAAGAATAATCTTTGACGTTGATGTAGGAGACAAGTTTTATAGTCGGCACCTCCCAGAACAACCGGCATAATGCTTTGCTGAAGACGTGTCCAAACTTTCTCGGTGATGTAATCGGTACATAGCGAATTCTCGAAAGCAAGGTAAAACGTGTGCGTCTTAAAGAGACAAAAAAGCTGTCGGTCCCTTCTCTAGGGTGTCCATGCCAGGGAAAGTAAACTATCCGGCACAGGGGGTAGATGTGTAACCTGCTGTGGACTCCATCTCGCATGAGCCACTGCAGAAGCGTCCACATTTATAAGTCGCGAATCGCGGTCCAAGAATGCGTTATTTTACGACCCACGACTTACACCTGTATAAATGTGTCAGTTGTTATGCAACCACGCCCACTTGATAAACGCAACTAGAATGTTAAAACGCCGTTCCGAGTATGCACAAGCGTCAAGAAGCAGTGAACCCGCTTAACCACATAGGAAGTAATGAACTGAGATGAAAAAGCTCACAGATTGTTCAACATTAAAAGAGCTAGATTGATGGGACTAAATCATATGTAGGAATGTGTTACATTCAATTACCTTCTACGCAGAAGTTATAAAGGTCAGACATGGATAGAGAAATGACACCTTTTCACGTCGTTCCAAAGTTGATTGTTATTTTGCATATGCCATGTGAAATGCAACAGCTAAATGTGTGCGTTTAAGTTAGTAAGTAATAAGTAACTGTTCAAATCGAGATGCACGGTATGTAGCATCATTGTTTGAATATGTATTATCAGCACGGCTAACCAGTGATTGGTCCAGTGTAGCCAATTGCCTACAGTGATGACCTGACTCCAGAGTCCTGTACATATTAGTTGACCACATCTACCAATTTTAACCAGTCACACCTTTCAGGGCCGTCCTCGGTGTTTTCAAAAGGAGTGGTCGGGTATATACAATTCATCTGGGATTTCTGGGTGGTTCTCTCAAAAAGGGTGTTGGTTCGACCCCCCGAACCCCCTGACGACAGTCACGCCTTTCTATATGTATGTGTAATGTCGTTAAACGATTGAGCTTGTTCTATGTCATTGTAGAACTCAGTTTTGTATATGCATGAGACCACAGATATACCTATTGGCATTGATGGCTGGCATCACCATGAGCAACTGTGTTAATGTGGCAACGGACGACATGTGGCATTGTTGGCCCGGTGTTAGTGACTGTAGGCAAAAGACCACACCCGCTGGTGATGTGCTCGTTCCGAGTGAGTGATCTCATGAACAATAACAGCACCTTAAAAGTCAACATGCCAACTTGCCACTGCTGTCACACAGTTTCTCACGGACGCGTGTGTGAGCGACGTCGTGATACTATCTACGTATGTCGGGGACGGAATACTGGCAGTTATAGTAATGTGTTGTGAAGGTCTACGTAACTTAAAACAATCGAAAACACGAATGGCATTGCGAACAATTGTACATAATAACTATAAAGGGTAATTCGCTTGTTTGCAGAAAGCGTATTGGGGGGGGGGGGGGTGGTGAATAAAAAAAAACCGGGTGTTACAACTCCTTCCTTTCCATCAAAAGTCTGTGTGAACACAACTTAGCTCCATTAGAGTAAGATTGTTTACGTTGGCCCGTTAAACAACGAAACAATTTGCGTAAATATGGCCTCCACTGCATGAATAGCGCTCTGCGTCTAACGTCACAGTTGTTCCCATGTTGTTTCGGTTGGTGTAACCCGAGAAATATAATACATTCATGTCACAACAATCGGTATTCACAGTAGGAAGTCGTAATCGTACTAATCTTATGGTATGTAGAAGACATCTGCTATGCAAGTATAACTTACTTAATATTATAATATAGTTTACCAAAGGCCTTCGCGGGCCAGGACTTATAAAAGAAGAATATAAAAGGGTAATTATTTCGAAGTATATTATTACAAAACAATTGAATGATATTGTGCAACCATCAATTATTTAGGTTTCTTCCAACGATTGAATAATGTGTCTTACATAATGGAAAACTGAGAAATAGCAACGTTTTTACATGCGCTAAACTGATGTTCTGAAGAGGCTATTTGTTTTACGCATTTGATATAACATTTAACAAGACTTAACAATATTTAATAAGATTGCCATTCAAGGCAAACGCCCAGATGGCACTTGGACAAGGAAGCCATTGGTTTCTCGAGTGTCCTACATTTTCCATCTATGTGTAACCTGTCCTCCTGAGATATGTGTCAACTTTGTTTTTAAACATATTCACGCTGCTAACAGCACACAATATGTAGATGATTTGTTCCATTCAATGATTGTCAGCTGCGAGAAAGAGTACTTTCAGATATCTAATCTACACTGACCCTTTACTAAAGCTACTTCGTGTTCTCTAGTTCTACAATCTTTCCTTAGTGAAAAAAATATATCTATCAATCTTTTCATACCAATTTAATATCTTAAAAACTGTTGGTCTGTTCATAACCTACTTACAAGTAGGGTTGTTGAACCACATTCTCTTAGGCGTTCACCATTTCTGGAAGTATCTTAGTTGCTCTCCTCTGTAATCGTTTAAGCGTATCTATATCCTTCTTACGATAGTTGGTCTCCATGCGTGTATACTGTGTTATAAATAAAGCCTAGCTATTGATTTATACAGAGGTATAATTAACGTTTTCCCTGGTATGTTATATTTCTCCTAATCAACCCAATACTTTGATTACCCTTTGAAGCTGCAATACCACACTGCTCTGAAACTTTCACATCAAAACTTATTGTTACTCCTAATTTCTTTTCTTTTTCTCGAACCCTTTTTAAATAATGGTATGATGTTTGCTTCTTTCCATTCAGAAGGAACCACTCCATCTTTTAATGATAAGTTGAACACTCTTGCAAGTGGTATACTAACTTGTTCTACTGTTTCCGTTATTAGTCTTGGAGGAATTCTATCCACTCCTAGTGGTTTATTATCCTTCATTGCCTTTATTTTCTTAACTACCATTTCTGGGATAACAATTAACTGCCCTAAATACCCCGATTTAGCCTCCTGAAATTTAGCATCTGAAAGTTGTAGTGAACTAATATCCTCTCTAGTTAAAACTGAACTGAAGTAACCATTTAGGTTTTCTGCCATTAAAAAAATATTTTGATACTCTATTTCCAACCCTGTTTGCTAGTGGTCCAACCTTGTCTCGTCAGTTTGTTTACTGCTGACATATACTTGCTGTCATGTTTTAGGTTACATGTAAATTTTTGCTCATAGCTTCTTTTAAATTATCAAGTTTCAGTCGTAGCTGCATTAAGTGCCTCTTTGTAATTTGTGTAGTCTTCATCCTTTCCAATTCACTGAGTCAAAGTAGTCACAAAGGCCAGACGTGGCTAGCGAAATAACACCTTTTTATAGGAACATCGTGTTTGAGCATATTCACATCGTTCCAAATGCCAAAGCTAATATTTTTGTGGTCCAGATAGTAAGTAATAGGTCATTGTTCAAATTGAGATGCACATGCTGTAGCATCATTGTTTGAATTTTTATTATCAGCATGACTAATGACTTAACCTACTGGGACTGGTGACTTGACAACATCCATTGTAGTCAATTTGTAAAACAGTGACGCCCTGACTTCAGGGTACTGCAAAGAGTCGTTGGCCACATCCACCATATTCAACCAGTCACACCTTTCGTTCGAACCCACCGAACCCCCTGGGGAGGGGCCTAATTTATGCGTCTTTACCCACATACCATGGTGACCAACTTTCGACAGGAACTGCTCAGCCAGTTCCACGTGGTGCAGGGCGATAATTTATTATTCCTCAAAGTCGAAGGTCAAAAGAGAACAGTGCTAGCCACGCCGGATGTTTGGTCTACTGCCTTCTGTTTTTCAAGTCGTTAACGACATGAACACAGACCCGCCTACCTTTCTCTCCTTTGTAGTTGTCCCTCGAGGTAACTGCGGTAGCCATTGGGTCCAGCCAATGATTCAAGACATGTAGATTAGCTTTATATTTAAGTGAGGCGCGGTGGTTGTGTGGTAGGTTGTCGGACTTTCGGTCGAAGGGACCGGAGATCAAAACCACGTATTGCCATTTCGATACTTGGGAACTTTTGCTTGCGTCCTTCGGGAGAGACACTAAAAAACGTTGGTCCCTTCTATATGGCATCTATGCCAGGGGAAGTAAAATATCCCACACAGGGGGTAAATGTGCAACATGCTGTGGACTCCATCTCTCATGAGCCACTGCAGAAGTGTCCATGACGCGGCTCAGTCATTTGTGCTAATTACCTCGCCATAAGATACGATTGAATTAATTTTTGTTTTAAAATAATACACACATATAAAACACACCGAAACACGTACGTTGGATGTTGTTTTCTTCTGAAAAGGGAATTCTTCAGTATATAGGCATATGTCAATAATTTATAAGTCGTGACTCGTGGTCCTTGAATACCTCATTTCACGATCGACAACTTCCAGCTGCATAAATCCTGTCAGTAGTAATATAACCACGTCGTATCTAGCATATTAAATTATTTCGAACGAACCCCCCGAACCCCCTGAGGACGTCAAACGATTGAGCTTGTTCTATGTCATTGTAGATCTCAGTTTTGTACACGTCTGAGACCACGAAAAGACTTTTGGCTGTGATGGCTGGCACCACCATGAGCAACTTTGTTGATGTGGCAACGGACGACATGAGACATTGCAGGCCCGGTGTTAGTGACTGGAAGTAATACACAATACCCAGCTTGCATTGTCATTTGCCCCAGGATTTCATCAAACACGTAGTTTGAGTTGAATTATATCAGACGGGTGCGCAATCTTGGGGGGGGGGGCAAATTAAGACCAGTAGAATGTGGTAGCTGAAACTCTGATCCACGTTCTAGTCCTCGTTCTTATTTGAGGAACAGCTCATCACATTGCAGACATATATTTGAGTTCCCTTGATCGAACTAGGCAATGTTCTGGTCCCTATCTGGAGTGTTGCGAACTTCTCACAGAGCTGAACCCACTTCCAGCTTTTCCAAGGATATCTTTAATCGGGAAAGGACAGGCTGTTGTACCTGTTTTGCACTAGCAAGGGACTCAACCTCCATCCGGAAGAAGGTAGATTCATCACTACGGCGCATGGAGCGAAGAGTTTTGACAGTTATGGCATCTATTATCTTGTTCATTAGCAGCTGACAATGACATGATTTGCTGGAATTAACATGTCTAGGGTGATTCACTCAGACTATAAGCATGATAGAACAAGCAATGACCAAACATTAATCCAAAGAAGAAGTTGAACTGTTTCATGTGGGTCTGCACTGGTGCCACTCTACCTGATAAATGTACCACAAATAGTGTCCATTGATATGCGTATCTAGTGGAAAACAAGGGATATTTTGTTGCTTGTGCGTAACTAGTGGACGACAAAGCATATGTCGTTGTTTATGATGTAGGATTGAATCACTGACTGACTGAGATATGCCATTGTCTGGAAAACGTACATGGATCAACGAATCACGCCCTGGGGCTTGGCCAAATATTGGTATGGTCCAAGCCTACCTGACCTTTAAATTTGTTCCTGTAATCTTATCCACATTATATGAGCTATTGTTATATTTAGAGTTACATTTATTTATTGTACTATATTGATTTGATGAGTATTATAATTAATTTAATATTTTTAATAAATGTGTCTATCTAGCAGTTGTAAGCCATGTTTTAAAGTTGGTCATCCAATTCATGTCATTGGTTCTGACCCTTTATGGATGAAATATATTGTTATTATGTTTTATTATTAGTATTATTATTACTAGCAAAATACAAATTCTACACTGCCATAACAACAATATTAATAATTCACGATAAATGCATGATAAATAACATTATGATAGAACTATTCATATATGCATGGATAGATGGTGCATCCAGTCATTGCCTCTACGTAATGACTACGAAGAGTAGTTCGACTGTACGTAGAAATTTTTACGGTGGTGTGAATTTCGAAAAAAATAATAGTGTTGCAACTCCTTCCTGGGGTACCAATCCCTGCTAAGTCTGCCTGGACACAGATTAGCTCCATTACGGTAAGATTGATTACGTGGCCCGTTACGTTGATACGTAGTTAACGAAACAATTTGCATAAATATGGCATCCATTGCTGGAATAGCGCTATTCGTGGAACGTCACAGTTGGCCCCATTTTGTTTCGGTTGGTTTACCCTGAGCTGTTCTAAACGCAGTCACATGTGAGAAAATAACGAGACTTTCCAAGCAATCGGCATTCCTGAATGTGAATTCGTAATCGTAAAGGTAATCATAAACACAACGTAGATTAAACTGTAAAATGTTTACTCACATGTTTCTTTCTTGGCGGCTCAACCAATGGAATTCGATAGAAAGAGAGAGAAGGTCGCTTAACAAAACTGCGCTGGTATCACTGTGCGATGTGGCACATTTAGTGTACGACTTCCGACTCGGACGAGTTCCATTAATCATCATAGTAGTCGTAGCCAACCAGACGGTTGCATAGGGCGGAGCATAGTCGGCCGCGAATGTTGCCAGCAGCTTTGTTACTAACTGTGCAGCGTAAATGCATAGAACCGAAGGTTACTGCACCGACTTGGACGAGTTCCATTAATCATGATAAACCAGACGGTTGCATAGGGCGGAGCATAGTCGTGCTATACGATGTGATCAACTAGCCTGTATTTTCAAATCTTAGTCTTAGTAAAACCACGACTTTTGTTTCCGTTTAGGCCTCTGTCGACAGACCAATGATCTATTCGAACACATATTTGGCCGTTGTGGCCCGGAGACTTATTTGAAATCTCCGATGTGGCACTATATTAAAAATGTTTGCTGAGCCCTGCGCTCATTAAATAAAAACATATTTGGCTATAGGGCGATAGCTTAGATACAGTAAATATTGGTTCACCGGGCGATAGCTTAGATGCAGTAAACGTTGGTTGAACGGACGATAGCTTAAGTGCAGTAAAATTTGGTTCAACTGAAGATAGCGTAGATGCAGTAACCGTTGGTTCTATGCATTAACGCAGCACAGTTAGTAACAAAGCTGTTGGCAACATTTGTGGCTCCATGGGAAGTTCCCATCACTCCAGATAGGCACCAGAACATTGCCTAGTTCGATCAAGGGAAGTCAAATATATGTCTGCAATGTGATAAGCTGTTCCTCAAATAAGAACGAGGACTAGAACATGGATCAGAGTTTCAGCTACCACATTCTACTGATCTTACTTTGTCCCTCCCCCCAAATATTGCGCACCCGCCTGATAGCATTCAACTCAAACTTCGTGTGTGATGATATTCTGGTACAAATGACACTGCAAGGTGGGTGTTGTGTACTACTTACAGTCACTAACACCGGGCCAGCAATCGCTCACGTCGTCCGTTGCTACATCAACAAAGTTACTCATAGTGATGCCAGCCATCGATACCAACAGGTCTTTTCGTGGTCTCAGACGTGTACAAATCTGAGATCTACAATGACATAAAACAAGCTCAATCGTTTACCGACATTACACATACATATAGAAATGTAGGCCCGTCCTCAGGGGGTGGGGGGGGGTGTTCGAACGAACCCCCCTTTTTGAGAGAACCACCGAGAAATACCCGGCTGATTGTATACGCCAGATCACCCCATTGAAAACCCGAAGGACGGGCCTGAAAGGTGTGACTGGTTGAATATGGTGGATGTGGCCAACGACTCTCTGCAGTACTCTGAAGGCAGGGCATCACTGTTTGGCAAATTGACTACACTGGATGTCGTCAAGTCACCAGTCCCAGTAAGTTAAGTGGCTAGTCATGCACATACTAGAAATTCAAACAATGATGCCTCAGCACGTGCATCTAAATTTGAACAATGACGTATTACTTACTATATAGAACACAAACATTCTAGCTTTGGCATTTAGAACGATGTGAATATGCTCAAATACGATGTTCCTATAAAAAGGTGTTATTTCTCTAGCCATGTCTGGTCTTTGTGACTACTTTGGCTCAGCGAATGTGTGTAAATATGCTAAAGAATTCAATGCGCCCGCAGCGTGTCGTTCGCTGAATAGATGCTCCGTTTTAGTTCTTCCTGATGCGGATGCTTCTGCGTAGACAGTAGTTCAGTGCAACACATTCCTACCAATCATTTAGGCCCACCGGTCTAGCTCTTTTAATGTTGAACAAACTGTGATTTTGTCATCTTAGTTTGTAATTTAATACGCGGATTTAGCGGAGTCACTGCTTTTTGACGGTTGTGCATACTAGACACGACATGGTTATATTACCACTGACATGATTTATGCAGCTGTATGTTGTCGATCGTGAAATGAGGTATTCAAGGACCACGAGTCACGTATTATGAGTTATTGACATATGCCTGTATACTGAAGAATTCCCTTTTCAGAAGAAACCAGCATCCAACATACGTATTTCGGTGTGTTTTATATGTGTGTATTATTTTAAAACAAAGATTAATTCAATCGTATCCTCTGGCGAAGTAGTTAGCAGAATTAACTGAGCCGCGTCATGGACACTTCTGCAGTGGCTCATGAGAGATGGAGTCCACAGCATGTTGCACATTTACCCCCTTTGTGGGATCTTTTACTTCCCCTAGCATAGACGCCATATAGACGCTCGTACATTGATGATGGTGGTGACAAGGAAAATAAAAGATATACAATAAATATAAAAAATAGACCGATTATTAACGTTATTAAGTATTATGACATATATTTAAAATATATACAAGGCAAGCAATGGATAATGTTTATACATTATTACTCAGTGACTACATGAAACAACATAATTTACACTATATAAATAATATACCCACTAAATTATAGACTGGTTCCGTTCAAATAATTTAAGATATGTTGATAATCTTGATGGACATTGGAACAAACCTGTTCAGTGTCTTCGCTTTCTTTGCAGTGAAAGCTCTTAGTCACCTGCCTGATGGTAGTGTCTCATAGTACTGTGAAAGGATGTGACACAAGTCAGTCGTGATTTGTAAACAAACTTACTTCCCCTATTGACAAAACTGTTCAAACTGCCTCCATTCTTAAGACTCACATCAAAAGATCTTAGTCTGAACATGCAGAACATTCTCTGATGACATTTCTTTACATTGCAGTTTGTGTTAGATTCAAAAGTTAGTTTATTATCCAAAACAGTGCCAATATATTTATACTCATTCACTTTTTCCACAGTCACACCCCCTATAACAAGCTCACCCACACATTCATTCCTTCTAAAGTCTACTACCATCTCCCTGGTCTTTTCCACATTCAAGTCTAGGTAGTTGTCCTTACACCATCTTGTCACTTCAGTGACCTGCTGCTCAAAATGACTGTCTGAATTTCAAAAATCTGCCTAGGCAGAGTCATCAGATTAGTTGTACAAGCTGCACATGGAGAAATGTAGGCGGACCAGTGTTCATGCCGTTAGCGACTTGAAAAACAGAAGACAGTAGGCCGAAACATCCGGCTTGGCGAGCACTGTTCTCTTTTGAACTTCGACTTTGAGGAATAATAAATTATCGCCCTACACCTCTGTCGAAAGTAGGTCACCATGCTATGTGGGTAAAGACGAATAAATATAGCAAGTAAACAGTAAAAGTAACTCTAGGGGCGCTTGACAATTTTATATTTCTCAATGTGCTCGCGCCACTATGAATATAGACGGTGGACGGCAGATATTTTATATTAGCATCAATTAAGCATCCGTTGCTTATAACATTATCATATGACTTACATATAATTCATTTATATTAAATTGATTTAGACAATGATGATCTGCACTTCATCATGTACGAACCAGGCTACATATTTATTTAACAAGATATTATGCATTGCTATTGAATTGTTAATTAATATGACGTACACTATTGTTAATGGCAAGTGCTTAATTGTAGTCAGAATAATGTGTTATTGCTACTATGAGAAATGATTGTGTTAGCACGATATCAAACTGTTTGGGACGTAGAAACAGTATTTAAACAACGTTGATCATCCATTCAACAACACGGCGATGTCACCGGAAGTATCAAAATCAGTGTGGTGCCGAACGAGACTTGGGGTCCTATTCGCCTGATAGTTGCCGATTAGCGCGATCAGACAGCGTAGTTGCCGTTGAAAAGTAAGCCGTTGAAAGGTATTAGGAAGTAAATCACTTTATCTTCCTATGTTTCAGGCAATCAAAATACTCGGCGTTCATACTTGTTGCGATCGCTTCCGTCGCAGTGACATTGTTTGCCTACTACCCAGAGCAGCGACATGTGACGCCATCTGTGGCGCGTATGTCACGTGGAAGGAAAGCAGCATCTGCTCCGTCGATCGCTGTCGGCCCACGTATTGGAGGAAGACACAAATCTACGAATGCAGAGAAGAAACCATTTCAACATGTAGCAAACCTCAGAGTTAGTGTCTCAGTCGGGCGTTGGCGCAGCAAGAAAACGCGGACACCACTGTTGGTTAGGAATACAGCCCGGAACAAAACAAGGAGTAAAGTCAGCATGCAGATATTAATTTGGACAGACAGGCCTACGATGCGTAGGAAACGGTGCAACTATCCCGATTAGATATCTACGCGAGGCGCCTGTTCGATTTAAGTTGAATATTAAACCTTACGAAACTTGGTTCAACTGGACAATCTCGTACTAGATGAACGGTGACGTAGTCGTGCCATACGGAATGTGTCTTTCCACGAGAGAGAAGGTCGACAAAGATCCGGGTAGCATCACCGACGTGTCTACGGGGAATCTGCTGAGTCACTGCCGTGGCTGAAGCGTAACGTAACGAACGAGTATACTCCATATGACCAGGTTAAGGGCAAAACCCGATTACTCTTATGACCTGTCGGCCACTGTACGACTAATGGTTTGAGGGAAAGATATGTGGCCGAACTTAAACGATATGTTGACATTGATATACTTGGACAGTGCGCAGGTAACTCATTCGATAAAAACCACGTGACGTATGCAGAATGATGAACGAAAACCGAAACAAAATTAATATCATACCAGATATCAACAAGTGTTGGGGTCCAGATAGTTGTGTTCCGCCCACAGAGTACTACAAAGGCATCGCAAGCAACATCTTGGGGAGAACAGTTTCCACAGAAACGGGTCCAAAGTGGCCATCCTTTATATGAAGTTGTAAAAATACTATGTTCTCTGTTAATTGATAACAATAGGGAAGACAGAGGCTAGCATGTTGAAGGATTGTGGTTATCATTACCCGATTGAAACTTTTTAGTGGCAATGAAACCGCAAATATCTTCCGCATATATAATAAACGCGTAAACAAGTTGAAACAGTTAGTGGGGCAAGTTGAAACCGTTAGTGCGGCAAGTTGCAACAGCTAGCGGTGCAAGTTGAAACAGCTAGTGGGGCAAATTGAAGCAGTTAGTGGGGTAAGTTGCAACAGCTAGCGGGGCTAGCTGAAACAGTTCGTTGGGCAAGTTGAAACAGTTAATGGGGCAAGTTGAAACAGTTAGTGGGGCAAGTTGAAACCGTTAGTGGGGCAAATTAATGCAGTTAGTGGGGTAAGTTGCAACAGCTAGCGGGGCAAGTTGAAACAGTTAGTGGGGCAAATTGAAGCAGTTAGTGGGGTAAGTTGCAACAGCTAGCTGGGTCAGCTGAAACAGCTAGTGGGGCAAGTTGAAACAGTTAGTGGGGCAAGTTGAAACAGTTAGTGGGGCAAATTGAAACAGTTAGTGGGGCAAGTTGAAACAGTTAGTGGGGCAAGTTGAAACAGTTAGTAGGGCAAGTTGAAACAGCTAGCGGGGCCAGTTGAAACAGTTAGCGGGGCTGTTGCAACTTGCCCTGCTAGCAACTCGGGAGTGAACCGCCAACGGCTTTGTGCATACGCAATTTGTGTACAAGACAATGATATAATATAATATAAGCTATGGAATATCTTTAACGCAATAACGATTATACATATGATATGATTTTATGTCGTGCATCAAATATACACAGTTAAATACACAGGCGTTTCATTCAAAGGCCAGGCGTTTCGTTCACGCCACGCGGGAATGAACCGTCCGCGGCTTTGTGTGTAGGGGAGACAGGGGTAGTTGTTGCAATGTTCAGTTAAAGTCATTTCATGTGAAAGGTATGTTAGATGCATTATTTACGTGAACGTATCAATGAAATGCATTATTCGTGTTAATAAAATGTACCATACCATTGATATTCCATATTGTAGTTAGGTAGATATGTGAAGTTTCCCAGACGAAGTTGACCTAAATAACTAGCCACGTAATCGGGGCAAGTTGTTACACCATACGGGAAACGTTGTTGCAGCAAAGAACGCGTGGATCGTTTTATACACAGTGTACATAACAATGTAGGTGTTCATAGCTTCATGTATCAAGCTTTTAATATTTAGTTACCAAAGGTACTCATTTCCTGGATTCTCACATAACAAAATGAAATATAAATTATTGAATAGGATATGAAATAGTGAATGGATATATAAGTGAGGCGACTGCTACTTCATTGAATGTCACACTCACGAACGCACTCACCCACACACACACGCTCCCGTTTCAACGAATCGTGTAATATTTATTAATTACCCAAACAGGGTTATGCTATAAAAAATCAACAAGATTGAACAAGATTGTCACCCAAGGCAAAACACCCGGATGGTAAGTGGACAAGGAAACCATTGCCTCATCGAGAATCCAAAAAATATTTCATTTATGTGTAACCCGCCCTTCTGAGATTTGTTATTTTTTTTTAATGTTTATGCTGTACTGGCTACACACAAGTACGCTAAGCTTCACAAGTTAAATAAAACGTTCACACTTCGTGGTTAAATAAATGTTTTTTTCAAACATTGTCAGCACACTCGTTGGCTGAGTTAACGGTATGAGCCACCCGAGAGTCGTTACAGCTGTAACAACTTGCCCCAAACACATTTTTATAGTTGAACACATGTGGGCGATAACAAATCCTGAATTTTAATTTAACTTCTACTTTTTATAACCCCTTATATTATATTGTGGACATGTTTCAAGTTTCATTTACGAAACATAAAAAGTGGCTGCGTAATATGATAATTATTATTGTGTGGGTGGCTAAAACGTAATTTTTTCAAAATGCCGTTAATTTTGTATCCTTAAATCCCGATTTTTAGATGGTGTGTCTGCTGGTGGACTTCCAACCAACTACTGTCGGTAATATCTCCATATATGTGCTATGTTTTCGTAAAACGCATATGTAACATCTTGCCCCTGTCTGACTTGCTGGCCAGGAGTTTCGTTCACAGGCCATGGGTTTCATTCACAGGCCAGGTGTATCATTCACAGGCCAGGGGTTTCGTTCACAGGCCAGGGGTTTCGTTCACAAGCCAGGGGTTTCGTTCACAGGCCAGGGGTTTCATTCACAGGCCTGGCGTTTCATTCACATGCCAGGGGTTTCGTTCACATGCCAGGGGTTTCATTCACAGGCCAGGGGTTTCGTTCACAGGCCAGGGATTTCGTTCACAGGCCAGGGGTTTCATTCACAGGCCAGGGATTTCGTTCACACGCCAGACGTTTCGTTCACAGGCCAGGGGTTTTATTCACAGGCCAGGGATTTCATTCACTGGCCAGGGGTTTCATTCACAGGCCAGGGATTTCGTTCACAAGCCAGACGTTTCGTTCACAGGCCAGGGGTTTCGTTCACAGCGGCCAGGGATTTCGTTCACAGGCCAGGGGTTTCATTCACAGGCCAGGGGTTTCGTTCACATGCCGGGAATTTCATTCACCGGCCAGGGTTTCATTCACAGGCCAGGGGTTTCTTTCACAAGCCAGACATTTCGTTCACATGCCAGGGGTTTCATTCACAGACCATGCAGGTGTTTCGTTCACGCCACTCGCGAATGAACCGCCCGCAGTTTTGTGTCCACTCAATTTATGTAGATAGCACATATAGGCTAGACCTATATGTGCGGTTAGATATGTTTATTGTAATAACGGTCCCAAATAAGGCACGTTTGTATGTCGTGGATCAAAGGTACACAGTTAAACGACGAGTGGGACTCGCAGGTAAGCGCTGGAATGAAACATCCGCGGCTTTATGCAGAAAATAAATACTCAATTTGTGTAAAAGACAAATATATAATAACATATAAGCCATGGAATACTGTTAATGCAAAAATTACCCTAAATACGGCATGATTTTATTTCCTGTAACAACTACACACTTGTATAACTTGCAGGCCAGGCGTTTCGTTCACATGCCAGACGTTTCGTTCACAGGCCAGACGTCTCGTTCACAGGCCAGGCGTTTCGTTTACATGACAGGCGTTTCTTTCACAGGCCAGACGTTTCGTGCACGCGACATGGGGATGAACCGCGCGGCAGACTAACATCATTATTTGTGGCGAGCCTAACGCAAGATGTTATTGATAAATTGCGACACCCACACCACATTGTCAAATTGTATGACTAAGTAGGAAATATTTCCTACGGTGGCGCTTCACAGTGCAACGCGGTTGCTAAATATAGAATTATAATGTACGCAGTTTGTAGGTAACGTCATGTGCATGAAACGCCTGGCTTTTAGACACACCCATACATAGCCAGACCGAAACATCTGAACTTACGATCCATGGCATACTAAACGTACAATATACTACTTGGCATCGATTACATAAACAATGACGATTTCTTCACAACTAACTGTCGCAGCACAGGCGGCCACAAAGAGCAATTATAAAGACACCCAGCAGACTCGACATAAGACACCCAGCAGACTCGACATAAGACACCCAGCAGACGCGACATAAGGCACCCAGCAGACTCGAAATAAGACACCCAGCAGACTCGACATAAGACACCCAGCAGACTCGACATAAGACACCCAGCAGGCTCGACATAAGACACCCAGCAGGCGCGACATAAGACACCCAGCAGACACAACACTAGAAAACATACATTCTCGTTACGCATATTTCAGGACTTAAATGACCTTCCATCATCAGCCGTAGAAGCCCCAAACATCACTGCGTTAAAAAAACTTGACGATCGCTGGAAGGGGGACACATTCCAATTTTAAAAGAACTAACATTTATGTATGTATATATGCACTAACCAAACCACGTATTTCTCACCTCAATTAATTACGACGAATACATAAGGTTTATGAGGCTAAAATAGCCTTATTGCAGTTTTTATTGTATTAGAAACCGAATATCCAGGCAAGTAAACATCTCTATTCACAGGATAGAATCCTCAATTGTACAAAATTAGTTTAGTCGACTGTCAGCATCAACGGGAAATCAGTGTTTACCCAAGCAGCTGTATTTCAACGACCATGTCATTGGCATGGAAATAGACCACATGTCTGCCATGATAAGACAAATTATCAGGGCAAACCATACAGTTAGGATGAAGATATATGCACGAAGACAAATCAAGATAATTGTACATATAAACACGCCATCATCCCGACACGCAATGACAAAGCAACTGTTGTTTATGGGCACATAAACTGCTCATCTATCAGACAGCGAGTGTATTATTACAGTGATTTAACAGTTACATTTGGGATACATGTATTTTAACCAATTGTACATTTACTAAACTCAACATCTGAAGTTATTTAGTAGACGTTTGTGTGATGTATGA
The DNA here is from genome assembly GCA_963662155.1 of Lamellibrachia columna. Taxonomy (NCBI): domain Eukaryota; kingdom Metazoa; phylum Annelida; class Polychaeta; order Sabellida; family Siboglinidae; genus Lamellibrachia; species Lamellibrachia columna. The sequence goes on along the minus strand of OY759263.1, from coordinate 33,022,154 downwards.
TGAAGACTGGGTGCTATAAGATATAAATACTGCGCCTCCAGTGGGTTCTTGCCGTCCAGCAGCGTGGGTGTCACTGGCCTGTGCCTGTATCGCTGTGATTCGATGCACAATACGTCAACTGATAAGAGCTCAGGGTTCAACCTACTGTTACGTTTCCCATTGGTGGCCATGTTAACGTTCTGTATGATTATATGATTATAAGAAAAAAAAAAAAACTATCAAACATGGTGAAACTTCTTACCTGCCGTTGTCATCATCTCATTGACATGCTGGTCGAGCTTAGTCAAGAATATTTCTAACCCTTTTAAAATGCCTGAACGTGCCATACCCGTCAATGTTGACTAATTTCTTCATGAATTGCTACGCACATGTGGCGACAAAATTTACAGAAATGCTTCTGCCTGTTGAAATCATCTAGAAATCCACATTTACACTGTCAGCAGGTTCTACCAGCAAACTTGCCAATGTACCTGCTAAATGCAGTTATGTCAGAAGATATGATTTTTTTAATAATACATACCTACAATTACTATGCTCTACATTCGCCTGTAACACACCAGGAAGTGTAAATGAGCCGTGATCCTCTCAGCGGTCTTGTTTTACTAACAAGTGTACTATTTATATATGTGCTTGGCTCCCATAGGGAACAACCTAATCTCGCGCTGCTACATACATAAATAGAACACCTAGCCTAGCTGCCATTATACTGTTATTTAAAACAATTATTGGACACTGCTCAATACACAGGTCTCTAGGGAATTATCAAGATCAATCCTCTTCCAACCACCTCCCAGAATAATTAATTATTGTAAGTTCAAAGGGAGAGAGGGTACCAACCTGATCCTGGCTTAACTGTAGGAAAAGTTACCTTAAAACCTTAGTACATGCACAATTTATGCATGCACTTGCATATCAAATTTCATAACATATTAACTATAACAGTAGCACCATTAAAGAAACATACCGAAACCAATGACTGCAAGTGATAAAATACAATAATCAGAATATCACCCCATATGCATACATGCATGCATGTGCCCCATTAAAATCCTATTAGTCAAGGGTCAACATCCCTGTGACACATGCATACATATAGATCACCACGTGTGTTACCCATCTAGGCCTAAGCCAGGGGACACTGAGAGATGTTCATGTTAAATACTTTCACATGTTAAACTTATATTTGTCAAGTCATGTTCACATTTTAAACAGTACTACCCTATGTTATGGCAGTGGCTGGAACTGTTTCTGCCATGCAATGAGATGCCGGTCGGTGGTCACGCCTGCTTCCCTGAAACTTGCTGGCTTATCGCCCTAGTCTATAGGGGGATGATTAGTGATGTAACTCTATATGCGCTGCACTCCTCCATTCAGCACATGATTGGTGGGGATCGGCGATAAAACAAATACCGCGATGTATCGGTAATTACGTCGTTGCTAATAACAGGAAACAGGAAACAGGAAATATTTATTCGTCCCAAAGGCAATAAAACAGAGTATGCAACACAAATCCATACAATATATTACATATATGTCGACATGATAAAACGAAGTAGTAAGAATAATACGTCTACAACAAACACATCGCTCACAACACTGGTCTTACATCCATTGGACAACGATACGCTTCGTTAATGTTGTAAGACATCAACACCTACCAGTAATGACACGTGATTGACGTAGCAATTGCATTGGCACAAACTGTTGAAGTGTTTCTATTTACAGTCCCGGTACGGCGGTGGACCAGATTACAAGCTTTCCCCTGCACACGCCATCGTAGAAGGTTCTGCGATAGCCGGGACCTGCGACATTGCTGAATTCAAGTGAGCTTGGCCGGACAGAGAAGGAAGAATGAGTACCTTACGTCTCAGGTAGGTTTACTTCAGACATCCCATTGTTGGGCGATCGCACGAGTTTTAGTGGTCGATCTCGTGCATCGTGTGTGCCTCTGGTAATGCTAAATGTAAGCGCCCAGATTGACATATTTTCTTGTGGCGTTGCTGAAACATGAACATTCGGGGATTATAATTAGGATTATGCAACATTTAGTCTCGCATGAAATTATTGTTCGTGGTTGGGGTCGATGTAATCATATTTGATGTTGGATTTTTTTTATTGAATATCCGTCTGATTTGAGGTTGGATTTTTAATTGAATATCCGTTAAATTTGAAGTTGGATTTTTAATTGAATATATTCGTCATATTTGAGGTTGGATTTTTAGTCCAATATCCGCGCATGGAAATCGATCATCATCATCGTCATTGTGATCATCACCAACTTCAACATCGTCATCATCGTCGCCATCGTCTTCATCGTCATCATCGTCACCATCGTCATCAGCGTAATCGTCGTAATCACTGTCATCATCGTCATTATCGCCATCATCGTTATCATCGCCACCATAGTCACCATCATCACCACCGCCATCATCGTCACAATCGTCATGATGTACTGTAGCTTCGCTTCCATGACTAACATGTCGTACCCAGTGAACGTTCGACGTTGTACATGACGTCATGCGGACGTTGGTGTATGGTTGACGTCAGATTCGGATATCGATCATAAATTACGTTGATTAAACGTTACAATTATTTGAATGTCAACCACCAACCTGATCAGGACCCGAGCTTATAAACCGTACTCAACTCAATTGAGCACGGTTTCCTGCTCAAGCCTCGCTTTCACACTATGCTCAAACTCAGGCGAGGTTATAAAACATCTTGAGCACGAAATCGTGCTCAGCGTTGAGCACGAAATGCTGAAATCCTGAGTATGTTCAAGACCGTGCTCAACGCCGTGCTCAAGCATAAATAAAAATGGCAGCTCACGCATACATTTATTGAAGTCGTTGAAAGTTCGTCCGTTTTGAGAAGATAAGCTGTCCGATTTTAGGGTCCAGGCCGCCTACTTCCGAGTTTTATTCGTATGAAGACGTGATGGAATACGACATTTGTGAAAGATTTTGTTTGATGGCTCAAACTGCACTATTTAACGAACATTTGCCAAATGTAACCGCAGCAGCGACATACACCGCAGAACAAGTGTTAGTTTACTTTTAGCTGCGGCTTTTTTGGCGACGGGGACCATTCATTTACAGCTGCTGCAGGAAGACAACATTATATTTCAACTGCCGAGTCAGAGTCATGATTCACACGAAATGTGTCTACAGAAATTAAAACTATGTGGTTTAGTTGAACGATTTATATGCCATACTGGACATTAAGGCATACCAATACGATATATGCGAAGTGTATGTGTGCTGCAAAATAAAATTATTCCGTGAACTGCCAATGCCAATGTCATGGCCATGGCAATACAGCCACTTCGTTTTGTCACTGTAAAGAATTAGGCAGTGATTTAAAACATTTCGCCAGTTTTGAGTTGGGAATATAACAGCTAATATATAATTAGTTGTTTATAACATAATATAGCTAATCTAAATATTATATCAACTGGATTAAGCTTACATACCATGCTATATTTATATTATTCATGCAGCCCAACCCCAGGCCAGGGCGAAGGATGTATGTATATGAAATATAAAAAATTGCAATCCCAGGCCAAGGCAGCTATAGCCTAGGGGTAGGACTTCACATAGTGGGTGCCCTTTGGAAGTAGAATATACATGCAAAATATGCAACACACACATCCAGGATAATGTAACACTTGTGTTGTTGAGTTGTTTAAGAGATTGTTCAAATTGAACAATATGTAAGAAAAACCTTCCATATGTCTATATTTAGGCTACCGCAAAAAGTAAAATTGTAGGTTATTGATGTTAAACATAATGCTGTTCTAGCCTTACTACTCCAATGCCGCAGGAAATCTAAGAACGAACTAGTACAGGTGACAAACTACAGCTCTATTATAGTGTTTACACCTTTCCTATAATTTATAGTAAATTCAAATTTTCCAAATAATAGATACAAAGATATCACGACTTTTCTAAAACAAAGAAGAACATCATACTTTGGGAAAAGTATGTGATTGGAATATAATGTACTGGCAAATATAGCTATACAATGATTAAGAGGCATGCCACACTAAACTAAGCAAGGTGTTAGTGAAAACAGCGACATGTGTAGTGCATATACCCAGGGCGTATGTAATATAATACTAATAGATTTAACAAGATTTAACAAGATTTGCCATCCAAGCCAAAGGCCCAGATGGCAAGTGGACAAGGAAGCCATTGGCTTATCGAGAGTCCAACAATGTTCATCTACTTATAACCCGCCCTCCTGAGATATGTGTCAACCTTGTTTTTAAACATATTCACGCTGCTAGCAGTTACACAATCTGTAGACAATTTGTTCCATTCATTTATTGTCCTCTGTGAGAACGAGTGCTTCCTGATGTCCAATCTACATTGATCCTTTACTAATTTTACCTCATGTCCTCTAGTTCTGCTATCCTTCTTGAGTGAGAAAAACATATTTCTATCAATATTTTCATACCCATTCAATATCTTAAAAACTTCAATCTGATCTCCTCTTAACCTCCTTGTCTCTAGAGTTGTTAAACCACATTCTTTCAGGCGTTCTTCATAACTAAGGTCTCTAAGTTCTGGAATCATTTTAGTTGCTCTCCTTTGTATGCTTTGAAGCGTATCTATATCCTTCTTACGATATGGTCTCCATGCTTGTATACAGTATTCTAAATGAGGTCTAACTATTGCTTTATAAAGAGGTATAATTAACTTTTTTCCCTTGTATGTTATGTTTCTTCTAATCAATCCAAGAATTTGATTACACTTTGAAGCTGCAATACCACACTGCTCTGAAACTTTCATATCAGCGCTTATTTTAACTCCTAAGTCCTTTTCTTTTACAGTAGTACCCAGAACAGTATCTCCCATTTTATAGTTTACATTCAAGTTCCCATGTTCTGTATGTAGGCATTTACATTTCCCAAAATAGTAACATATGCTGCATATATTGTCTTGTGCAGTAACCTATTTCAAATATAACTTAATTTATGATAAATAAAATAATATATGTTATGGAAATAATGATTCCATATAGTAGATAGTGTGCACATTAAAAGTGCAAATAATATATTCGCTTGGGCACTCTTATCATAATTATTATTATTAAGAATTACCACTACAAATCAATGATAACATAGCTTACTCTTTCAGTTTACACTTTACTGTTTGATATTGTATTAGTACTATATTTGTTTTATTATCTATACAAATATTAATCATTAGGGAGTAATACAAACATTTCTATGATATTCAATTAAATCCGTTTTAGCATATCATCTATTAATTTCAATCACTTTACTATGTAATACTACACCCATATAAAAGATAGGCTGGACTAAAATTATAGACTACTAACAGTGGGTAATCCCCGTGACACAAACATGTGACACCCGACGTCAAAACTAAGCCTAGGCTAAGGGGGCAAACAAAATTAGTTGTTAACACCGCTATTTCTTAGTTTTGACAAGTACTTCAGTTTCTGGGTTCACTGCGCAACAATCTGAATACATCACTGTGTACCACACAGAGTCTTCTACGTGACTCTGACGTGTGGTTCCACCAGACAAGTGTATAGACTATAGTTCAAGTGAATAGCCATAGGTACATCATGATCTGAACAGAGTAGTTTTTACATATTCAGTACACATAGAATGATCAAAACTATGAAACTGAACCTTTGTCTCACAAAATGTTTATTTTTGTACTCCTCTTTCCAGTACGTGTGTATTGTTACACGCATGCATAGATTATGGAAACAATGGACATTCTAATGAAATATTAAAACAAAATATTATAATGAACCACGGATTTAGTTAATGTCATTATTGTTTACCTTTGACAGCATAAATATAATATATTTTGTAACGAAATTGTTGTTATATTAACACTTGCATTCATTAAAAAAAGTACAACTTGTCGTGTTCCTCGGTACATTTCCAGAAGTTCTAGTTACTACGCCAAATGAACATGGCAAACATAATTACTTACGATGCCGAATCACTTAGTTGGGGCAGTCTTAGTCTGGCTGCGAGGTATTACTTTTTTATTTTTAGACAGATTTATCTTGTGACTCGTCTCGTTCTGTCTGTTAAATCGTTCACATTGTGCTCGACTTTCCACACAGCGTGTGATATTGGTGATGGGTTGATTTTTCTCCGGCGCTTTTTCCCGCAAAAGAGACGCTTGCTGCCGAAATTCTTCGTCCACCACTGTTTATATGCGGAAGTATCTTTGTTATCTTTTTCAAAAAGAGAGTTCCATTTGGCCGCTTGTGCATTTGAAAAACCCGCGTCGTTTCGTACTCAGCTGAGTACGTACTCAAGACGTTTTATAACCTCGGTTGAGCAGGAAAACTCTGGTGAGCATGAAATCTCAGACTTGAGCACAGACTTGAGCTTGAGTTTGAGTACGGTTTATAACCTCGGGCCCAGACGTTGACGCACACAAAGTGAGTACACCCAATTCTGCTTACTGGTTCATGATATGTACCGTAACTTTGTGTGTGCAAGGGGCATTTAGAGAATACAATTAAGTTAGTGATTATGGTTTATGTTCGTTTAGGGGTTGCCGTTTACCGAAGTTGAAGTACGTCGTCACAGTATTTCTTGGCCTGATAGTAATGAATATTGCAATAACGGTGGTAAAGCCAAAGCATTGGCAAGATGAACATGTGGTACCCAATGTGAGTAGTGTACAACGCCGACATTCATCACTGAATACAACAGTCTCTAACAGGATATCAAATAACAATAAGACGAGCCGTGTGAATGACAAACAAGTTATCCGCATTATTACATGGACGCCACCAATTCTTAATTGGTTCAAGACAGGTCGCTTAGATTTCACAAAATGCGCAACACCCATCCCTTGCGAATTCACAAATCAATCTTCATACAACTCGAGCGACGTCATAATGATCAACGCATTCTATCTACGACACGAACGAGACATGACACCTTTCCGACTTCCTCACCAGAAATGGTTATTTTACCACACCGAAGCGCCAAGACATGATCTATTAAATTTTTCTGGTTTGACCAGATACCATTCTTCGTTCAACTTGACACTAACCTACTCGAGTGACGCTGACATTGTGAAACCTTACGGGGTTTGCTTGCCAAATCGAGAAACCATCAAGAAAGACCCGAGCAGCATAACAGATTACATCAGGACAGTTTATGGCACTTTGGCGCACACAGCCCCGTGGTTGTCGCAAGAGAAGCCATACGTTTCGTACAACCGAGCAGCGGGCAAGAGCCGACTGGTTGCGTGGATGGTATCACGCTGTGCAGCAGCGAGTAAGAGGCGAGACTACGTAAATATATTGCAACGTTACATCCCAGTCGACATATACGTCAAATGTGGAAATCATACATGTTTTCCCAAGTTCAGTAGAAAGTGTGAACATCTTCTAAACACAACGTACAAGTTCTACTTGGCATTTGAAAACAGCCTGTGTCCCGAATACATCACAGAGAAAGTGTGGTTGCGACTGAACGAAGATGTCGTTCCGATTGTTTTGGGAGGTGCTGAGTACGAGAAGTATCTACCAAAACATTCTTATATTAACGTCAAAGATATGTTTCTTCTCCAAGAGAACTGGCCAAATATCTAACGATTCTTAATAAAAACGACACTTTGTACAATGAATATTTTCATTGGAAGAAGGACTATACATGTTACGGTACTCCACCTAGCATGTCGATGGCATGTAGTATTTGCCGTCATGCAAACAAATTTATCAACAAAATAGAACCGAACATTGCAGAGTTTTGGTCAGTTAATAAGTGCATGTCACCGAAGGAATTCTACAGAGGTGTAGAAAACATCGTAGTATAGTCCACGACGGAAGTTGGAACATTGCAAAGTATATTACAAATACATTCAATTGATGTGTATCATGATTATATGACTAAAGTGTTTTCAAATTCGTGACACCATTATCATGAAGCAGTGACATGCGCACGCAAATGCATAACTGTACACGTTCACGCACATGATTATGTTTCGAAAATACTTGGTAGCCGAATCTTATATTTTAATGTTTGTCTGCAATAAGAACATTGTCATCAATAAAATAAAAGTACTGCTTACTTTCTTGGGGAAATAAACATTAAAGGTTTACAAATTACAGAAGAAAACAATGAGAAAAGTGACAAATAGTGTAGATAAACATTCATACGGAACCGCTGTTCAAATGTTTTAACACACACACACACACACACACACACACACACACACACACACACACACACACACACACACACACACACACACACACACACACACACACACACACACACACACACACACACACACACACACACACACACACACACACACACTCACACACGCACACACGCACACACGCACACACGCACGCGTACGCGCACGCGCACGCGCACGCGCACGCGCACGCGCACGCGCACGCGCACGCACACGCACACGCACACGCACACGCACACGCACACGCACACGCACACGCACACGCACACGCACACGCACACGCACACGCACACGCACACGCACACGCACACACACACACACACACACACACACACAC
>OY759263.1:32908105-33013401 GCA_963662155.1 Lamellibrachia columna | reverse complement strand
ACAAACGTGTATATTGGATATGAGAAAGATACACAGTTTTCACATGGGCGTACAACATTTGAGGGTGTATGTCTCAATCTCGTATGTCCCATCTATTGGGGGGACACCCTCCCATGTCCCAACTGTTTGTGGAGTCAATATCCCACCTCCTACCATTTTTGAGAGTCCACCTCCTACCAATCGCACCTCCCAATTCATGTCACACTCCCACACTTAGATGACCATCCATCTTTTTGAGGCACCCTTGTCCATTTGCCATGTTGTCCATTTGTCAAGCAGGTTGCATTTGATGGCTGTCTTGTAAATATTGTTCTTGTTCATGATATGGAAACATATGTAAACTTAGTAAATATATATATGGCTGGAGGAAATTTTTTTTCAAGCTTCGTCTTCTACAGGCAGAAGTTTGGAACTCAATATATAAGTTCGTTTTACTATATAAACGAGGATGGAGGGGAGCGAGGGAGGAGGGAGGGAGGTAAGGAAGGAGGGAGGGAAAGAGGGAGGTAAATATGACTCCCATTGATTTTTTTTCTCCAATGTGGAGGTATTGCTTCACGATGATGATAAGTTGAAACTTGATTCTCAATGAGCCAGAGCATGCTGGGTTCATCTGACTATGTTCAGTATGGATTGGGACAACATGCACCATATTAATGTTGAAAAATGAAAAAAAAATTGCGGACTTCGGTGCCACCAAAACGCGCAAACGCGAGGTAGGGAGGGAGGGAGGGAGGGAGGGAGGGAGGGAGGGAGGAGGGAGGGAGGGAGGGAGGGAGGGAGGGAGGGAGAGATATATTTAACACAAAGATCGCAAAGCTTGTACACAGGTAAATGTTGTGCAAACGTGCTTAATAAAACTTTTCAAACTTTAGAGACATTACGACTAATATGATCTTTAAAATTAAAAATACTAGTCAACGTGACACTGAGATCTTTGACAGCGGTGATCCTGGATAGAGACAGGCTTAAGATGGTGTAGTCAAAAGATAAGTATATCTTTTTGTTAGTGAAAGTCATTATGCAGCATTTGTCTGCATTAAGTTTGATGTGCCAGGTCTCACACCAGAGGCACACACTGTCCGGATCCTACTGCACCAACTGACAATCAGTCGCCAAAAAAATATTTTTTCTAAACAGTATGGAATTATCAGCATACATTGGTATTTCACACGAATCAATATCATTAATACACAAGATAAACATACGTAGGCCAATTTGTGAACCTTGTGGTACACTGGACAACACCGGCTTCCAGTCAGATGCTTTGCCTTCGAGCACCACGCATTGTTTTCGGTTGAGAAGGCAGGACAGCAACCATTGTATGCAATGCTCAGAATATCCATAGAAGTTAAGCTTATGAAATTACAGTTGGTGGCACACTGAATCAAAGGCTTTAATGAAGTTTATCTCCCTTTTTATACACAGGTATAACATTTGTGCATTTAAAACAGGTTGGAAAAGTTCCAGTGCACACAGACGAGGCTACCGTGCACAAAGACGAGACCACCGTGCACACAGACGAGGCCACCGTGCACACAGACGAGGCCACCGTGCACACAGACGAGGCCACCGTGCACACAGACGAGGCCACCGTGCACACAGACGAAGCCACCGTGCACACAGACGAGGCCACCGTGCACACAAACGAGGCCACCGTGCACACAGACGAGGCCACCGTGCACAAAGACGAGGTCCAGTTTGTGCTCGCTACACGTGGGGTCTTCGTTACATTACTGTAGGCCGTATTCACACATTTCCACACAGCTCGGATTAGGGTTTAGTCCATGAATGGGGCATTAAGCCTATTGTATTGTTTGCCGGTGTCCATTCAATGTCTCGTCGATTGAAATCGCCACATAGTAGAACATATTCACAGTCAGTTTACAATGCATAGCATTGTAAACAAACTAGCTTTAGAGATTTGTCTAGCTCTGACCAGGTGTCCACATCCGACCAGGTCTGGACGTAAACACACCCTCAGTAGACCCGCCAAACGCCTCAGAGTCCACAATATTTCCAAATCAGTTTCCAGACCTAACCTACGTTTGGAACAATACGTACTCGTCACAGCACCCAGAGCACAACCGTCATGACATTTCTTATTTTTTGCCACAACTGTACTGTCCCTGTCTCTTCTGTAAATGTTGTATGAATCTGACAGTACCTCATTATCGAAAATGTCCTCCCACAACCATGGCTCAGTGATAGTAATGAAATCGTAGGTATGATCACTGAAGTAAATAAAAATGTTAAAGTCTTGTAATTTGCCAACAATGCTTGTTGCATTCTGATAAAACAGTTTGTCGCTAAAACTTGGGTTACTACCACAATCCGTGGCAGGGCCAGGGCAGAGCTCGATATCCCCGCTCAGCAGGAGACTTAGCGTGGCCAGGTAAAGAGAGTTTGACCCCTCTGCTCTGCTATATATATATATATATATATAATATATATATATATATATATATATATATATATATATATTATATATATATATATATATAATATATATATATATATATATAATATATATATATATATATATATATTATATATATATTATCAACAACAATGGCGCCAAGCATATATATATATATTCATACACACACCACGCCCCACCCACCGCACCCCAACTCACACACCCACCCACCCACATTATCCCAGACACCAAATATGTGGCTTTGTATGACTGCTTTGTTGCTGTTTACGGAGGGCTGAATACGGCTGCTCACTCTGACTGACCTAATAGCTGGGGTAATCAGGCTGTTTTGCACTGTGTATTTTTTAGTTGCCAAGTGGCCCTATCAGCAGGGCAAATGTTCTATTAATACCCAGTCGGCCTACTTCCATCGTATATTTCTTGACAGTATTTCTCACACATGCAAAAACAACTAGGTTTGGGCGACAATCAATTATTCCATCGAGCAGGGGAGATCGGCAGTTTTCTATCGTATTTTTCTTGGTATTATAAACTTTACTATTTTTGTTTAGAATATGTCGAGGTAGATTTAGACTGTTACGGTGGACTCACCTGACCTACTCACTACCTGACTCGCTCGCCTCCTTCGCTGATTCACTCCCTCCCTGGTGAGTGAGTGATTCAGGGGGTGGAGGTGAGCGAGCCAGGAGGAGGTAGATTTAGACTGTTACGGTGGACTCACAACAATGTGCTCCTAGCTGTAGCTCAACAATGGCGCCAAGCATATAATATATATATATATATATATATATATATATATATATATATATATATATATATATATATATATATATATATATATATATATCATACACACACCACGCCCCACACACCGCACCCCAATTCACACACCCACCCACCCACATTATCCCAGACACCAAAATGTGTGGCTTTGTATGACTGCTTTGTCGCTGTTTACGGAGGGCTGAATACGGCTGTTCACCCTGACTGACATAATAGCTGGGGGGTAATCACGCTGTTTTCAACTGAGTATTTTTTAGTAGCCAGGTGGCCCTATCAGCAGGGCAAATGTTCTATTAATACCCGGTCGACCTGCTTCACAATAATTGGGTGACAGAGTACAAGGTGACCCTATTGTTTTGTTGTTGTGTCTGTCTCTTGTAAATCAAATCACAGGTTGCATAAACAGTCACAATTAGGAAACCGCTAAAGCACTTTTCTTACACTTTAGACCTGGTTTCCCAAGTTGGTTGAATATTGTATAAGGCAATGAGTCAAACATATACCCAGGAAAAAGCCTTGACAATCATTTCTCGGCCAGGGGAGGTGAGCAGTTGCCTATCGTATATTTCTTGACAGTATTTCTCACACATGCAAAAACAACTAGGTTTGGGGTGACAATCAATTATTCCATCGAGCAGGGGAGATCGGCAGTTTTCCATCGTATTTTTCTTGGTATTATAACCTTTACTATTTTTTTTCAGAATATGTCGAGGTAGATTTAGCCTGTTACAGTGGACTCACAACGATGTGCTCCTAGCTGTAGCTCAAATTCTGATTCCGCACCTGTGGTGGCTGCAGAGGGGACACTAGAGTATAGGAAGGTAATAAGGGGCATACAGGAGGAGAAGGAAGGAATGACGGTTTGTGATAGGTGAATAGCAGGGGCATCGGAATGGCGGCTGATAAAGAGCTGGACACATGCATAAACAGACTGACCTACGTATACACCAGGTAGGGAGTGAGTCAGATAGAGGAGGCGATTTAGCCTGGGTGGGAGTACGTCATGGGGAGGTGAGCGAGCCAGGGAAGGAATAGGTCAGGGGGAGGAGGCAAGCAAGCCAGGGAGGCAGTAGATCAGGTCGAGGAGGCGACCGAGGCAGGGTGGGATGGAGTCAGGGGGAGGAGGCGAGCGACCCAGGGAGGCAGTGAGTCATAGGGGAAAACGCGAGCGAGTCAGGGAGGGAGTAAGTCATGGGGAGCTGAGCGAGCCAGGGAGAGAGTGAGTCAGAGGAGAAGGCGAGCGAGTCAGGGAGGGAGTGACTCAGGTGAAGGAGGCGATTGAGCAAAGTTAGGGAGGGAATGAGTCAGGGAGGGAATGAGTCAGGGAAGTAGGCGAGCGAGTCAGGAAGGGAGCGAATCAGTAAGGGGAGGCGAGCGAGCGAGACAGGGAGGGAGTAAGTCAGTGTAGGTGAGCGAGCCATGGAGGGAGTAAATCAGGTCTGAAGTGAACGATCCAGGGAGTGAGTGATTCAGGGGGAGGAGGTGGGCGAGCCAGGGATTGAGTAAGCCAAGGTGAGGTGAGTAAACTAGGGAGGAATGAGTCAGGGGAGGAGGCAGAGCCAGGGAGGGAGTAAGTCAGGTGCGATATGAGCGATCGAGGGAGGGAGTGATTTAGGGGAGGAGTTGAGTGAACCAGGGAGGGGGTAAGCCAGGGGGGAGGTGAGCGAACCAGGGAGGGAGTAAGTCAGGGGGAGGTGAACGAGCCAGGAGGAGGCGAGCGAGCCAGGGAGGTAATAAATCAAATGGAGATTAGTGAGTCAGCGAGGGATTGGGTCTGGGGGAGGAGGCGAGCGAGCCAGGGAGGGAGTAAGTCAGGTGCGATATGAGCGATCGAGGGAGGGAGTGATTTAGGGGAGGAGGCGAGTGAACCAGGGAGGGGGTAAGCCAGGGGGGAGGTGAGCGAACCAGGGAGGGAGTAAGTCAGGGGAAGGTGAGCGAGCCAGGGAGTGAGTGAGTCAGGAGATGTGTGCGAGCCAGGGAGGGAGTGAGTCAGGGAAAGGAAGCGATTTATCCATGGAGGGAATAAATCAAATCAAATGATCTTACCCGGCTGAAATGTGAAAACGTCATACATTGTAGACTTTTGTGAACCATTCACCCGAGAAACGTGTGCTACTAAACGGGTCAGTGGCGCGCACAGCTCCTGGTTGTCTGTCTTACTGAAACATGCAGACGCTCAACACATGTAAACTGGTTAGAATTGAACTACCAGTGCACCTGGTCCGATGGACGGCAGCGTTTCTCCTAGACCGTGAGCAGAGAGTCAAGATAGGGGATGCTATTTCAGAATTATGCTACCCTATTGGAGACACACACACACACGCACGCACGCACGCACGCACGCACGCACGCACGCACGCACGCACGCACGCACGCACGCACGCACGCACGCACACACACACACACACACACACACACACACACACACACACACACACACACACACATATATATATGATACATATATATATATATATTATTGTTGGAATTACCATCAGAATAATTTTCATTTGTGTTAATTAAAATACACTGTTATCATTTCAGCAAAACACTTGTTTGTTATTTGATATTATTCATATGGTTTGTTGGCTAATTTTATATATTAATATAAAAATAACAACAATAAAAACAAACCAAGAATTGTCATATTATTAGTTGTATTCAAATGTTCAGTTGTGGATGAAACATTCAACCTTTAGTATTTCTATATTTGTTATTTAGCCTTTGTTTTATCATTGTTAAAATGTTGATAAAAGAAATCACAATTACTGGATGCTTGCACGCTAATTAGGAAACGACGACAACATCAGTATATATATATATATATATATATATATATATATATATATATATATATATATATATATATATATATATATATATATATATATATATATATTCTTGAACGAACACAGAGAGCAACTGAAATGATTCCAGAACTGAGAGATCTTAGTTACGAAGAACGTCTAGGAGAATGTGTTTTAACAACCCTAGATACAAGGAGGTTGAGAGGAAACCAGATTGAAGTTTTTAAGATATTGAATGGATATATTTATAGAAATACGTTTTTCTCACACAAGAGAGATAGTAGAACTAGAGGACATGAGGTAACATTAGTAAAGGATCAGTGTAGATTGGATATCACGAGGTATTCGTTCTCAATAAATAATAAATAAATGGAAAAATAAATAAATGGAAAAAATTCTCAACAGATTGTGTAACTGGTAGCAGCGTGAATATGTTTAAAAAAGGTAGACACATATCTTATGAGGGTTGGTTACACATATATGAAACATGTTGGACTTTACATCAGCCAATGGCTTCCTTGTCCACTTGTCATATGGGCCTTTACCCTGGATGGCAATCTTGTTAAATTGTGTTCGTTCGTTCCTCAAAATAGTGTAAATTGTTCCCGTTGGGTTTTCTGAGTATGGAATGGTAAGTCACATTGTTCTAGCCTTGGCGCCATTGTCATACATTTCGGGAATGTCGGCGGGGGTGTCACACATTGGCAGGGTTTCTGTTCACTAGGTAGGCTCAGGTCTAGATGGAAAGGTCCATTTCTAATATTCAACACAATAAAGACCAATGAACGGATACCTCGCCAATCCGTGAAAAAAATGGGGTCATCGTCCGCTGTGTAATCTCTTCGGCGGGGGAACATAATATAATATGTTCACTCAACGCTGTGAATGGCAGGTAGCACCAGTGACATGGCAAAAAAGTACCGCCTTTGAAATTGGCTGTGCATTGACATAGTAAGGAAACTGCATCTATTTCATAAGGATGTAGTATAGGGTTATTTACATATATTATGTATTATATGTAGCATAGGGTAATTTACATATATATCCTTGTCATTTCTGTCCAGATGTTATTTTGACTCTTGGTTTTATTTTTTCTCTCTAAACTGGATTGTGTATTTACACAATAGAATCGATAGACTTGTTTATTTCAGCAGTCAAGGACTATGAATAAATCGCCGAGATTGAGGTAAGTGGAAAATGTGTTACTAGGAAGGATAGGTTGTTACGATGTACGATATTATTTATTATTTATTTTGCTGTATGTGCCAGTTAGGCGTTGGGCATATATAAGTCCCATGTGATTACAATGTGTAGTTCTTTACCACGGCAACTCATAAATCTTAGAGATATTTTCTGATTTAATCTTATGACAGATTAAGAGGAGTGCTGGAACGTAGCTGCACTTATTTGTTGTTAAGGGTGTATTTTACCTTTATAATAATAACCTTGTTTAATACGTATTTGTAAACATGGATTTGGCCCAACTAGTCGAGTTAGGCGGGAAGATGGGTCTCGCAGGTACTGAACTTCAGACATTTGTTTGGGATGAACAGGAGTCAGCCCGGGCGGAGCGCCAAGCTGCTCGTGAGCAGGCTGCCCTGGTGAGAGCATATACTGAGCAGCAAGCGAAGGAGGAAGCTGAGCGCCAAGCCCCTGAACTTCAAGCTGCTCGTGAGCAGGTGAAGGTGGAATTTGAGAAGGTGAAACTCCAGGCCGAATTCAAGGAGAGAGAGAGAGAGAGAGAGAGAGAGCTAGAGAGAAAGAGAGAGAGAGGGGCGCGCGAGAGCGTGAGAGTGCGTGTGAGAGCGAGAAGGGGAGGAAGGCTGAGAATTGTCAGCTAAAAGTTGAGAATCGCCAGGACGAAGCTAAAATTCGTCAGCGAGAACGTGAGATGGAAATGGCTCCCAAGAAGGTATTGGCGATTATCCAGGAGGCTGTAGCAGCTGACCACAAGGGATCGGTAAGTGAAGACGATGGAATCCCCAAGGTGATCCGCAGTGATCCTGTCTTGTTTAATGAAAATACTGATTCCATATTATTGGTTGTAGCACTACTGTGTGTGGTTGCTCCAGGACTGTACTTGTAAAGTATGCCAATGTTTCGGTGATTTGAATCATATGTTGCTTTTGTGCATTATATTCTGAATTGTTATTGCCCATTTGCGAGTCTTTGTGCAGTTGTTATTGACTTTTATACTGACTTTTACTGAGAGGCGTGGCAGCTGTGATTAACCAAGCTTGACTGGAACCCGATTCCAGATTTAACAAGATTTAACAAGATTTGCCATCCAAGCCAAAGGCCCAGATGGCAAGTGGACAAGGAAGCCATTGGCTTATCGAGAGTCCAACAATGTTCATCTACTTATAACCCGCCCTCCTGAGATATGTGTCAACCTTGTTTTTAAACATATTCACGCTGCTAGCAGTTACACAATCTGTAGACAATTTGTTCCATTCATTTATTGTCCTCTGTGAGAACGAGTGCTTCCTGATGTCCAATCTACATTGATCCTTTACTAATTTTACCTCATGTCCTCTAGTTCTGCTGTCCTTCTTTAGTGAGAAAAACATATTTCTATCCATATTTTCATACCCATTCAATATCTTAAAAACTTCAATCTGATCTCCTCTTAACCTCCTTGTCTCTAGAGTTGTTAAACCACATTCTTTCAGGCGTTCTTCATAACTAAGGTCTCTCAGTTCTGGAATCATTTTAGTTGCTCTCCTTTGTATGCGTTCAAACGTATCTATATCCTTCTTACGATATGATCTCCATGCTTGTATACAGTATTCTAAATGAGGTCTAATAATTTATAAAGAGGTATAATTAACTTTTTTCCCTTGTATGTTATGTTTCTTCTAATCAATCCAAGAATTTGATTACCCTTTGAAGCTGCAATACCACACTGCTCTGAAACTTTCATATCAGCGCTTATTGTAACTCCTAAGTCCTTTTCTTTTACAGTAGTACCCAGAACAGTATCTCCCATTTTATAGTTTACATTCAAGTTCCCATGTCCTGTATGTAGGCATTTACATTTCCCAAAATTGAACAACATCTGCCATTTCTCAGACCATTTCACTAATCTGTCTAGATCGTTTTGTAAATGTTGTTTATCACCTTCAGTGTTAACCTTTCTAAACAGTGTTGTGTCATCCGCAAATTTCAGTACGTTACTTGTTATACTGTCGTCCAAGTCATTGATATAAATTAAGAATAATATAGGTCTTAATACTGATCCTTGAGGTACCCCACTCAAAACCGATTTCCAATTTGAAACTTCTCCATCCACTACAACTCGTTGTCTTCTGTCAGTCAGCCATTGTTCTATCCAGTCAGTTATGCTATCCCCGATACCATGGGCTTTTAATTTAAGTAGTAATCTTTGATGTGGCACTTTGTCAAAAGCTTTCTGAAAATCTAAGTAGATAATATCTACTGGCGATCCCACGTCTATCTACTTAGTGATTTCTTCCAAAAAACATAACATATTTGTTAAGCATGACCTCGCTTTAAGGAATCCATGTAGAGATGAATTTAATAATTTATGCTTAACGAGGAAGTCCACCATATGGTCTTTAATTAACCTTTCTAATAATTTACAAATCACTGACGTTAAACTCACTGGTCTGTAATTCTCTGACTTATTTCTCGAACCCTTTTTAAATAATGGTATGATGTTTGCTTCTTTCCAATCAAACGGAACAACTCCCTCTTTTAATGACAAGTTGAATACTCTTGCAAGAGGTATACTGATTTGTTCTACTGTTTACATTAGTAATTTTGGAGGAATCCCATCCACTCCCGGTGATTTGTTATCCTTCATTGCCTTTATTTTCTTAGCTACCAATTCTGGAGTTACAACTAACGGACCTAAATAGTCAGATTTAGCCCCCTGAAATTTAGCATCAGCAACTGGTAATGAACTAATATCTTCTTTGGTAAACACTGAACTGAAGTAACCATTTAGGTCTTCCGCCATTAAAAACCCCTGTGATATTATATTTCCAGCACTGTCTTCTAGAGGTCCAACCTTGTCTTGTACGTTTTGTTTACTCCTGACATATGCCTAAAAACTCTTTTCCAACGTACATGTCAGAATCACATGCTACAAAGACGTCTACGCTCAGCCAGCCGGGCCGTGGTTTGTTTCACGCAGAGTTACCAGCGAAGCATGTCATTGTCCAGGACATTCGTCCTTCTCGGCTTATACAGCATTGCCAGCAACCGCCTAGCCAACCGTGGACGGCAACAATAGAAACGTTGAACTTGTGTCAACCACCAACCAGACGATGGACGAAAGTCGGAGCGAGGCATTTCAGGCCAATTACCACAGTGGCTAGCAGACTGGACGTTCTGTCGGCATAGGTGTTGACTGACAGGGCGAATCTTGTACAGCTGATCGCCCCGGTTAATGAAGTCTGGAATGCTGTCGCTTTCGAACAACGTGGGTGCGCTTAGCCATGTTGCGGTACCTGTCAAATTGGGCATTGTTAACGCTCGTTCAGTTTGTAACAAGACTGATGCGTTTAACGAACACTTGACTGAGGTGAGCATGGATCTTGTAGCCACCACGGAGACACGGCTAAGAACCGGTGACAAAGGCAACAAAACCACAAAAGACCTGACGCCCACCGATTATAAACTTGTACATATTCCTCGGAAAAATCGCCGAGGTGGTGGTAACAGCCTTGTTTACCGATCCAACTTCAAAGTGGCTGTTAACCAGACATGGGGTCACTTCCATTCCGGAATAGGAATTTACCCTAAATTCCAATTCCTGAACTGGAATTGGTTTTCGAAAGTCATTTGAAATTGATTTTGTTTTGTTTTTTTGAATTGGAATTGATTTTGTTGGGATTATTGACTTGATACTATTAGTCTTATCCTTACCCCTTAAATTTACTATACAAATCATATTTGTATGTTATTAGTATGTCACCCTGAATCTGGTAACAGCCAGGAAGATGTCAACATTACAGCATAGACAATATCTACTCTGTTATTGAAACATTGTGAACAAGAACAGTCTAATCAAGCATTTGCATCAAAAACAAATACTAACTTACTGAGGGTCACACCAAAGTCAGAATATTCAGGCCTTATCTCATTTTCTTTCTCAGTGGACAAGGTTTATTTCCCCATGGAGAATACATGTTGGTGATTAGGATGTTGAAGACTCAAAGTTTACAGTAAATTTGAAGAAATATCAATGATACCACAATTGATGTAAACAGGGGAAAACTGTTCAAAATGGGGGAGCCAGGGAGGGAGTGATTTGGGAAGGAGGCGATAAAGTCAGTGAGGGAGTTAGTCAGGGGAGGTAAGCGAGCCAGGGAGGGAGTAAATTAGGTGCGAGGTGAGCTATCCAGGGAGTGAGTGATTCAGGGGGAGGAGGCGAGCGTGCCAGGGAGGAAATAAGTCAAAGGGAGATGAGCGAGCCAGGGAGGGATTGGGTAAGGGGATGAGTCTAGCAAACCAGGGGGAGGTGAGCGTGCCAGGGAGAGAGTGAGTCAGGGGATGTGAGCGAGGGACTGAGTGGGTTAGTAGAGGAGTCAAGCAAGCCAGGGAAAGAGTGAGTCAGGGAGAGGAGGCGAAGAAGCCAAGGACGGAGTGGGTCAGGGGGAGGTGGCCAGCGAGCCAGTATGTCAGGTGGCAACCAACTGGGAATTTTCCATTGATTTTCTCTACTAATATTTGTGTATGATAACAAAATGCTTAATTTTTTTACTGTTGTTAGTATTTCCTTTCTGCTGAGCTTTGACATAGTTTACTATGGAAATCACATGGCACTCGCTGTCCCAGGGTGACCGTATTCGTATGGTGGCCGCGTAATATGAGGGGCAACTGTATTCTATTCCAACGCCACTAAAACAGTAAAGGTGCTAGAACTTAGAATCTGTCAAATCAAATGGTGTTACACGGCTGAACTGTGGAAACGTCATACATTGTAGACTTTTGTGAATCATTCACCCGAGAAACGTGTGCTACTAAACGGGTCAGTGGCTCACACAGCTCCTGGTTGTCTGTCTTACTGAAACATGCAGACGCTCAACACAGGTAAACTGGTTAGAATGGAACTACCGGTGCACCTGGCCCGATGGCAGCGTTTCTCTAAGACCTTGAGCAGAAGGTCAACACAGGGGATGCTATTTCAGAATTATGCTACCCTATTGGAGGCACTCCTCAGGGAACTTTGTCTGGACCAAAACACTTTTTGGTTCATATAAATGATTTACGAACACTTTGCCCTATTTATAAATATGTTGCTAACAGCACAATATTTGAAATATGCAACCCAAACAGAGTATCTGTCACACAGGATTCAGCTAACATTACTCCGCTGTGTTATAATAATAATGATATGTGCATCAATACAAATGAGACACAATAGATGGTTATGTGTTTCAGTAGAGACAGAACATGTTGAATCTCTGTCATATATTGAGATAAATGAGACTAATATAGAAAGAGTTATTCAAGCAAAAGTTCTTGGTGTAATTATATCATCTGATTAAGTTCAAATGCACATGCAGATAAAATTGTTTCAAAGGCAGGGAGAAGCGTGTATATGATTTTTCAGTTGAAATGTGCTGGCATCAATCAAAATGATTTGGTTATATGCATGTAAGTGCTTATGCTGCTTCTACCCTTTCAGACCTGAGGCCGAGCACATTTGTATGAGTATGATTACATTGCTAAAAGTTGAGTACGAGTACGCTTTCATGAGTACAAGTACATATTTTATAAATATTAAATAATAACATATTTTAAACTAAACATTATTAATTAATCTAATTGATATAACTCAACAACATGTGAATATGCAATGGCAGTTGATCAGATTTTTTATGAGGAAAATCTCTTTATTTCATCAACAATAACATTCACTTCAAGTAAAACAAAGCAAAAGGAGGGTTTGCTACCTGACAATACACTGGCTACAGTTCTTTGTTTAGCATTTCTCTTATCTCTTCTCCCTCAGTCCCTGCTCTCTCAGACCCAGACTAGCATGTCCAGGAGACATGCTGCATGTCTGATGGCTTCACTGATCCCACACTGAGTTCATTGTTGTGAAGTACCTGAGTCATTGTTAGAAATCAAGGGTCAGTTAGGAGTCCTCCAGATTTAGGGTCCTTAGATGTTACCTCCATAGTCTCAGGACTCTGGACCACATGCTTGGACAGTTGATATGGTCTAATTAATTAATTTATAAGGATCATCTTAAATTAATCACGGTCACAGATTTTGTTACATTTTTTCTTTTAGGAAAATATTTCCAATAGTTGAACAGACTTTGTACAGCACGGACATTCTCCTTAGACCCATACAATATAATTATGGATTACCGGGATATGCATGTATAATATATTATTTATACTTGAAGACAAATGAATGCCTACCCCTACGAATGGTTACATTTTACAAACCCCTCCATTTTACAAACATACAGACATGGTATGACTCATAAATTCAGTTTTTGCTTGGAGTCCCTTCTTAACTGCAGTTAACAATTAATAAACCACATGCTTTGATATAATAATACCCATTAAACCAATATCTTTATAGTTAGTCTACCAGTGACTAAACATTACTCCTTCAAACATGTACATCATTTGAAGGGGTGGAAGTGAGAAGATGTGTCCAAATTCCAACAAAGGGGATGTGTGGCAATTTGAATCAAGTTTTTTGTTCTTGTTTTGAATAAATTTCAGTTTGTCTACTTTTGGTGCACAAAGGCAGTGTTGCAATGTGTTTATATTATAAGCTTGCAATTTATATTTTATGGTTGTTGAGAGGGTTAGCACAGGCCAATACAACAGGCTCAAAATCTTCTTTGTACTTTTTGGCCAGACTGCTGGCACCATATCATACTGGTGTAGGAGGCAGTCTGACTTGAGTCACTTTACTTCTACAGAGGAAGACTCAGCTGGCAGATCTTAGCAGTAGCACTGTCAGCCAGTACCTAGTGGCATAGTCTCCCAACTGCACCAAAGACATTTCATGGCTAACTGGTGGGTTACCTGATGAATGGCTTTTTATGGACATCCAGGTGGCTTAATTAAAGAAACGGATTTTGACCTGAACTGATAGCCTACAATTGTTTGCTTAACAGGGTGTTTCTGACTGGGAAAAGATGCTGCCTGTTGCCTTTTTTGTGTCATAGTCATGGTTATTGGAGAATGGGGGTGTACTATGTGTAGGGATGGTAAGGGGGTAATCGATCAGAAATACCAAGGTATTAAAAAAAATAGTTGAACATTCAAATGCTTCAGGAAAGTTTAATTTTGTTAACTACAAATCAATTAATTTTCACAGCATATTTTGAGAAAGTACTCAGATGAACTCGTAATGTACTCATACAATCTGAGTACGATGGAGCCAAATATTTAAAGAAAACATAAAAAGTACTTGGGAAAGTCCAAGTACTTTGACAGTTAGGTACAAGTCCAAGTACTACACTCAACAAAATGGCAAGTACAAGTACAATGTTTGCTGTACTTAGTACACATGTACTTGAACCCATCTCTGATTGATAAAGACTGGCATAAGATATGGGCTAATTATAAAAGGCTAATTAATAGCCTTGGAAGTGCCCATTTCTTGTAATGTAAACAAAATGAAGATGGTAGTTTCATCTCGGCTGTTTCAGAGCTTTTGCAACTTCTTTCACCACACTTTGCTTGTGACTTTTTACAAGAGACACTAACAGTCGTTGGTCCCTTCTGTCTTCTGGATAAAAACCTGTCGTGGATTCACAGAAAGAAGATTCTGACATTGAACCATCCTTTGTTAGCTGTTTGGTGTTAAATGACATTCATTAATCAAATTATGCTAATTTCTTGTATTCCGAAGTTTACTGGTCGCAATGTAAACACCCATACGTCAAGTGCGTCGCTTTGTACGACTGCATTGCCATTGCCATTGTCGGCGTTTACGGATGGCTCAACACGGCCGTTCACAAGTGAATAACATAATCGTTTTGCACCGAGTATGAGTATTCCACCAGGTGTGACGTAAATATAACATTTAACTCCAAACAGGTCCCTTCGACCGAAAAGTCCGACGCTCTACCACAGGTGGTTTTGAACCCCGGTCCCCCTCGACCGAAAGTCCGACGCTCTACCACTCGACCACTGCGCCCCACTATCAGCGAGGCAAACGTCCTATCAATACCCGGTAGGCCTACTTCACAATAACATGCTGACAGGGTACCCCTGTGTTTTGCTGTTGTATCTGTCTCTTGTAAATAAAATCACAGATTGTAGTAAGTCCCACTATATAAATGTTATAGAAGTGACTCACCACAGATAGAGTGTCAATATGTATACTGAGCCGGGAGAAGGTTGCCTGCATAGAATGACGTCTGCCGTCTTCTCTGGCGCAGAACGAACTGCCCTGACTGCGCTCAGATCGTTATGCTGGGTGTGACACGGGGCACAGCGTCCTCTATTGAGTAGTCTAACAAGTACGTAAAGCAGGTAAATCCGCCAGGCATATATACATACATACGATGCGATGACAATTTAAGTTTATAAAAAATAAATAAGCACACATTTGTTTTTATATATTTGTGCAATAATACGGTTTATTTTTTCTAACATAAATATAATACATATACAATTGATACAATTGATTCCAGAACTTAGAGACCTTAGTTATGAAGAACGCCTGAAAGAATGTGGTTTAACAACTCTAGAGACAAGGAGGTTAAGAGGAGATCAGATTGAAGTTTTTAAGATATTGAATGGGTATGAAAATATTGATAGAAATATGTTTTTCTCACTCAAGAAGGATAGCAGAACTAGAGGACATGAGGTAAAATTAGTAAAGGATCAATGTAGATTGGACATAAAGAAGCACTCGTTCTCACAGAGGACAATAAATGAATGGAACAAATTGTCTACAGATTGTGTAACTGCTAGCAGCGTGAATATGTTTAAAAACAAGGTTATCTCAGGAGGGCGGGTTATAAGTAGATGAACATTGTTGGACTCTCGATAAGCCAATGGCTTCCTTGTCCACTTGCCATCTGGGCCTTTGGCTTGGATGGCAAATCTTGTTAAATCTTGTTAAACAATGTTTGTGTTGTATTAAATGAAATACTTATGTCAATAAAGGGTATACTGGAGAATGTTCTTATAGTTGTATATCCCCGTACAGTGTTCTACTAATATTACATAGGATACAATGAAATGTTTGACAATACAAGGTAGTCTTCGCATTAGTGTTTGATCTATGGTACGACATATTGCACAATTGCCCTGAAAGTGCAGACAAACACTTGTATTACTAGTGTGTTGATTAATAATAACTATTTAAATGTAGTATATTATAATACAATCATATATTCATTTGGACATTTCCCCAGCTATTTATGTAGGAATAAAAAATAATTTTATGTAGTTTTTTATAAGTATTTATTGAACATATCCATTTTAAATTTGTTAGCAAATGCATAAAAGGTTGGCATCTTTGTAGTACGGGCTGATAATGAGTTCCAATACTTTACACCATAAATTGACAAGCATCGCGGCTTGATATTTGTACGGATACATTGACGTATATATTGACGCTGAACTCGAGAAGGACATAAATTAGCATGATTCGTAAAAAAAAGCACTGAACATTGAACAGGTACTGGCATATTGTTGTATATTTTATAAATTATTGAACAGATTTTCAGATCTACTAGGTCTTGAAATTGAAGTACTCTCAACCTATAAAATAGCATGTTGGTGTGACGAAATCTACCAACACCACATATCAGTCTGACCACCTTTTTTGCACCACTCTTATACAGTGTACATTAGTAATACATGCATTTCCCCAAATTTCACAGCAATAGCACACTATAGGTAAGAACAGTGAGTAATAAAAGGTAAGCAAGCTTGTAGTTCCTAGAACATGACTTGCCATGTGCATCACTCCGGTTATTCTGGACAGGTTTGTCTTGACATTATTTATTTGATCTTTCCAAGTCAGTTTTTCATCAATCAAAACTCCAAGGAATTAGGTCTTACTGACCCTAGTAATTTGCTCATTATGAATTTGTATATCCAGATCACAGTTTACTCTGCGGTTACCAAAGACGATATCATTTGTTTTCGATACATTCAATGACAACTTGTTTGCATTTAACCATGTTTACAGTTTATCAAGTTCACAGTTTGCCACACTTATATAAGACTATGTACATCTGCATCAGAGTTAAAAATGTTGGTGTCATCCACAAATAGAATACATTTAAGGAGTTGTGATACATTACAAGGTCAAGTTGTTTAGTACATTTTGCTCATCTATGTATACAGCTCAACTGTGGTAGAATCACACTGTATATAGCATCCACAGATTACTTGTATGCTACAATAATGTGTATAGACGATTACTCAGACTACCCAAATACTGCAGCGCTTCAGCTATGTTTGCTCTTGACTACTGACTGTAAATCAGTCATACGAAACCTTGTATATAAATGTATGTCACGTTTAGATAAATTTATAAAAACTCACTGATAATTGCGATACTTGGTACTGACATCGGATGGAAATCAAGGAAAAGGAGACAATGGGTATTCACTTTATATCGTGCTGCCGTCTGGCGACCATTGAGGTACTACGATCTGTTAACATGGGCAGCCATTGTTCTGCCTTATCATGTAACATAATGAGAATAAACAATGTTCAAGTTCCATCCATAAGATCGTGTTGAATTCACGGCCATCAACATTATATCTGGCGACGAGGATGTTACGAACATAACAACGGACATGTTCATCAGCGATGTTTCACAAAACGTTACGCGTGTTAGCGCATCCGATGCATTTACGGTGTTTTGCTGAGTAGCATGGCATGTCGGGCAATGAAAGCAGCAGCGGCACATCTGCGCTAGGTAGGGAACATACTGTGTCAAGCACAACTCCTAGTGAACATCCCAGCGTGGCATTACCAAGTTTTTCTACATCAAGACGGGAATATTGGGCCTAGGTGGAAGAAATGGAATGAAACATTCGAACGTTTGTTAGTGGCCATGAATATAACGGCACCTAAGCGACAGCGTGCACTCCTGCTTCAATTCGCAGGTCTGGATGTCTACGAAGTGTATAACGCACTGACCGTCCCAGACCCGGTGAGCAAGAAACAGTATATGATGTTACTATAAAAGCACTGACTATTTCACTCCAAGAGTAAACACCGCATTTGAAGTGTACAATTTCCGACAATGCAGGCAAGAGAGGGAGCAAATTGATACATACATAACAAGGCTCCGGCAGCTGGCACGGTCCTGCAGCTGGCACGTTCCTGCAGCTTCACAGATGTAGAGAAAGAGATTGCCAACCAAGTAATCTTGGTCATAAATTCATAGAATCTCCGGAGACGTGCCCCACGACAGGATATGACGTTGACAGACTTAATTGCTGCTGCACGTGCCTTAGAACTAAGTGAACACCAAGCAGGCCAGGTGGAACAAGCTCCAACAACAAGTGTAAACGCCATCAACGTTTCCCAGCGAGGGAGAAGCCGACATAACTCGCAGTGGCAGAGCAACTCTGTAGGCCAAAGATGTCACACATCCAGACGACGACGTGGTCATTCCAGGAGCCACATTGGACCTAATGACAAAACAAAGAATGGAAACAATTGTTTTTTTTGTGGTGGAAATAACAAGCATAGGAAAGGTGATTCCCGGTGCCCTGAAAGAATGCTCAGCGTGCGGCATAATAGGTCATTTTGGGAGAGTGTGCCAAAACAGCAAGCGGAAACATTACTCACGGGCCAATGCCATACACTCCCAAACGGCGGGAACTGTGGATACCCAGAATAATCACTTCGATTGCTTTGACGTGAGTGCCAACCTCCGCGAGACCAGGTTGCTATTGCAAAAAGCAACAAGAACAAGCTACCCCTATGTACCATCAAGCTGAACACGATGCCGGTAGAGTTCATGGTAGATTCAGGCGTGCAGTCAACATCCTTGATGAACAAGCCTATTAACAACTGTGTTGAATCGCATCCCGACATGCAGTCACTGCAGCCTCTGGAAACTCGGATCTACCCATCCGGGTCACAAAACCCGTTACCACTGAAAGGCATGCTGACTATCGAAGTATACCACTAAGAACAAGTCAAGCATAAATGTTGGTATGTCAACTTTCCCATCCTCCTCAATATCATCCATCTATACAATAAATCACAATAGAAAACATCATGGAGCTATCAGTATCAAACACTGTAGGTGACCAATGGAGTACATAATTATTCTGTCAGTTGGACTCAAGACAGTTTAAGTATTCCTCACAACCTACTTCATTTTATAGTATTCTTATGCAATTAGGTTTTACCTCATTCATCAGTATGTGCTGCAAATTTAGTTATATAAATTGATACCAACTAATAGATGTATAACGCAATCACAATGATGACACAACAAAATATTACAGAAAAAAGGCGTTGAGCTATGATTTGTACTTATACACTGAAATACGTTAATGGTATAACTACCTCCATAGACAGACGCGGGTGTCGTTTGAACATCAAGAAGAATGGGTTGAACTTTGTGGAAGCCTGTCTCTGTGTCCTAGTCATCCTGGTGCTCAGTTGTCAGCTTACTGAACCTGATCTTAAGTGTCTAGTTTGTTCTGGAAATTTGCTTTATGTTTGCAAAATACAACAAGTACATATCTCGATTCCTGGTTTTGGCAGTTAGATATGTATGTACCAACTGAACATGCAGTTATACGTAGTGTAGACTTCACTTGATTTGCAAATGTAATTTCTCTAATGTACTAAAAAGTCTATTTTTTATGGACCAAATAGAATTTCCAAATCAATATACACATGTTACAGTGGCCAAATACTAGGGGAAGGCAGTGTTAGACGAGCCATTTTTCTTTCTTTTGGATGTGTAGGGCGCAATCATATTCATAAGTCAACATTGTTTTTACTCGCATAAACTATGATTATTAATAGATTGTTTTATACAAATATATTATATCTAGCATGCATAGCTAATTGTAATGTCGTTAGTTGTGAATAGTGGTCTGCACCCATTAATACAGCAAATAGTGATGACGTACGTGGTTTTGATCTCTTGCGTTCTCAGCCGTTCTGCCAGCATGGTCACATGTAAGAGCTGTGTAAAAATTCATAATTAAAATTTTTTTATCACCAACCGGTGACTTTCAAATTCATTATAATGACGACGAGGATACCCGGGACACGTGGAGAACAGACTTAGACTCGGCCATACGAACAATGTTGTTGCCGAATCAAGCAATCTGTGAAAATTAACACAGTACTACAGCACTAGAGAAATCTAACTGTGCTAACGTCCCAGTGAAGAAGTTTTATGTCGTCAACGATTTATATAGCCATGTAGAGAATATGTGCTTTTGCGGACGAAGAAACGAGCGACAGAAATTGTATGCATGACTGTTCGCCAGGGGGCACCACAGATAGAGTGCAAGGCCGTGCACAGCAATGGTTCTCTAGTGTGGTTATGGGTAGACCACATCCAGCTCAACAAGACTTGTGGTTTGACTCTGTTTTTAATGATATGATCCAACAATGGCTAGTATTAACCTACCCCTTTAACCAGAGTTTCCTGTGACAGACGAACCTGCTATTGCATCCAAGTGGGAGGAATGGCTGGAGGGGTTTGAGGCGATGTTACGCGCTATGAAAGTCACAGACCCGGCGGAGAAGAGGAATATGCTCTTGCATTACATAGGCGCAGGTGGAAAAAAACTTCTGAAGTGTCTTGAAGACATTGGTGGAGATGGAGATTATACTAGGCCCATCAATGAACTAAATGGTTATTTCAAGCCAAAATTAAACCGTGTCTACCTCATGAACATGTTACATCAGTTCCAACAGAAACCATGTGATTCGATTGACAATTTCTACATTCGTGTAAACGAAAAAATTAAGGAAATAAAACTGGAAGAACTGGAGAAGAACCAGATTATCGAGCTAATAAACCTGGCACAAATTGTAAACAACTGTCTGGTGACAGAGGTGAAAAGAAGGCCATAAGAGATGGTTTATCACTAGAGAAGTTTATGGATACTGCCAGAGCTACTGAAAGAATGAATGTGCAATTTCGAGATTTGGAGTTGAACAGATCAGCCTCAGTGAGTGCAGTGAATGATCAAAGTCGATCACGACACCGTGTTAGGCTGTCACATAGCCTTGATAGATCCAAGAGTAGACATGAGAGCAAGAAATCGGATTCGAAGAAGACAGGATTTCATTGAGGAGGTGACTACCCACACCAAGGCGATTGTCCGGCCAAAGACTAGAATTGTAGGAAGTGTGGCAGAATTGGACACTTCGAAAAGAAATGTCACTCAATGTCGAAAATAGTGAGCCGAATTTACGATGAAGAATATGCGACAATCCTCTTTTTTCTGGTGGGAGACAAAAGAATGGCACCAGATGTGCGACCATAATTATGTCAGGAAGATATATCTGCTTTCTAGTGGAATCCGGTGCTGAAGTGAACCTGATAGGAGAAGACACTTTTGGAAAGCTGAAAATCAAGAAGCTTAGTAGACCTGCGAAGAAGCTGTGTTCATACAGTCCAGAGGGTGAACGACAAGAGTTGCCACTGCTAGGTTGTTTCAATGAGAGAATCAATTCACCACAGACCAAATTAGCAACCGTCACTGACGTATATGTCACGAAAGGAAAAGCCAGCAATCTGTTGTGGGAGCAAGAAATCGGGTTCGAAGAAGACATGTTTTCGCTGTGCCCACACCAAGTACCCACACCAAGGCGATTGTCCGGCCAAAGACAAGAAGTGTAGGAAGTGTGGCAGAATTGGACACTTCGAAAAGAAATATCACTCAAAGTCGAAAATAGTGAGCCGAATATACGATGAAGAATAGTCCTCCGTGTTTCTGGTGGGAGACAAAAGAATGGCACCAGATGCGCGACCATAATTATGTCAGGAATAGA
Organism: Lamellibrachia columna; assembly: GCA_963662155.1. Classification (NCBI taxonomy): domain Eukaryota; kingdom Metazoa; phylum Annelida; class Polychaeta; order Sabellida; family Siboglinidae; genus Lamellibrachia; species Lamellibrachia columna. The sequence goes on along the minus strand of OY759263.1, from coordinate 32,991,412 downwards.
TGTCTGGTGGACTCCAGTGTTGAAGTGAACCTGATAGGAGAAAACACTTTTCGGAAGCTGAAAATCAAGAAGCTTAGTAGACCTGCGTAGAAGCTGTGTTCATACGGTCCAGAGGGTGAACGACGAGAGTTGCCACTGCTAGGTTGTTTCCAGAGAGAGAGTAAAGGCACCACAGACCAAGTTAGCAACCGTCACTGACGTCTATGTCATGAATGGAAAAGCCAGCAATCTGTTAGGCTGCGAAACAGCTGAGAACCTTGGCTTAACAAAATTCATAAAGAAGGTGGATGAAGTATCCTTTGACAAAGTAGTAGACAATTATGAAGGCAAATGTTAAGGCCTAGGCAAGACGAAGGGCGTACAAGTTAAGTTGAACACCAATGAAGATGTGAAACCGATCGCTCAGAAGAAGAGACGCCTCACGAAACACGATTGTCCTTGGAAATGGGGACAACATCAACGACACGCTATCAGTGAGCTGAAGGACCGTATGGCGGACTGGGAAATGCTGAGTTATTTTGATACGAAGCTACCCACTCAGCTCATGGTGGACGCCAGCCACATGGTCTAGGTGCGACTCTAGCACAGAAAAATGTAGACGGAGAGATTTTCTTAATCGAATATATATGACAGTCGAGCGCTAACAGACGCAGAGTCGAGGTACAGCCAGACTGAAAGAGAGGCATTAGAGATATGTTGGGGTTGTGAGCATTTCAATCACTACCTTGAAGGTTCAGAGTTTGTGGTAGTCACATAACTCAAGCCACTCGAAGTTATCATGGGGAAAGTTACCTCAGAGACCGTATGGTTTCCAGGCATTGACAAGAATGTGGAAAAGGTTGTTCGAAATTGTTTGCCATGTCAGGCATGCGCAGATTCGACGAACAAGGAACCACTCAAGATGATAGAGTTTCGGAAGGAACCTTGGAAAGAAGTGTCTATCGATTTCTGTGAACCTTTCAAAACTGGTGAATGCATACTTGTGATCATCGATGACTACAGTCGGTATCCTGAAATAGAGATACTGAAAAGGTAAGTTCTTATATAGCGCGGTATCCAGTCCGTAGGACCGCTTAAAGCGCTTTACACTTTACCCCCTGGCAGACCTGTTAATTTCAAGGCCATATCAACTTCTCTGGGAAGCGTTGAACCACGCTGCAATTGCGCGAAGACTATTCGTTCACATTTCTCAGTACTCATTTATACAGCTGAGTAAACTGTGGCAACGTGATGTGATCAAACTTGCCAAAAATTTGAAACCAGGTTCTCTCGATTGACAGTCCGGCCTTCTAACCGGTATGCCATCGTGCCCCTACAAAATACTACACTCGACGTCTGGAAGGGCAACGATTCCCAAACTGGATGCAATATTTGCAACATAGGGAATACCTGAGGTTTTGAAATCTGATAACGGCCCGCCTTCCAACAGTGACAAATTTTACAACTGGGCGAGATTCATAGGATTTCGACATCGCAAAATAATACCGCTGTGGCCCCAGGCGAATGGAGAAACAGGGAGATGGAAACATGAGTTGTTCACTTTCATTCTTCATTACATAGCAACGCCTCAAACGACAACAGGCATGTCACCGTCTAAAATGCTGAACAAGAGAAAACTCCGAACAGAAGAACCAAATATCGCGGTTTCCAAGAAGGTGTCATTCGAAGACCAGCTTGATTTCCACTCCAAACGAGATGCTCGCATGAAATGCTACATGAAGGAGCTCTCTGACAGTCGCAGCAATACCAAGAATACGACAATACAAATTGGAGACAAAGTACTTGTGAAACAACCGAAGACAGATAAGCTCCCGTACCGTACGAAATTGTGGAGAAGAAAGGAAGCATGGTAATTGCTGCATCAGACGATCATGTGATCACTCGCAATTCATCAATTATGAAGAAAATTCCGGAATACTGTGGTGAAACGTCACTAGAGGCACAACCAGAAGTATCGGAGCCTGCGACCACACCCGAGACATAAAATAAAACTGACACATTGAATATTGCTCCTGAAGCAGAAAGTGGAAGCATTGAGATACATGTGAGAAGATCTTCCAGGAACAAGAGTGCTCCAGTGCGGTTGAAGGATTATGCTGCAAGATGTGTTAAGAAGAGTGCGTGGCAAAGACTCACCTAAAAGTGTAGTGCCGATAACCTCTCCTCCATAGTTTCTGTTAAGTAGTAGTAGTGTTAGTTAGGATGTGTTTGTGAACTGTACATGGACTCGTGGTGCATGGAGTTATATACAGGACTTGTTCACATAGTAGTTTCCAAAGAGTGATTATATTTGGTGTTAACACTGTTTCTAATTCTCACTCTGAGTTGAAGCCTGAAGACATTGCTCCGACGCATTTACGATGAATGTCACATCAGAGACCTTTTCTGGACAATGCATTGTGTAGTTTAGCTTTTCACGTCAGTTTTAACATTTTGTTTTTTAAAAGTGTTTGATCTCTATTGTAAAGAAAGGAGAGATGTAATGTCGTTAGTTAGTTTAGCGATTCCAGCCAAAAACAAATCCAGTTACAATTCTGCTGCTTCCACATCAATCCATTCCAAATCCAAATCCGATTCTTGACTCGGAATCAGTCTTCAATTCCAGAATCGGATTCACCCAAGGTATGATACCCACGTTTGGACAGATCAACTGTGACATGGCTGGATATATTGAATACATTTAACTACAATATGTACCTATCAGGTCCATCCCAACCTTATACATGGGTTCGACAATTTTGATCGGTGTAAGCTTCGGAGCCAGGTCTTTAGCTTCTTGTTCCATTGACTAGCACCACATCTCGCCAACTTCTAGTGCCAATGACTAGCATTACATCTCAGCATCATCACATCACATCTCGCCATCTGCAACATTCTCAGCACAGGCCCGCTTTGCATCCCCATATATTGGTCCAGTAACTGAAGATATCCTTTTAATAATTTACACTTGACACTATTAGATAGAAATCAATGCAATTGGCCATAAATAAGGACAATATGCTCCACCAAAATAGTAGTACGATGTGTGAAAGGATACCCTCAATGAATGCTTAATGTATATGCGTGTGGTTCTGTTCCCCATATACTTAGTTCCATAGGTCGCCACCATGTTACAGCTGGAAGGGTGTATTCTGAATACTTAGTTTTTGCAGTTTGTCTTTACCATCACACACACACAGCAATAGGATACACACGTCACTGATGTTTCTAATAACATAAAATATACAGAAATATGTTTAAAAACATTTACAATTAAAGCGACCATTTTGCTTCATATCTAGACTTTAGTTGGCAAACCAGCTGTTGATAGCTGTACAGTTAACCTGGAGGTCACTTACATAAGCCTTGACGTCTTCCTTTAGGCCCCTCCAGTAGAGGCATTAACTGATTTTGTCAACTGTAGCGTTGTTGCCGCTGTGGCCAGCATTTGGAGACGAGTACATCTGCCATAGAATCTTCTTCTGTTCACCACCATTCCTGACAATGCGCTAACAAAGTTCGGTATTTGGTGGTTTGTACACTAATGCTCCAGTATCTAGAAATATTTCTAAAGTCACAGGCATAATTTATAAAGGAATGTAAGTCAAATAACATTTAATCAATGTCACTACTTGTAGTAATTATTATAAGCCAATATATCCATTCTTATTTCAGAAGGTAAATTAATATGGCCATTATGTATTGCCCCGTTAAAGCATCATCCAATAGGCTTTATTCAGGCGTGACCCAATTCAATCGAAAACGAGGCTTAGACGCTCGATATATTAGACAGTCTATGATAGTTGGTTCTACTGATTTAATAATGTAACTTTTTAATCTGCTATATACAATCAATGTCACACTTAGTTATATAACTATTCCAGAACTGCTCTTGGAACCGTTGAATAATTATTTTGAGGGAGCTGACTCTTTATACGATGTTATTTCAAAAAATAAATACCTGATAATATAAGTAATGGTGATACGCCATTTCCACAGCTCTGGAAGTAAGGTAGTGTTTTAGTTAATTGTTGAGAAAAATAGTTTTTCCATGTCAATATCCTAACAATAATTTTGTTGTTGTCAATATGCAGATGCCAGGGGTATTTTTCAAAAATGCGAAACCAGTCGGAAATCGAACCGACCACTAAAACAAAAACATTAGCATGTACCCTTAACTGGAAACGAATACAGTGTCACAAAGTTAACTGATTATTCTCCAAATGGCAAGTTGATTCCCTAAGATTTATAAGTAGTAAGTATGATGATCTGAACAAGAAAGGATGGGTTCCATGTTTCTATGGCTAATAAAAATAGATTTTGGGGAAAACTCGGATGATATGTCCAGCGTGAGAGTATTGGGAAAGAGGTGTGATATCGCTCACAGGACATCAGCGCCCTTGTCGGCTGTAGGACTACACGACCGACATGAGCGCTCCCTGGCGACGAAAGGACTGTTAAAGGAGTAGTGAAGGACTGGTCTAAGAGGGGTTATAGGTCATCCGACATAAGGGAGTAGCGGCGGCGGCGAACATGATTCATTAACAGGGATCAAAGGGTCTGACGATGAAACGAGAAATAACAAAACACGGTATTGTCGAGTGCACACGTATTTTATTGAATAACATGATAAAGTTACTCTTTTAAAATCGAAGCAACAATAAAGATTGTATTTTAAAACCCGAAGCAACATGACAAAGTTCATATTTTATAATAAAGTTCATATTTTAAAAGTCGAAGCAAGATGATAAAGTTCATGTTTTAAAAGCCGACATCATCACGGGATCAATATGTCTGTAGGCATGTCATCATCATCACACACGCCATCAGCAATCATTGTCACGTGGCGGTGCGTGTATAGATGTTAACCATCGCCCTCTTCTATCAAGCAATGTGGCCGGTCGGTGGCTATCGGCGTCGTGTTCTCTGACCGGAAATTGGACGGTCATCAATTCGGCCATGACGTACGCCCATTCTCTGCGATGATCGCGGAATGCGGCTGCCGTGTCACAAGCATCTGTCCAGTGATCTTGGTGATCGTCGCAGTAGCCCTCGTAGGCGTCGGCACGGAACGGCGGGGTCACATAGAGCAAGTCGTCCATTACATCGACCCACCGGACACGATGGTAGCTGCAATGAAAAGGAATATCTGAGTGAAATGAAACGTGAGAGCAGGCGTCGCATAGCAACGAAAGAGAGAGAAAACTACTGTACGGTACATTGGACCCCGCTAGTGCCGAATGCAGCCGGCTGATTTTTTATCGCTAGCTCGACACCGTCAGACTAGGCATCGTGAGTAAGTAGGTCGCGCGCGCCCTTACTTATTGATCCGGAGACGCGCGGCCAACAAGTGAGTGGTTGTAGTTTTTTATCACTAGCGACGCGCGCGTGCGCGCGCACACACACACACACACACACACACACACACACACACACACACACACACACACACACACACACACACACACACACACACACACACACACACACACACACACACACGACCGTATTGAACGCAAAACTAAATATAAATTTATTCAAAAGCAGTATTTTCAAACTATCATATATACACACTATACAAGGTATATTGCTAACAGTGGTGACGGTATGTGTTAAAGTGAAAGTATGCTATATCGCCATTGTTAATGAATGTTATAAAGTCTTTAAGAGTTACCATCCGTTAAAAATATCATATAAACACTATACTTATAATATAATGAATACATACAAAATATCTAACACGGCAAGCAGAGCTGTGCCTAAGTCTGTATAGAAAGCGAGTAGATCGGTGACGAGAGCAACATGCGCCATGTTCTCAAATGTAGCAGCAGCAGCAGCAGCAGCAGAAGTAGTAACAACAGCAACAACAGCAAGTAGAATAACATGAGATATCGATAGAACGAGTTGTAAAAATGGCTATTCTCGGGTCCCTTAAATAGTATTCGACAAAACAATGGAACAAAGACACATTCGTCTTTATGTCTAGAAAAGAACGCAAACTGCCGACGCAAGCCACACAGAACAATAACACATCCACCATAATTAAAAGGAATGCGATAAGCGTGTCAGAAAAATATCAGAAAACCGTTGGTGGAAACAAGATATCCGTCATTTGACAAAACGAGGTCGGCGCGTACTCAGCGAGCGTTGTAGAAAACCGTATATAATATAATTCGTGGACATTTTAACATAATAAAATAAGAATGAATCGTCCTATATACGTCAGAGGAGAAAACAGTATTCTCTCCAATTTCTACGTGTGAAGGATAGAGACCTGGGGTCATATATTTAACGGGGTCAAATCTGTGTATATGTGGCGACAATGTGTGTTCCATAGCGATCTTGAGACAACAGAAAAATGCTATCCACACGGACTGGATTAAAGGCGACATACTTGAGCAAGACCTTCCGAGAGAAGATTTACGCACGGAATGGAACAAACAGAGACGTTCGATTATGTACTCGTTGGATGCTATTAAATTTCGTGATGCATGTGGCTGTTAGATAGGCATCAATCTCCATTAAATGAATGTGTAAGAAGTAGGGAGGGTTATTGGAGTATGCTAATTTTTACTGGACAGCCAGGGCAGAATATGTTTGGTCAAATTCTCATGGAACTACATCAGTTCATTCGAAACCACCAGAGCTAACGAAACCTGTCCGGACAAGTGCCGCGAGCGAATTAGATTATCGTGCGAAGGGCGGCGTGGATAACAGTCTCGCATGCCAAGCATGCCGAGACAGGGCTGTGCGCGCTACAACGGCCACTGCGGCAGAGATAACGAAACGCGCGCCGTCAGCAGTAGCACAGCCCTTATAAACCCAACCAGCCAGCACAACGGCATAACCGCTATTCTCCGATATCGACGACAACACTTCTCTACACAATCACAATGGCCATGCAGTTCTTTAACATGTAGACTCCAGCGATGAATCTATCTCGCCTTCATAGCGAAATAAATAACTGGATTTATATATTTAAACATCCATTAACAATTATCAATTGTGCCACACAAAATAAACATATCGTCTACGCATCTTGTCGGCATTGTCTCAAAGGTGTGCAAACGTATGGTCATGGCTATTATTGTTCCGTTCCGTGTTGCCATGTACAGTTTCCCCCTTTGTGTCCTATTGTCCGATTGTGGGGGGGGGGTGAGATATGGGCAGTATTTTCGATGAATTGGCGACAAAATATTGGGGTACAATGCCAACACCTACACCGGTATGATGTTAGACGCATACCATTTAGTCTCACTGTCCTTGTTCCGGTGGGACCATGTCATGGTCACCATTAAGAAACGCATAAAGGCCACGTATGTGAATTACACCGTGTCATAACTGGAAGGGGAGTTTCGTAATTCTCTTTGCAGGAAGAAACCAGCAAAGAAGATGACGTCACTGTTGTACCCACCGACGAGGCAATGTACACCAATACTGAAAAAGTACAGCAATGATAAGATAGTAACAGAGAAGAGGTACTATTCTCATCCGCAGCACCTAGTTGTTCTACAGCATCTATCGTTATACTGTGAGATAACGAGGACGATACTGCGCAGAGCGCTGCTACCGATATATTGATAAGCAAAATCAGCAGCCAGAGCAGCGACTACATGGAGACGACTGTGAGCGGAATAGATATAATTTTGAATCGTACGGAAGCCATGTTGAACCAGCAGACCTTCGAAGCTGCGATAGATGTGGCCTGCGTCCTTTGTGTGTGCGATGAAGTGCATCGCATATTGAATGTGTCGGAAGACGAGTATTACATTACTTCATCCGGTTTGATCCATCACATCTTGCGCAGGGCTGTTATGTCGTTGACCGATAAGTGTGGGAAATTGCAATGGCGGCTCGATATGACGGAGAAGGTCAGAGAGACCATAGGCAGTCGATACGTAGGCAGGAATGATGTTTGTAACAGTAACTAAATAAGTGTCCTTTCTTTCCTTTCTGTAGATAAGCACCGGACTGCAGCGCATCCGCAATGCATACGACGAAGAAGAGAGGACGGCGGCGGTAGCGGCAGCGAAGGTGGAGACAAAGACAAAGTTACAGTCGAAAGACCTTCGACAGTATATCATACAGAAAAGACGGCAGTCGTCACAACCGCCGTCATGCCTATCGCTGTGGCCATCGTTGTCGCAGGTGTCGTGTTCACGTCCATTGTCACCGCCGCCTCTATGCCCGTCGGCGTCGCCGCTGACAGGACCATTCGCATACAGTCCAAAGTCACCGTCGTACGATCCGGCGTCAACGCCACTTGACTATAGCGTCGCGATCATAGCAGACAGTCCGGCGTATACAAGCTTGTCGAGTCGGATCAAGAGGATGGAAAGACGACTCGTCGGTCGATCGTTATGCCATTACCCCGACACATTAAACATCAACCTTCACAAGACACATTTTTCCTACATTCAAGATGTTCACAAGTACTGTCACTTGTATCGAGTGCGGTGATTGTTTATGGAAATACGCATATTTGCTTCACAGACATGAGCGCACGTGTAGGGGGTGTGTGCGTCGAGTCTATCCTGGTGGCGTGTACCACTCGACCCCGCCAGTGTTCGAACGTCTGGACGATGAGAACATTCAAGCCTCCGAATCTTTCGTTGGTCAGTGACAAGGTCTACTGGGTAGCGTTCCGTTGAGCGTCAGCGTGGCATCGAACGTGCCCTGATATGAGCAAGTGCAATGTATCGTCACGGATGGAGATGCCACTAAGTTGATTAGCGACATGATGGATATCTTGCGAGCATTGAGTAACGCCGCGTACGAAAAGATTAAAGACTCTTACGAGGATGTGTTGGAACAAATCGCAGAAGTACAAACGGGCTGGGACGAACGGGAGCACGCTGCACAATCACCCGAGGGTGGTGATGACGCCAATGATAAGGAGTCGCGACCACCGACCAATCCGTACAAATCGTTGATGTTGTAACTTTATGGATGGATGCAACTATTACCAATCATTGGGTTTAGTTCGGCTAACTACGACCTGAATCAAAGCCATCAAACAGTTCCTCATAAAATACTTTTTGTCCACGATAAAGACAGATGAACAAGAAGAAAAACAGACAGAAGACAAGGAAAAGAAAGATGGCATCATGACCCTTTTCGTCAACAAACGCAACAACACGTTCATATATCTGTCAAAGGATCAGTTATATTCCTAGATATGACCAATTACATAGCCCCGGGGTTCAGCTACGACAAGTATCTGAAAGCGTATGGATGCGAGGTTACGAAAGATCATTTCCCGAACGAGTACATGGAATGTTTGGAGAGGCTCGACGACGCCGCTCTTCCACTGAAAGAGACATTCTTCAGTCGAATAAAGAACGAGGATATTTCCGACTAGGATTACGCCAGTTTTCACAGACAGTTTGCCTTCTACCAGCAACGTGGCATAAACATGTTCAAGCAAGGCATCGGAGTACCTGGTCTGACCTGGCTCTACTTGTCCAATGACCTTCCGCAGAAGACCTACTTTACGCTCTTCAACGAGAAAAATAAAGATCTGCTTCAGCTCGTTAAAAATCACGTTGGTTGGCGGTAAGTCCCTTGATTTTATCGCTATTTTGAGAAAAGGATCACCAAGCTACGTCAGAAGGAGTACGGAGAGGCCGCTCGAAAGTGTCGGTCGATCGTCGAGTACGGTGGCAACGTACTGTACTTGTGGTCTCTGATGTAAGACATGCCGAAGGGATGGTACACGCGACGACGGGAAGTGAACGTTTTCCGACCCGAATCGGCGCAGCTGCACGGTCAGATGGCTGCGGAATGGTTGACATGGGAATCCAAACGCAAGGGACACTCCATCCGACATCAGATCAACTGTCGAGGGAAGAGAATAGGCAAACTTCCGGTGGACGGGTGGTGCAGTCAAACGAACATGGTATATCCGTTGCAAGGTTGTTGCTACCATGGTCACCCGTGCACCCGACAAGAGGTGTTCGCCGAGACCCGTAAGAACACCGCCTACCTACGTCACTTTGTTAAGTTCGTCAAGCTTTTGGAATGCGAGTGGAAAGACACGAGAAGAGAGCCGGCCGTAAAAAAAGTGTCTGAATGCTGCATTACCTCGGCGATGACACGCACGGTGTACGATGACGTCACAACAGTTCCTGATGGGTGTGCGTGCCGGAACCGTGTTCGTAAAGATAGAGTGCGACGTTCGCGTACCGGATGCATTGCGTGCGCACTTTTCCGAGATGCAGCCCGTGTTCAAGTACATCCGTCTGACGCTCGACGATATCGTTCCGTTCATGCGTCGATATACCGAAGAACACGACATCACGGCGACCCCGCGGCGCATGCTCGTAGGCAGTTATCGAGTCGATAAAATCTTGCTCACCACGCCCCTCTTGCGATGGTACCTGGACCACGGATTCGAGGTGACGCTCGTCTACCAGGTCATCGAGTACGATCAGATCCTCTTCTTCCGGCGGTTCGGCCATGCAGTGTTCACGGCCCGGTGCGACGGAGACGTCCACCCACACAAGGCCATCATCGCCGACACCATGCATTTGCTTTGGAACTCGGGGAACGGGAAGACCATCACCAACGTGGGCCGACATATTGATGTGAAATGCGGCGGCATCGGAGGCGGCGGCATCGATCATGGTCAACGATAGACGGTTCCGACAACTCGACGTCGTCGTCGACGATGCGTACGAGATAGAGATGAACAAGACAACCGTAAGTTACGCCCTGCCCGAACATCTGGGATTCTTCGTTCTGCAGTACGCCAAGATGCGCGTGATGCAGTTCTATTACGATTTAATCAACAGGTGCTTGGTGCGCCCTCTGTTCCAGTACTGCGAGATGGACCAGATTGCGCCTATTCGGCTTTGACCAGTGAGTCCGTCGATGACCTCGTGATCCCGGAACTTCGAGAACATTACTTCCGGCACCGCTCCGAATGGCTCGTGTCCGAAAGTTGCGTCGAACATCTGAATAATTACGTGCGCTGTCGACTCGAGCCGTGCTGTAAGATGTGCAAGGGAAACGATAGGAGAACACCGGGTTTGTTCAAGGTGGCTTGGTCCGGTGACGGGTTCGTGGGGTTGTGCAGCAAGACGTACTATTGTTTCAGAGCCACCGATAAGTCACTCGACCGTGTTTGCGTACGTGCAGGAATAAGCGTCCCTCACCTATGTATACCCCAAACGCGTGGTGCACGAGGACGAGGTGACTACGGGCCCGGTGGACGTGTAGAAAACGCGATGCACTCCCGTCCTCTTTAATTAGTGACCATGGATGCACGATGGAAACATCCTTTCACGTGCATGGTCGCCGGACCGACGGGATGTTGCAAACGTTCTTTCGGGACGCGTATGCTGCGTCTCGCTGCCGCGATGATCGATCAACCACCCCATCCCGAAAAGATCACGTGGTGTTTCGGATAACGGCAATCCGCTTACTTCAAGATGGACTTAGTTAACGTGCGGTTCGAGGAAGGGTTGTCGAGTGCGACCATGTTCGATTCGGCACCGAGGAACCTCGTCATCATAGAAGATCTTATGGCTGAAACGGACCAACGGGTCACGACCATGTTCACTAAAAATTCATAACTTGAACACGTCCTTGCTGTGTCTCAGGCAGAACCTCTTCCCTAAAAACAAGGAGAGTCTAACCATCAGTCATCGTTTCTCTCATTATACGGTGGTGTTCAAGAATCCTCGTGATATGTATCCGGGGCGCGTGGAGAACAGCACACGCCCGAGGATATGCGTCTGCGCACGGCCATCTTTCCAGACGACGGTGTTCTGTACTTGTAATTGCCGAAGTTATAAAAAGACTGAGTGCGTGGTTCGTCTCTTCATTCGCACCATGTCTGGGCTGGTGAAGAGATACATTCTGTGTATACAGGCGCTGAATTGATACAAGCGTACCAAACTGAGAGGAACCATCATCGCCAACGCCGACGCCGATCTTCTCTGTGCGCTGACCGAATGTGCCTACTCCATATTGAATAACAACATTCTATTAATCGAATTACAGAGGCGGAGTTTGAGCATATACAAAATGGAATTACGCGAGTTATCTCAGAGATGAGCGCCCTCTGCCAGGAGGAGACGCATATTACTTCAACAGCTTCCTATCGGCCTCCCTAGCGTCGTTACCAACCTCGATCTTTCTTCCCTTGCTCCAAGAGTTGCTGCTCAAAAAGATGGAACAAGAACGCAAAATGTTACCCAAGGTTAGAAGGTGCAAGCCTTCGATGACGAGGTGATGTCCATTCCTCAATAGAGAGGACCTCGACGATAGGACCATAATGAGGTGTTGCACCGGTACAACGTCTTGCCCGATAAACATGTCAAGGAACCGGTACGCGTGGTCGCGGTGAACGCGTCGATACCAGAAGCGTCGGCGGCGGCGGCGGCGGCGGCGGCGGCGGAGAGAGAAGTAGGAGCTCCTAGTAGCGGCATAGAGGCCGAAGTCTTGGACACCGTTCCCAAAACCATGCAATCCAAAGCCAGACGTTTGGTGGAACATCTCAAAAGAAATATCGCGCGGACCGCTCGTTGCTAACTGATACACGAGGGTATGCCGATTGCCGGAAGTAACGTGGTGGATCTCGTGAATGATCTGTTGCTTAAGAGAAAGACCGATCCTACCGGATGGCAGCCATTTGCACAACAACTCCGAGCCATCAAGTTGCCTATGGAGTTGGTCGGTAACGTAGCCAGGAGAGCCTACATACGTCAGGTGTGGACGACTTCTCGTCGAGAAGCAGCAGCAGCTACTCCTCGAACTGCTGCTGGTAGTTCACGAAGATCACTCAGTTGGACACCCCTCGCTCGTCGACGCAGGCAGGTAGAACATTCGATGCTCACCCCACCACCGGAACGACTACAGGCTTTAGCGTCATTGGCTAGTTGGGAAGACTATTAAGGAGTCCACAGCACAGAGTGCAATGCGATGAGCGAAGATCGACAGGACATATACCGTTCCGTCGTCGTTGCGATACTTTGCGGTGGACTTTACATGCTCGGTCTCGCGTCTGACGTCGCTTCATTCGAACGATGACAGACGATTCGACAACAGAGGACTTCACTACCACCATCTCCATAGAAGAAGAGGAGCAAGAGGACGTAGCAGCAGAAGACAGTACTGACGTTCAGAGCAACAACGACAGCACTCCTTTTCATCTGTTCGCTACCGTGTGTGCCAAAGAGGAGATATTTTTCTGTGTCAGGTCATCGTCTTGTACACGATCATCTTGATGAGCATTTAAACCTGACGACAGGTCAAGAGAATTCTAATCTGTGGACGGCCATGTTGAGTAGTTCGCTGGGTTACCTGCTGCCCAATCCGACGTTGAGAAGCAATGGCGACTGATTTCTACCTGACGCTACCTGGAAACGCTTCCATGAAGATGTACCCCGACAATACATTAGCACATTACATCACGGACTTGCCTCAACGTATCGATCTGTCTAGTGAGTGGGAGTGCGGGCTGGCAGAGATACAGTACCCACATACTTGGTACAATGTTACAAAGGAAAATACCTGGTTAGAAACATTCTGTTTGTCTTATCCTGAGTGAGAAGTTAGCTGCTGGGTATTACAAAGATCCTGTAGCATTGATGGACCGTATCAACAAGTGGCTGAAAAGTATGGAGACATATAAGGTACGAGCTACATTGAGCTACTGCCCCATCTCTCAAAAAATGACGTTGCACCTGCCATCCGACACCGTGTTCACCATATCTTACCACAGTGCGATGGGACCCATGTTACGATTCCGGAAGTCGGCGATCACCAGTCCGCCAGCAGCAGCAGCAGCAGGTGGCACACGCGAGTACTTCCACTCGAGAGTGGCGTCACACCATCGGCCTGAAGGACGTCGATGTATCGCCACGTCTGGTGTTTCATCAAGTATCGCGCGTCTTTATCGTTCTATTGAATCTTTCGTCGATGCTCGGCTGCGTCTCCTCGTTGTCAGTGGAGAAGAGATAGATGCCATACTTCTTCAACAGAGCCTGAACGGAACGAATAAGAAATTCAAGTCCTTTAGCAATATAACGTCTTTGGCCAGTCTTTCGTGAACATACTTTTCAACACTGTAACCAACGACGCTGCGGACTTGTTCATCAGCGGAACACACCAAGCCAATTTCGTGAAGACGTCGATCACCGTGAGGAGAAAGGTCGTACCGTCGTTGTCAGTTTTCAAATTCGACAGTTCGACGAGATCGGCCTGCCACTGCTGAAGTCGACCTCCCACGACGACGCGTCGTCTCTTGGAATGAGTCCTCGCCGGTTTGTGTAGAATATAGGTGTCCTGTTCCGACAACCATTATTCGACGACTTTCCTCGGCACGCGAGTGACGCGTCGCAAGGCGTTGACTCTGCCGTAAATTCCTAACCTTTTCGGGCCGAAGTAGAACCTGCGCAGCACGGTTCCTGACGAGTGTCTAATACGGTGATGTACAGTAGGACAAATGGTGCAAATGGCTGCCATCCCGTTGGATCGGTCTTTCTCTTAAGCAAGAGATCATTCACGAGATCCACCACGTTACGTTAGAAGAGGGCGATGGCTGGCATCTATATACGTACCGCCACTTGACAATGATTGCTGATTGCGTGTGTGATGAGGATGACACGTGATGATGTCGGCTTTTAAAATATGAACTTTATCATCTTGCTTCGACTTTTAAAATATGAACTTTATTATAAAATATGAACTTTGTCATGTTGCTTCGGCTTTTAAAATATGAACATTATTATGTTGCTTCGACTTCTAAAAATTACTTTATCATGTTAATCAATAAAAATACGCGTGCACTCGTCAATACCGTGTTTTGTTCCTTTTTCGTGTCCTCGTCAGACCCTTTGATCCCTGTTAATGAATCATGTTCGCCGCCGCCGCCGCCTCCGCCGCCGCCGCCGCCGCCGCCGCCGCCGCCGCCGCCGCCGCCGCCGCCGCCGCCGTCGTCGCCGCCGCTTGACTACTCCTTTACCAGTCCTTTCGTCGCTAGGGAGCGCTCATGTCGCTCGTGTAGTCCTATAGCCGACAGGGGCGCTGATGTCCTGTGAGCGATATCACACCTCTTTCCCTATACTCTCACACTGGACATATCATCCGAGTTTTCCCCCAAATATATTTTTAGTAGCCATCGAAACATGGAACCCATTCTTGCTTGTTCAGATGATCATACGTACTACTTATAAATCTTAGGGAATCAACTTGCCATTTGGAGAATAATCAGTGAACTTTGTTGCACTGTATTGGTTTGCAGTTAAGGGTATATGCTAATGTTTTGGTTTTAGCGGTCGGTTCGATTCTGACTGGTTTCGCATTTTGTCAAAATACCCCTGGCATCGGCATATTGACAGACATTTTTTTTCTCCTCTTTTAATTATTATTAGGATATTGGCATACAAAAACTATTTTTTCTCAACAATTAACTAAAGCACTACCTTATTTTTAGAGCTGTGGAAATGGCGTATCACCATAAATTACATTAGCTAGTATTTATTCTGGAAATAACATCGTATAAAGAGTCAGCTCCCTCAACATAATTGCTTATTCAACTGTTCCAAGAGCAGTTCTGGAATATTTATTTAACTAAGTGTGACTTTGATTGTATATAGCATATTAAAAAATTACATTATTAAAGCAGTAGAACCAACTATCATAGACTGTCTGATATATCGAGCGTCTAAGCCTCGTTTTCGATAGAACTGCGTCACGCCTGAATAAAGCCTATTGGATAATGCTTCAACGGGGCAATAAATAATGACCATATTAATTTACCTTCTGAAATAACAATGCATATATAGACTTATAGTAATTACTACACGTAGTGACATTGATTAAATGTTATTTGACTTTTATTACTTTATAAATAATGCATGTGATTTAAAAAAATATTTCTAGATACTGGGGCATTAGTGTACAGACCATCGAATACCGAACTTTGTTGGCGCATTGTCAGGAATGGTGGTGAACAGAAGAAGATTCTATGGCAGATGTACTCAACTCCAAATGCTGGCCACAGCGGCAACAACGCTACAGTTGACAAAATCAGTTAATGCGTCTACAGGAGGGGCCTAAAGGAAGTATGTTATTAGAAACATCAGTGACGTGTGTATCCTATTACTGTGTGTGTGGTGGTAAAGACAAACTGCAAAAAACGTGAAAGGTATTCAGAATACACCCTTCCAGCTATAACATTGTGGCGACCTATGGAACTAAGTATGTGGGAACAGAACCACAGGCATATACATTAAGCAGTCATTGAGGGTATCCTTTCACACATCACAATACTATTTTGGTGGTGTATATTGTCCTTATTTATGGCCAATTGCATTGATTTCTATCTAATGGCGTCAAGTGTAAATTATTAAAAGGATATCTTCAGTTACTGGACCAATATCTGGGGATGCAAAACGGGCCTGTGTAGAGAAAGTTAGCTACGCTCCCAGTCAATCACTCATGAACCTCTAGAATCCAATAAATATATTTTTTAATGATTTTTCATTCTTGTGTTGCAGGGTCAAGAATCGGATTTGGATTTGGAATGGATTGATGTAGAAGCATGAGAATCGAAACTGGATTTGTGTTTAGCTGGAATCGGATTTGGTATCGGAATCGGTTGTTGTGAAACCAGTGGTTCAATCAAACAGTAGGACACACATTAACGTGAAGTTAATAAGCTTAATTGTCAAAACGGGGCTAGCTGAACCACCCAAGACCCAAGGGATATTTAGTTGAGCAGCGGGTAAAGGCTGAAGACGAGTTTTCTTTACCCCAAAATACATCATGGAGTGCATTTTTCCGAGCAAATTGGGACATCGGATAGCTACAAGACAACATTATAGCAGTTAGTTACACTGGTTGTAATTTACCTATAAGTCTATATTAATTAGGTGTTTTGACTTTTTAATTAAGCGTGAGTACCTTTCAGAGACGTGTTGTACTAATTGGGTAGATATGCTGGCTGAGTTGTTACGAAATTTTTGTACAAGGGCAACCGGTACGTAAATTATAAAAATAAAGCTTTTACGAAACTTACGCTACACTGTGGCTCAACTTACCCCACACCAAGTTATAATGATTTTGAAAGTCACTGGTTGATGATAACAGTTCTTTAATTATGAATTTTTACACAGCTCTTACATATGACCATGCTGGCACAAAGGCTGGGAACGCAAGAGATCAAAACCACGTATGTCACCAGTATTTGTTGTACTAATTGGTACAGACCACTATTCACAACTAACTAACGACATTACCTATCTCCTCTCTTTACAAGAGATCAAAAACTTTTAAAAAAAGAGTTTAAACTGCCGTGAACAGCTAAATTACACAATGCATTGTCCAGAAAAGGTCTCTGATGTGACATTCATCGTAAATGCGTCGGAGCAATGTCTTCAGGCTTCAACTCAGAGTGAAAATTAGAAACAGGGTTAAGTGTTAAACAAATATAATCACTCTTTGGAAACTTCTATGTGAACAAGTCCTGCATATAAGTCCATGCACCACGAGTCCATGTACAGTTCACAAACACTTCCTAACTAACACTACTACTACTTAACAGAAACTATGGAGGAGAGGTTATCAGCACTACACTTCTAGGTGAGTCTTTGCCACGCACACTTCTTAACACATCTTGCAACATAGTCCTTCAACCGCATTGGAGCACTCTTGTTCCTGGAAGATCTTCTCACATGTATCTCAATGCTTACACTTTCTGCTTCGGGAGCAATATTCAATGTGTCAGTTTTATTTTATGTCTCGGGTGTGATCGCAGGCTCTGATACTTATGGTTGTGCTTCTATTGACGTTTCACCACAGTATTCCGGAATTTTTTTCATAAATGATGAATTGCGAGTGATCACATTATCGTCTGACGCAGCAATTATCATGCTTCCTTTCTTCTCCACAATTTCGTACGGTACTGGCTTGTACGGGGTTGACAGCTCATCAGTCTTCGGCTGTTTCAGAAGTACTTTGTCTCCAATCTGCATTGTCGTTTCCTTGACATTGCTGCGACTGTCAGAGAGCTCCTCCGTGTTGCATTTCATGCGGGAATCTCGTTCGGTGGCTAATTCAAGCTGATCTTCGAATGACACCTTCTTGGAAACCGCCTGGAAACCGCTGGGACTTCTGTTCGGATAGCCTTTCCAAGAGTTCTTACGTATCGCTCCGCTTCTCTATTCGCCTGTGGCCATAGCGGCGTTATTTTGCGATGTCGAAATCCTATTAATCTCGCCCAGTTGTCAAATTCTTCACTGTTGGAAGGCGGGCCATTATCAGATTTCATAACCTCAGGTATTCCCTGTCTTGCAAATAGTGCATCCAATTTGGGAATCGTTGCCTTTGCAGACGTCGAGTGCAGTATTGTGTAGGGGCATTATGGCATACCGGTTCGAAGGCCGGACTCTCAATCGAGAGAACCCGGTTTCAAATCCCACTGCTGTCGCTTCGAACCTTTGGCAAGTTTGATCATCCCACGTTGCCACAGTTCACTCAGCTGTATAAATGAGTACCTGGCCATAAAGACAGTTGTGGAAATGTGAACGAATAGTATTCGCGCAATTGCAGCGTGGCTGAATGCTTCCAAGAGAAGTTGAGGTGGCCTTGGAATGAATAGGTCTGCCAGGGGGTAAAGTGTAAAGCGCTTTAAGCGGTCCTACGGACTGGATACCGCGCTATATAAGAACTTACCTTTTCAGTATCTCTATTTCAGGATACCGACTGTAGTCATCGATGATCACAAGTATGCATTCACCAGTTTTGAAAGGTTCACATAAATCGATAGACACTTCTTTCCAAGGTTCCTTCGGAAACACTGTCATCTTGAGTTGTTCCTTGTTCGTCGAATATGTGCATTCCTGACATGGCAAACAATGTTTAACAACCATTTTCACACTCTTGTCAATGTCTGGAAACCATACGGTCTCTCGGAGTAGCGCATTCGTCATGGGCATGGGCAATGTTCACAGCACGATTCTGTAA
The DNA here is from genome assembly GCA_963662155.1 of Lamellibrachia columna. NCBI lineage: Eukaryota > Metazoa > Annelida > Polychaeta > Sabellida > Siboglinidae > Lamellibrachia > Lamellibrachia columna. The sequence goes on along the minus strand of OY759263.1, from coordinate 32,972,458 downwards.
TATCTCTTGGAGAACGATTCTTTCTCCTCGGAGAACTAATCCATCCAGTACAGACACTTCGTCTTTGACACTGTTGTGCGCAACGTATTTGGCATCTAATTCGTGCCACCTTCCTGAAACAATGCAGTTCATCACGAGCTGCAGTCCCTCGTCTCTTGATGTTTCCTTCTCTAGCTCTTCTCGGAGAATACTCTTCCTTCCTTCATTCTGATAGCTCTGAATTGCATTGATGATGAGTTAGCCATGATTTGCTTTCTTGCATTCCTACAGATTGAGGATGTCGAGAAATATAATCTGCCCGATTCATCTTTCCTGGACGATATACCACTTCCCTCTTGTAGGGTTGGAGACGCAGAAATATTCGATGAAGTCTCGCTGTCGGTAATGAGGTAACTTTCCTCATGATAACTTCGATTGGCTTGAGTTATGTGACTACCACAAATTCTTAACTTTCAAGGTAGTGATTGAAATGCTCACAACCCCAGCATATCGCTAATGCCTCTCGTTCAGTCTGGCTGTACCTCGACTCTGCGTCTGTTAGCGCTCGACTGACATATATATATATATATATATATATATATATATATATATATATATATATATATACATATATATATACATATATGTATATATATATATATATATATATATATATATATATATATATATATATATATATATATATATATATATATATATATATATATATAGACCATGTGGGCTGGCGTCCACCATGAGCTGAGTGGGTAGCTTCGTATCTAAATAACTAAGCATTTCTCAGTCCGCCATACGGTCCTTCTGCTCACTAAAAGCGTGTCGTTGATTTTCTCCCCATTTCCAAGGACAATCGTGTTTCGTGAGGCGTCTCTTCTTCTGAGCGATCAGTTTCACATCTTCATTGGTGTTCAACTTAACTTGTACGCCCTTCGTCTTGCCTAGGCCTTCAAATTTGCCTTCATAATTGTCTACTACTTTGTCAAAGGATACTTCATCCACCTTCTTTATGAATTTTGTTAAGCCAAGGTTCTCAGCTGTTTCGCAGCCTAACAGATTGCTGGCTTTTCCATTCATGACATAGACGTCAGTGACGGTTGCTAACTTGGTCTGTGGTGCCTTTACTCTCTCTCTGGAAACAACCTAGCAGTGGCAACTCTCGTCGTTCACCCTGGACCGTATGAACACAGCTTCTACGCAGGTCTACTAAGCTTCTTGATTTTCAGCTTCCGAAAAGTGTTTTCTCCTATCAGGTTCACTTCAACACTGGAGTCCACCAGACATCTATTCCTGACATAATTATGGTCGCGCATCTGGTGCCATTCTTTTGTCTCCCACCAGAAACACGGAGGACTATTCTTCATCGTATATTCGGCTCACTATTTTCGACTTTGAGTGATATTTCTTTTCGAAGTGTCCAATTCTGCCACACTTCCTACACTTCTTGTCTTTGGCCGGACAATCGCCTTGGTGTGGGTACTTGGTGTGGGCACAGCGAAAACATGTCTTCTTCGAACCCGATTTCTTGCTCCCATGTCTACTATTGGATCTGTAACGGCTGTGTGATAGCCTGACAAGGTGTCGTGATCGACTTTGATCATTCACTGCACTCACTGAGGCTGATCTGTTCAACTCCAAATCTCGAAATTGCGCATCCATTCGTTCAGTAGCTCTGGCAGTATCCATGAACTTCTGTAGTGATAAACCATCTCTTATGGCCTTCTTTTTTACCCCTGTCACCCGACAGTTGTTTACAAGTTGTGCCAGGTGTATCAGCTCGATAATCTGGTTCTTCCAGTTTCATTTTCTTAATTTTTTCGTTTACATGAATGTAGAAATTGTCAATCGACTCACATGGTTTCTATTGGAACTGATGTAACATGTTCATGAGGTGGACATGGTTTAACTTTGGCTTGAAATAACCATTTAGTGCGTTGATGGGCCTAGTATAATCTCCATCTCCACCAATGTCTTCAAGACACTTCAGAAGTTTTCTTCCACCTGCGCTTGTGTAATGCAAGAGCATATTCCTCTTCTCTGCCACGTCTGTGACTTTCATAGCGCGTAACATGGCCTCAAACCCCTCCAGCCATTCCTCCCACTTGGATGCAATAGCAGGTTCGTCTGTCACATGAAACTCTGGGTAAAAGGGCCATTGATGAATAATATCACCAAAACAAAGTCAAACCACAAGTCTTGTTGAGCTGGATGTGGTCTACCCATAACCACACTAGAGAGCCATTGCTGTGCACGGCCTTGCACTCTATCTGTGGTGCCCCCTGGTGAACAGCCATGCATACAATTTCTGTCGCTCATTTTTTCGTCTGCAAAAGCACATATTCTCTATATGGCTATATAAATCGTTGACGACATAAAACTTATTCATTGGGACGTTAGCACAGTTGAAGATTTCTGTAGTACTGTACTACAGTGTTCATTTTCACAGATTGCTTGATTCGGCAACAATATTTATGTCGTTCCCATTGGCGTTGCGCGGTACGCTTTATAGTAATTATACACATCCGGGAGTAATGTTCATCGAAACATCAGTTACTCACAACATTGTTCGTATGACCGAGTCTAAGTCGTGTTCTCCATGTGTCCCGGGTATCCTCGTCGCCATTATAATGAATTTGAAAGTCACCGGTTGGTGATAACATTTCTTTAATTATGAATTTTTACACAGCTCTTACATATGACCATGCTGACAGAACGGCTGAGAACGCAAGAGATCAAAACCACATGCGTCATCACTATTTGTTGTATTAATGGGTGCAGACCATTATTCACAACTAACGACATTACAATTAGCTATGCATGCTAGATCAAGAAGATCAATTAATACTGTAGCAATGTACAGTTTAATGTTCAAATGATTGTTAATGTTAAGGAAATTCAAGATATAATACATGCAATGCCGGTAGGCAAAGCCCCGGGTTATGATAGTATAAGTAACGAACATTTTAAATATGTGAATGAAAAACTTCATGTTCGCATGTCACTTTTATATAGCAGCATGTTAATTCACGGTTTTTTACCGGATGCTATGATGATTACAATCATAGCCCCCATAATTAAAAATAAGGCGGGTGACCTGTCTGATAACAACAACTACCGACCCATTGCTCTAGCCACAATTGCTAGTAAATTATTTGAATCCTTGATATTATTCAGGGTCTCTACTTTTTTATCTACATGTGTAAACCAATTTGGATTTAAAAAGCATCACTCAACTGAAATGCTTATATTTTTATTAAAAGAACTTTTTCGACATTACATAGCGAATGGCTCATCTATGTATGTCACTATGCTGGACACCTCTAAGGCCTTTGACAAAGGCAATCATAGTAAGCTATTCACCTAACTAAGCTATTCAACAAACTAAACCGGGGATGTCCTTCTTTTATTGTTCGCATTCTTTATGACTGGTACAGAACCCAGAAATTCACTGTCATATGGTGTTGTAGCTTCTCAGAATTTGTTCAGGGTGGAATCCTTTCTCCACATCTTTTTAACGTTTACATGGATAACTTAAGTGTAAATTTGAATAAATTACAAATGGGCTGTCTTTATGCAAGAACCATAATGAATCATATGATGTATGCCGATGACCTTTTTGTGTTTTTTCACCCAGTGTTGCTGGGTTGAGAAAACTCACCGATTGTTGTGCCGAGTATGGCAATATGTTTGATATAACATACAACGCCAACAAATCCTTCTATATGGTTATTGATAACAAACCTAGGGATAAGAAAAATATTCATCCTGTTGTTATCAATAACCATACACTACCTTACACTGAAAAATGTAAATACCTTGGCCATATTATAAACAATAATCTTACTGATGATGACGATATTGCCAGGCTGAAAAGATGTATCTATGCTCAGGCAAATGCTTTAGCCTGACAATTTTACTTATGCAACAATTCCATTAAAACAACTTTATTTAATTCATACTGTGGTTCAATGTACACCTCAAGTCTTTGGTGTCATTTTAAAAAACAGAGTCTGAAATGTATTACTGTCACTTATAACAACAGTTTTAGAATTATACACAACCTGTCACCCCTCTGTAGTGCAAGCCATATGTTCGCTACTAATTATGTTAAATCCTTTAATGAACGCATTCGCTCATCAATTTTTAGCCTTTTATGCCGGTTGGAAAAATCCGACAATATACTTTTTGTGAATTATCTTCACACTTTTATTTATTATTGAAGTCCATTGATTAAACAATGGATTGATCAATTATATGCTTTTAATTCATAATGTTTATACTTTTATACAAATATTTTTTTTTTATCCTGACTTATCTTATACATATTTTTACTACACGTCATATACAGCTGTATGTATATTTATATATATGTTTCTCACTACATGTACCTCTGTTGTTCATCATGCGTGTATATGTATGTTTTTTTTACTTGTATGTATATATAATATTATGGGCTCTTGCCTTAAATAAAACAATATTATTATTATATAATATCTTTGTATAAAACGATCTATTAATAATCATAGTTTATGCGAGTAAAAACAATGATGACCTATGAATATGATTGCGCTCTACACATCCAAAAGAAAGAAAAATGGCTCGTCTAACACTGCCTTCCCCTAGTATTTGGCCACTGTCACATGTGTATATTGATTTGGAAATTCTATTTGGTCCATAAAAAATAGACTTTTTAGTACATTAGAGAAATGACATTTGCAAATCAAGTAAAGTCTACACTACGTATAACTGCATGTTCAGTTGGTACATACATATCTAACTGCCAAAACCAGGAATCGAGATATGTACTTGGTGTATTTTTCAAACATAAAGTAAATTTCCAGAACAAACCAGACACTTAAGATCAGGCTCAGTAAGCTGACAACTGAGCACCAGTGTGACTTGGACACAGAGACAGGCTTCCACAAAGTTCACCCCATTCTTCTTGATCCGCACCCGCGTCTGTCTGTGGAGGTAGTTATAGCATTAACGTATTTCAGTGTATAAGTACAAATCATAGCTGAACACCTTTTTTCTGTAATATTTTTGTGTCATCATTGTGATTGCATTATACATCTTTTAGTTGGTATCAATTTATATAATTAAATTTGCAGCACAGTACTGATGAATGAGGTAAAACCTAATTGCATAAGAATATTATAAAATGAAGTAGGTTGCGAGAAATACTTAAACTGTCTCGAGTCCAACTGACAGAATGATTATGTACGCCATTGGTCACCTATAGTGTTTGATACGGATATCTCCATGATGTTTTCTATTGTGATTTATTATATAGATGGATGATATTGATGAGGATGGGAATGTTGACATGCCAACATTTATGCTTGATTTGTTCTTGTGGTATGCTTCGATAGTCAGCATGCCTTTCTGTTGTAACGGGTTTTGTGACCCGTATGGGTAGATCTGAGTTTCCAGAGGCTGTAGTGACTGCATGTTGGGATGCGATTCACACAGTTGTTAATAGGCTTGTTCATCAAGGATGTTGACTGCGCGCCTGAACCTACCATGAACTCTACCGGCACTGTGTTCAGCTTGATGGTACATAGGGGTAGCTTGTTCTTGTTCCTTTTTGCAATAGCAACCTGGTCTCGCGGAGGTTGGCACTCACGGATGGTGCAAGCGTAAACATCGTCAAAGCAATCGAAGTGATTATTCTGGGTATCCACAGTTCCCGCCGTTTGGGAGTATATGGCATTGGCCCGTGAGTAATGTTTCCGCTTGCTGTTTTGGCACACTCTCCCAAAATGACCTATAATGCCGCACACTGAGCATTCTTTTGCCGCGGCAGGGCACCGGGAATCACCTTTCCTATGTTTGTTATTTCCACCACAAAAACAAACAATTGTTTCCATTCTTTGTCTTGTCACGAGGTCCATTGTGGCTCCTGGAATGACCACGTCGTCACCTGGATGTGTGACGTCTTTGGCCTACAGTGGCTCTGTGACTGCGAGTTATGTCGGCTTCTCCCTCGCTGGGAAACGTTGATGGCGTTTACACTTGTTGCTGGAGCTTGTTCCACCTGGCCTGCTTGGTGTTCATTTAGTTCTAAGGCACGTGCAGCAGCAATTAAGTCTGTCAATGTCATATCCTGTCGCGGGGCACGTCTCCGGAGATTCTGTGAATTTCCGACCAAGATTACTTGGTTGACAATCTCTCTCTCGACATCTGTGAAGCTGCAGGACCGTGCCAGCTGCAGGACCGTGCCAGCTGCCCGAGCTTTGCTATGTATGTATCAATTTGCTCCCTCTCTTGCCTGCATTGTCGGAAATTGTACACTTCAAATCGGTGTTTACTCTTGCAATGAAATAGTCAGTTAGTTCTTGCTCACCGGGTTCTGGGACGGTCAGTGTGTCATACACTTCGTAGACATCCAGACCTGCGTAGTGAAGCAGGAGTGCACGCTATCGCTTAGGTGCCGTTATATCCATGGCCACTAACATACGTTCAAATCTTTTATTCCATTTCTTCCACCTAGGCCCGATATTCCCGCCTTGATGTAGAAAAACTTGGTAATGCCATGCTGGGATGTTCACTAGGAGTTGTGCTTGACACAGTATGTTCCCTACCTAGCGCAGATGTGCCGCTGCTGCTTTCATTGCCCGACGTGTCATGCTACTCAGCAAAACACCGTAAATGCATCGGATGCGCTAACATGCGTAACGATTTGTGAAACATCGCTGATGAACACATGTCCGTTGTTATGTTCGTAACATCCTCGTTGCCAGATATAGTGTTGATGGCCGTGAATTCAGCACGATCTTATGGATGGAACTTGAACATAGTTTATTCACATTATGTTGCATGATAAGGCAGAACAATGGCTGCCCATGTTAACAGCTCGTAGTACCTCAATGGTCGCTAGGCGACAGCACGACATAAATTGACTTTACCCATTGTCTCCTTATCCTTGATTTCCATCCGATGTCAGTACCAAGTATCGCAATTATCAGTGAGTTTTTATAAATTTATATACAAGGTTTCGTATGACTGCTTTACAGTAAGTAGTCAGGAGCAAACATAGCTGAAGCGCTGCAGTATTTGGGTAGAGTAATCGTCTATACACATTATTGTAGCATACACGTAATCTGTGGATGCTATATACAGTGTGATTCTACCACAGTTGAGCTGTATACATAGTAGAGCAAAATGTACTAAACAACTTGATCTTGTAATGTATCACAACTCCTTAAATGTATTCTATTTGTGGATGACACCAATATTTTTAACTCTGATTCAGATGTACATAGTCTTATAAGTGTAGTAAAATGTGAACTTGATAAACTGTAAACATGGTTAAATGTAAACAAGTTGTCATTGAACGTATCAAAAACAAATTATTTGATCTTTGGTAACCGCAGAGTAAACTGTAAATTACTAGAAGTTTTGATTGATGAAAAACTGACTTGGAAAGATAAAATAAATAATGTCAAGACAAACCTGTCCAGAATAACTGGAGTGATGCACATGGCAAGTCATGTTCTAGGAACTACAGGCTTGCTTACCTTATATTACTCACTGTTCTTACCTGTAGTGTGCTACTGCTATGAAGTTTGGGGATATCCATGTATTACTAATGCACACTGTATCAGAGTGGTGCAAAATATGTGGTCAGATGAGATGTGGTGTTGGTAGACTTCATCAAACCAACCTGCTACTTTATAGGTGTAGAGTACTTACATTTCAAGACTTAGTAGATATGTGGTGGTGGTAGACTTCATCACACAAACATGCTACTTTATAGGTGTAGAGCACTTACATTTCTAGACTTAGTAGATATGTGGTGTTGGTAGAGTTCATCACACCAACCTGCTACTTTATACGTGTAGAGTACTTACATTTCTAGACTTAGTAGATATGTGGTGTTGGTAGATTTCATCACACCAACCTGCTACTTTATATGTGTAGAGTACTTACATTTCTAGACTTAGTAGATCTGTGGTGTTGGTAGACTTCATCAAACTATGTGGTCAGATGATATGTGGTGTTGGTAGACTTCATCACACCAACCTGCTACTTTATAGGTGTAGAGTACTTACATTTCTAGACTTAGTAGATCTGTGGTGTTGGTAGACTTCATCACACCAACCTGCTACTTTATAGGTGTAGAGCACTTACATTTCTAGACTTAGTAGATCTGTGGTGTTGGTAGACTTCATCACACCAACCTGCTACTTTATAGGTGTAGAGTACTTACATTTCTAGACTTAGTAGATCTGTGGTTTTGGTAGACTTCATCACACCAACCTGCTACTTTATAGGTGTAGAGCACTTACATTTCTAGACTTAGTAGATATGTGGTGTTGGTAGACTTCATCACACCAACCTGCTACTTTATAGGTGTAGAGTACTTACATTTCTAGACTTAGTAGATCTGTGGTTTTGGTAGACTTCATCACACCAACCTGCTACTTTATAGGTGTAGAGTACTTACATTTCTAGACTTAGTAGATATGTGGTGTTGGTAGACTTCATCACACCAACCTGCTACTTTATAGGTGTAGAGCACTTACATTTCTAGACTTAGTAGATATGTGGTGTTGGTAGACTTCATCACACCAACCTGCTACTTTATAGGTGTAGAGCACTTACATTTCTAGACTTAGTAGATATGTGGTGTTGGTAGACTTCATCACACCAACCTGCTACTTTATAGGTGAAGAGCACTTACATTTCTAGACTTAGTAGATATGTGGTGTTGGTAGACTTCATCACACCAACCTGCTACTTTATAGGTGAAGAGCACTTACATTTCTAGACTTAGTAGATATGTGGTGTTGGTAGACTTCATTACACCAACCTGCTACTTTATAGGTGTAGAGCACTTACATTTCTAGACTTAGTAGATATGTGGTGTTGGTAGACTTCATCACACCAAACTGCTACTTTGTAGGTGTAGAGTACTTACATTTCTAGACTTAGTAGATCTGTGGTGTTGGTAGACTTCATCACACCAACCTGCTATTTTATAGGTGTAGAGCACTTACATTTCTAGACTTAGTAGATCTGTGGTGTTGGTAGACTTCATCACACCAACCTGCTACTTTATATGTGTAGAGTACTTACATTTCTAGACTTAGCAGATCTGTGGTGTTGGTAGACTTCATCACACCAACCTGCTACTTTATAGGTGTAGAGTACTTACATTTCTAGATTTAGTAGATATGTGGTTTTGGTAGACTTCATCACACCAACCTGCTACTTTATAGGTGTAGAGTACTTACATTTCTAGACTTAGTAGATATGTGGTGTTGGTAGACTTCATCACACCAACCTGCTACTTTATAGGTGTAGAGTACTTACATTTCTAGACTTAGTAGATCTGTGGTGTTGGTAGACTTCATCACACCAACCTGCTACTTTATAGGTGTAGAGCACTTACATTTCTAGACTTAGTAGATATGTGGTGTTGGTAGACTTCATCACACCAACCTGCTACTTTATAGGTGTAGAGTACTTACATTTCTAGACTTAGTAGATCTGTGGTTTTGGTAGACTTCATCACACCAACCTGCTAATTTATAGGTGTAGAGTACTTACATTTCTAGAATTAGTAGATATGTGGTGTTGGTAGACTTCATCACACCAACCTGCTACTTTATAGGTGTAGAGCACTTACATTTCTAGACTTAGTAGATATGTGGTGTTGGTAGACTTCATCACACCAACCTGCTACTTTATAGGTGTAGAGCACTTACATTTTTAGACTTAGTAGATATGTGGTGTTGGTAGACTTCATCACACCAACCTGCTACTTTATAGGTGTAGAGTACTTACATTTCTAGACTTAGTAGATCTGTGGTGTTGGTAGACTTCATCACACCAACCTGCTACTTTATAGGTGTAGAGCACTTACATTTCTAGACTTAGTAGATATGTGGTGTTGGTAGACTTCATCACACCAACCTGCTACTTTATAGGTGTAGAGCACTTACATTTCTAGACTTAGTAGATCTGTGGTGTTGGTAGACTTCATTACACCAAACTGCTACTTTGTAGGTGTAGAGTACTTACATTTCTAGACTTAGTAGATCTGTGGTGTTGGTAGACTTCATCACACCAACCTGCTATTTTATAGGTGTAGAGCACTTACATTTCTAGACTTAGTAGATCTGTGGTGTTGGTAGACTTCATCAAACTATGTGGTCAGATGATATGTGGTGTTGGTAGACTTCATCACACCAACCTGCTACTTTATATGTGTAGAGTACTTACATTTCTAGACTTAGTAGATCTGTGGTGTTGGTAGACTTCATCAAACTATGTGGTCAGATGATATGTGGTGTTGGTAGACTTCAGGTCGTGGTGGGGTGGTCACAGGTTTGTGGGTGACCTTGTGGCGAAATGGCCCCACCTGTTTGTAATTAAATTTGTGTATTGGTGGTGGAATGTCTGTATTCTTTGCATTACATGTTCATGACGACTTCTTGAGGTATATATATTATCGTCATGCTTGTAGGAATGTGGCCTCTGAGAAACTTGCCGGACGGGGCTGTACATGTGTTCAGTTCCTGTCGGGTTTGCTTAGAGGAGCTCACATTCCTGTTAATGTTCTTCCCAAAGTGGCTGCGTGATAAGCAGTCCACTTTGCAATAAAAAACGTCATTTATTTGGCCTGTTTCAATTCTTTCCTACATCGGACTTGTGTTGGTTATTGCATAAATGAATGTATGCAACTCACCAGGTGCATAACAATTTTTATGAGATAACCAAGACAGGTCGTCGTTTAACTTGCCCTGGGTGTCCGAGACTACACCGGAACTATTTGGCCAAATAAATTGTATTACTCCGCGCTAGCCAGCCAATCACGGCTTAGCGGAAACCAGTCCAAACCGGAGCCAGCAGCTTGAATCTTTCACTCCTGCTTCAGTCTCTGCATTGCGAAGTTGTGACTAAAATTTTTCTCTCGAAATCCGCCCTCCTCCCCACCTTTCTTCCTTATTCTCAATGCTTAGTTTAAATGCGATTGTACATCTTTGATGAAATAGGAAGTTGGAAGATGTCGAAACCGCTTTCCCCACTTTTGGCCTAATATAAGATGAACACGGGGGTTTGTCCCCTAGTATTTGGTGTTCATGGGGTTTTCTGCGCAGACAGGCTTCCTGTTTCTTCAACGGTATTCTTGGCTTATGTTTATATAGGTTAGCGAAATGGCCCCACCTGTTTGTAATTAAATTTGTGTATTGGTGGTGGAATGTCTGTATTCTTTGCATTACATGTTCATGACGACTTCTTGAGGTATATATGTTATCGTCATGCTTGTAGGAATGTGGGCTCTGAGAAACTTGCCGGACGGGGCTGTACATGTGTTCAGTTCCTGTCGGGTTTGCTTAGAGGAGCTCACATTCCTGTTAATGTTCTTCCCAAAGTGGCTGCGTGATAAGCAGTCCACTTTGCAATAAAAAACGTCATTTATTTGGCCTGTTTCAATTCTCTCCTACATCGGACTTGTGTTGGTTATTGCATAAATGAATATATGAATTTATTATAAAATGCTGCATTTAAATAATTATTATTAATTAACACACTAGTAATGCAAGTGTTTGTTTGCACTTTCAGGGTATTTGTGCAATATGTTGTAGCATAGATCAAACACTAATGCAAAGACAACCTTGTATTGTCAAACATTTCATTGTATCCTATGCAATATTAGTAGAACACTGTACGGGGATATACAACTATAAGAACATTCTTCAGTATACCCTTTTTTGACATAATAAGTATTTCATTTAATGCAACACAAACATTGTATATGTATTATACTTGTTTGAAAAAAATAAACCGTATTATTATACAAATATATAAAAACAAATGTGTGTTTATTTATTTTTTATAAACTTAAATTGTCATGATATCTATGTATGTATTGATTCTATGTGTCCCTGGCGGATTTATCTGCTTTATGTACTTGTTAGACTACTCAATAGAGGACGCTGTGCCCCGTGTCACTCCCAGCGATCTGAGCGTGGTCAGGGCAGTTCGTTCTGCGCCTTTGAAGACGACAGGCGTCATTCTATGCAGGCAACCTTCTCACGGCTTAGTATACATATTGACACTCTATCTGTGGTGAGTCACTTTTATAACACATATATAGTGGTACTTACGTTTAAATTATTAGAAGAAGTTGTGAAATTTGATGTTATGTTGAAAGTTGCCACTTTACAATTCAGTTAAGTGAGTGGCGGCAATAGGTAACTTTGTATTTTGTGACTGTTAATGCAATCTGTGATTTTATTTACAAGAGACAGATACAACAGCAAAACATAGGGGTACCCTGTCAGCATATTATTGTGAAGTAGGCCTACCGGGTATTGATAGGACGTTTGCCTCGCTGATAGTGGGACGCAGTGGTATAGTGGGGCGCGGTGGTCGAGTGGTAGAGCGTCGGAATTTTCGGTCGAAGGGACCTGTTTGGAGTTAAATGTTATATTTACGTCAAACCTGGCCACTGTGGAATACTCATACTCGGTGCAAAACGATTATGTCATTCACTGGTGAGCAGCCGCGTTGAGCCACCCGTAAACGCCGACAATGCAATGGCGTCTTACAAAGCGACGTACTTGACGGAATACAAGAAATTAGTATAATTTGATTAATGAAATGTCATTTAACTCCAAACAGCCCGGTCTACAGCTAACAAAGGGATGGTTCTATGTCACAATCTTCTTTCTGTAGAGATAGTGAATCCACGACAGGTTTTTTTCCATTTCCCTGCCTGGCATCTTTAATTTCCCTGGCATAGACACCAGACAGAAGGGAAGAACAACTATTATTAGTGTCTCTTGCAAAAGTCACAAGCAAAGTGTGGTGAAAGAAGTTGCACAAGCTCTGAAACAGCGGAGATGAAACTACTATCTTTATTTTTTTTACATTTCAAGTAATGGGCACTTGCAAGGCTACTAATTAGCCTTTTATAATTAGCCCATATCTTATGCCAGTCTTTATCAATCAGGGATGGGTTCAAGTACATGTGTACAGCAAACATTGTACTTGTACTTGCCATTTTGTTGAGTGTAGTACTTGGACGTGTACTTGACTGTCAAAGTACTTGGACTTTCCCAAGTACTTTTTATGTTTTCTTTAAATATTTGGCTCCATCGTATTCAGATTTTATGAGTACTTTCTCAAAACATGCTGTGAAAATTAATTTATTTGTAGTTAACAAAATTAAACTTTCCTGAAGCATTTGAATGTTCAACTATTTTTTTTAATATCTTGGTATTTCTGATTGATTACCCCCTTACCATCCCTACACATAGTACACCCCCATTCTCCAATAACCATGACTATGACACAAAAAAGGCAACAGGCAGCATCTTTTCCCAGTCAGAAACACCCTGTTAAGCAAACAATTGTAGGCTATCAGTTCAGGTCAAAATCCGTGTGTTTAATTAAGCCACCAGGATCTCCATAAAAAGCCATTCATCAGGTGACCCACCAGTTAGCCATGAAATGTCTTAGATGCAGTTGGGAGACCATGCCACTAGGTACTGGCTGACAGTGCTAACTGCTAAGATCTGCCAGCTGAGTATTCCTCTGCAGAAGTAAAGTGACTCAAGTCAGACTGCCTCCTACACCAGTATGATATGGTGCCAGCAGTCTGGCCAAAAAGTACAAAGAAGATTTTGAGCCTGTTGTATTGGCCTGTGCTAACCCTCTCAACAACCAGAAGATATAAATTGCAAGCTTCTAATATAAACACACTGCAACACTGCCTTTGTGCACCAAACGTAGACAAACTGAACTTTATTCAAAACAAGAACAAACAAACTTGATTCAAATTGCCACACATCCCCTTTGTTGCAATTTGGACAAATCTTCTCACCCCCACCCCTTCAAATGATGTACATGTTTGAGGGAGTAATGTTTAGTCACTGGTAGACTAACTACAAAGATATTGGTTTAAGAGGTATTATTATATCAAAGCATGTGGTTTATTAATTGTTAACTGCAGTTAAGAAGGGACTCCAAGCAAAAACTGATTTTATGAGTCATACCTTGTCTGTATGTTTGTAAAATGGAGGGGTTTGTAACCATTTGTAGTGGTAGGCATTCATTTGTCTTCAAGTATAAATAATATATTATACATATTCCGGTAATCCATAATTATATTGTATGTGTCTATGGAGAATGTCCGTGCTGTACAAAGTCTGTTCAACTATTGGAAATATTTTCCTAAAAGAAAAAATGCAACAAAATCTGTGACTGTGATTAATTTAAGATGATCCTTATAAATTAATTAATTAGACCATATCAACTATCCAAACATGTGGTCCAGAGTCCTGTGACTATGGAGGTAACATCTGAGGACTCTAAATCTGGAGGACTCCTAACTGACCCTTGATTGCTAACAATGACTCAGGTACTTCACAACAATGAACTCAGTGTAGGATCAGTGAAGCCACTAGACATGCAGCATGTCTCCTGCAGCCATGAGACATGCTAGTCTGGGTCAGAGAGAGCAGAGACTGAGGGAGAAGAGATAAGAGAAATGCTAAACAAAGAAATGTAACCAGTGTGTTGTCAGGTAGCAAACCCTCCTTTTGCTTTGTTTTACTTGAATTGAATGTTATTGTTGATGAAATAAAGAGGTTTTCCTCATAAAAAAAATCTGATCAACTGCCATTGCATATTCATTTGTTGCTGATTTATATCAATTAGATTAATTAATAATCTTTAGTTTAAAATACGTTATTATTTAATATTTATAAAATATATACTTGTACTCATGAGAGCGTACTCGTACTCAACTTTTAGCAATGTAATCGTACTCATAAAAATGTGCTCGGCCTCAGGTCTGAAAGGGTAGAAGCAGCATAAGCACTTACATGCATATTTCAACTGATAAATCATATACACGCTTCTCCCTGCCTTTGAAACAATTTCATCTACATGTGCATTCGAACTTAATCAGATGATATAATTACACCAAGAACTTTTGCTTGAATAACTCTTTCTATATTAGTCCCATTTATCTCAATATATGACATAGATTCAACATGTTCTGTCTCTACTGAAACATATAACCATATATTGTCTCATTTGTATTTATGCACATATCATTATTATTATAACACAGCGGAGTAATGTTAGCTGAATCCTGGGTGACAGATACTTTGTTTGGGTTGCATTTCCATAGTAAACTATTTCCATAGTAAACTATGTCAAACCCCTCCCTGGCTCGGTCATCTCCCTTTGACTTACTCCCTTCCTGGCTCACTCACCTCCTCTCCCTTAGCCCAACGCCTAACTGGCAGATACAGCAAAATAAAAAATAAATAATATCGTACACCATCACAACCTATCGATTCTAGTGTGTAAATACACAATCCAATTTAGAGAGAAAAAATTAAGGCCAAGAGTCAAAATTACATCTGGGCAGAAATGACAAGGAATATGTAATGTAAATTACCCTATACTACATATAATACATAATATATGTAAATTACCCTATACTAAATTCTTATGAAATATGCAGGTTTCGTGTCTAGCCACATAAACGCCCTAGTACTTTACTATGTCAGTGCACAGCCAATTTCAAAGGCAGTATTTTGTTGACATGTCACTGGTACCACCTGTCATTCAAAGCATTGAGTTGAAATATTCTATTATATTCCCACACTGAAGAGATTATACTGCAGACGATGACCCCATTCTGTCACGGGTTGGCGAAGTTTCCGTTCCTTGGTCTTTGTTGTGCCTTTCCAACTAGACCTGAGCCTATCTGTGACCCCCCCACCGACATTCCCAAAATGTATGACAATGGTGCCAAGGCTGGAACAATGTGACTAATCATTACATACTCAGAAAACCCAACGGGAACATTTTACACTATTTTGAGGAACGAACTAAAAAATTAACAAGATTGCCATCCAGGGTAAAGGCCCATATGACAAGTGGACAAGGAAGCCATTGGCTGATGTAAAGTCGAACATGTTTCCTCTATGTGTAACCCACCCTCATGAGATATGTGTCTACCTTGTTTTTAAAGATATTTACACTGCTAGCAGTTACACAATCTGTTGATAATTTGTTCCATTCATTTATTGTCCTCTGTGAGAACGATTACTTCTTGATATCCAATCTACACTGATCCTTCACTTATGTTGCCACAAATCCTCTAGTTCTACTATCTTTCTTGAGCGATAAAAACATATTTCTATCAATATTTTCATTCATATATATGTATATATATATATATATATCCCACTGGGGTTTTTAGCTCCAGTGTAATAGCAATTTTAATTATTGAACAACATAGAATCAAGTATTGTGCCACATGGTTCACAATTGTCATAAATGGCTCACTAGGCACTCAGTCAAGTGTCCCCATAAACAAGACTGCCTGCTCTGATGGAGCAGGCCTGCAAAACTGCAGTGTATTTATTAATTAATATTTATGTTTTTACTGTGTTGCTAATACATTATTTGTAATACATTATTAATTTTACTGCAAAACTGCAGTGTTGTGCTGCAAATACATTAATTTACAGTAGTTTCACAGCAAAAACTGCAGTTTTACTGCAAAAAATGCTCCGTCTGACTGGGTGGTTAATACATTTGCCATACCCGCTATACGGTATTGATTGCTGAAAGAGCAATAATTGGCATACTATTGTTTTCAATAAAGCGAAAAATATCACATTTATGATAATAATGAATTTGCCTTTTATCTTTTAGGCATACAGTTAATTGCTTTGTTAATTTTTTCTTATTTTTTTTTTTTCACTTATTTTTCAATGGAATATGTCAGATCTATAGCACTTGCTTGTATACCTATTTTAAACCTTGGACTTCCATCGTATATATGTTGCAGAATACCTAACATGTGTACAATGGTTCCATTCGTTACTTCCAATATAAAAAACTAAATGATGCACTGATTTACACCGAGCATTCTGTAACATTGATACATGCACAGGACATAAACACGCACAAACACACTCATATGCAAAATACCTCTCATGTGTATAGTGGTTTGGCTGCCTTAATTTTATGTCCGATTTTATTAAAATATTATTGCACAATAAAATATTGTTGTCAGCCAAATAAAAAAATGCAAATAAATTATAACTAACAAAACCTTTATCTTGTTGGCATTGACATTTTTTCTAAATAATAGTTTAGATATCAATAATAATAATGAAAATAATTAACTGCCTATGATATGCCAATCTTCATATTATGATTTTGAAATTTTTTATTCAGTAGCCGAAAACAGTAGTAAACATTTCAGTATTCTAAGTTCTAACATACAATCAATCAATGTAAAGTTTAATGAACTCGAGGCATTTGTAAATGACATCTTCCTTAAATTGCAAATTTAGCATAATATGTCTCCAAGAGAGCAGGTTATCTGATATGGATGACTTATCATTAATACAATTAACTGGATATGACTGTATATCCCAAGGAAAAAGCTGCAGCAATAAAGGTGGATTAATAACATATATATAGATCAACAATTTAATTATGAATTAAACATGAAATTAAACATGTATAAACATTGGGAGGAGCAAATAATGCAAGTAAATGGAGGAGGCTTACCACAAATGATCACAATAGGAAATATTTACTGACCTTCAAGGCAATTAAATGAAAATTATAATGAATTTGTAAATTAATTTACAACGGTCATATCATCTATGCAAAATCCTTAAAAAATAATCTTATTCTAGCAGGGGAGTATAATATAAATATGCTAAAAATAAATGAGCAAGAACATTGTAGCAGGTTCTTTGACATGTTAATTTCATTTAGTCTCTTCCTCAAATCACTCTTCCTACCAGGTTTACAACCTGCAATGGCAAACTAATTGATAATTTCTTTTGTAATTTAACAAAATGTATATTAGAGAGTACAGCAGGAATATTAATACAAAAATTCTCTGATCATCAATCATATTTCATAATTATGGATACTATTCTGAAAAAACAACATCCTACAAAATTCATAGAAATTAATATTCAAAACAAAAAGGCAATGTTAAATGTCACGTCACCTTACCTTACCTCACCTATCCTTTTTGGGCCCAGTTGCCCATAAGGCTGAAGTGCATCTCCTCCAGCTCGATCTGCAGTTCCACCCCAGTATGCATCTTTAATTTTCAACTGTTGATTGCCACGTTATCTTTGGTCAACCAACCTTTCTTCTACCTTCGGGCATCCAGGTCAACGTTAAAAGTCAAAGAGTATTTAATTTCTTCTGAAATATATGAGAAACTAGACATAAGTCCAATGGCTGGCACAAACCATAACTATAACATTATCTTCGATGAAATCAATCAAGCTAAAAATAAATATATGACTTTTTGCCATCAATATGGTTTTTGACCCAAGCATTAAACGGAATATGCTGCACTGGAATTATAACCCAAACGGATCAGGATGAAATACCCATAAACATATATTTAGGCCTTTCATACCATTGGCCATTTCATTTTAATTGACAAATTAAAATATTATGGTATAAATGGTACATATCTTAACTTATTCAGTAGCTACCTAAATAATTGTAAACAATTTGCTGAAATAGATCATATAAAAGCAACTTTTTTTACAAAATTATCAAGATTAATGCACAAGGCAAAATTGCTATATATCAGAGATGATATTATTATTAGTATGGTTTTTTTTATAAATTTGTTGTCTTCTCTGAAGAATTATATATGTTTGACCAACTGATTTAGTTTAATTTTATTTTGTAAGGTGGCTCCTCGATAGCAACTATCAAAATCTTAGAGGAGTCTCCTGACCCTATTTGTTTGTTTACCTTAATATATACCATGTTTACTTACAACAATATACACCTGTATTATTTTAAATTATAATTCAAAATGGATAATATATGTATTATGTGAAATGTATGATGGGTCAGATAAAAACATTTTTCTTTTTGTTTGTTGGACACAGAAAAACATATCCATAAACGTGAAATTTGTATCAAGGATCATTTACTGGCAATGTGTTGAGTATCCCTCGGGGGAGGGAGGGCATCAAAGATATCATTGAAAATGTTAACAAACATAATTGACGCCCTCCCTGTTTTGGTAAGTGATATAATAAAATACCCGATGCATGTGCTATCGTGGACCCTTGTAATTAGGTGTGTTATTCTACAAGTTCAGTTATGCCCGTATACCTAACCGCTCGCAGATTACCATTGCTACTGTCAGCCGGCCCGGCACTTTTATTAATACACGAATATGGAGGTTACATGTTTTATTTTTAAAAATACATTCAACATTAGCTTCTTGTTGTCATACAAATACAAACAAATTGAAACAATTCGTCAGGAATATGTCTTGTTTCAATTGTAACAACACCAGTAAACATGACTTTAATCAGGTTATTGTTGGCAACTTTACAGTTGGATCCTGCACAAATTAAATATAAAAAATTAACAGCACAAATCCACTCAAGTGTAAAATTATTATACAAATAATTTGTGACCACCACACACACACAATAAGATGCGCTTTACATTGAAATCAATTAATTAAATATTGCATCATAATTACCTTAATAACATACAGTAAAATGAATTAATTAAATTATAATAAAGTAATTGATTTATATTAAAATGAATAAATTACATTAAATATTAACAGTGTATGTTAAACCATTCATGAAAAACCGTGCACGATAAAAATATTTAAGCATTTTGACAGTGTTATAAATACCATTGTATTACCGAGTTTTTTGTAGCGATTTGTATTAGCTTAATCAGATGATATAATTACACCAAGAACTTTTGCATTTATCTGAATATATGGCAGAGATTCAACATATGTTCTATCTCTACTGAAATATATAACCATCTGTTGTGTCTCGTTTGTATTGATGGGCATATCATCATTATTATTATAACACAGCAGAGTAATGTTAGCTGAATCCTGTATGACAGATACTCCGTTTTGGTTGTATATTTCAAATATTGTTCTGTCATCAACATATTTATAAATAGGGCAAAGTGTTCATAAATCATTTATATGAACCAAAATGTTCCCTGAGGAGTGCCTCCAATAGGGTAGCATAGTTATGATACAGCATGCCCTATCTTGACTCTCTGCTCACAGTCTAGCAGAAACGCTGCCGTCCATAGGGCCAGGTGCACTTCCATTCTAACCAGTTTACCTGTGTTGAGCGTCTGCATGTTTCAGTAAGACAGACAACCAGGAGCTGTGTGTGCCACTGACCTGTTTAGTAGCACAGGTTTCTCGGTTGAATGGTTCACAAAAGTCTACAATGTATGATGTTTCCACAGTTCAGCCGAATACGGTCACCCTGGGACAGCGAGTCCCATATGATTTCCATAGTAAAGTATGGGACATTAATACAGTCGCCTCACTAATCAAGGATACGATCAGCACACGATCAGCCAACTCAATCCCTCGCTGGCTCGCTCACCTCCCCCTGACATACTCCCTCCCTGGCTCGCTGGCCTCCTCCCCCGACCCACTCCCTCCCTGGCTCGCTCACCTCTTCCCCTGACCCACTCGCTCACCTCCCCATGACTTATTCCCTCCCTGGATAAATCGCTTCCTCTCCCTGACTCACTCCCTGCCTGGCTCGCTCACCTCCCCCAGACATATGCCCTACCTGGCTAAATCACCTCCCCTGATTTACTGGCTCCCTTGCCTCCTCACCCTGACTCACTCCCTCCCTAGATCACTCACCTTGCACCTGATTTACTCCCTCCCTGGCTCGCTAGACTCTTCCCCCTGGCTCGCTCATCTCCCTTTGACTTACTCCCTCCCTGGTTCGACCACCTCCCCTGACTTACTCACTCCCTGGCTCGCGCGCCGCCTCCACTTGATTTACTCCCTGCCTGGCTCACTCGCCTCCTCCCCCAGACTCCCTCCCTCCCTGGCTCGTTCGCCTCCTCAACCTGACTCACTCCCTCCCTAGCTCACTTGCCTCCTTCTCCTGACCCACTCCCAATCCTTGCTCACACACCTCCTCCACTGAATCACTCCGTACCTGGCTCACTCGCCTTCTCCCCTGGCTCACTCCCTCCTTGGCTCACTCGCCTTCTCCCCATAACCCATTCACTAACCTTGCATACTCGTCTCCTCTCCTGCCTCACTCTCTACCTATTCCCTCCCTGGCTTACTTGCCTCCTCCCCTGACCTACTCCCTCCCATCCTACCCTCTCGCCCTAACTCTGTCACAAACAGGCAGTTAGTACAGTATATGTAGGTCTGTCTGTTTATGCATCTACCTCCTTGCCCAGCTCTTTATCAGCCGCCATTCTGGTGCCCCCGCTATTCACCTATCACAAACCTTCATTCCTTCCCACCGTTCTCCTCCCCTAGGGCCCTTATTCCCTTACTAGTGTCCCCTCCACAGCCACCACAGGTGCGGAATCAGAATTTGAGCTACATCTAGGAGCACATTATTGTGAGTCCACCGTAACAGTCTAAATCTACCTCGACATATTCTGAACAAAAATAGTAAAGAAAAATACCAAGAAAAATACGATGGAAAACTGCTGATCTCCCTTGGTGGATGGAATAATTGATTGTCACCCAATCCTAAATGTTGTTTTTGTATGTGTGAGAAATAATATCAAGAAAAATACGATGGAAAACTGCTGATCTCCCCTGGCTGGGAATTGATTGTCAGTGCTTTTTCCTGGGTATATGTTTAACTCATTGCCATATACAACATTCAACCAACTTGGGAAATCAGAGGTCTAAAGTGTATGAAATGTGCTTTAGCGGTTTCCCAATTGTGACTGTTAATGCAACCTGTGATTTGATTTTCAAGAGACAGACACAACAACAAAACAATAGGGTCACCATGTACCCTGTCACCCAATTATTGTGAAGCAGGCCGACCGGGTATTAATAGAACATTTGCCCTGCTGATAGGGTCACCTGGCTACTATGGAATACTGCAGTGCAAAACAGCCTGATTACCCACCTATTCAGCCATCCCTAAACAGCAACAAAGCAGTCATACAAAGCCACACACCTGGGATAATGTGGGTGGGTGGGGGTTCAGCCTCCTGTTACGTTTCCCATTGGCGACCATGTTAATGTTTTGCACGATTATAAGAAAACGGGACCATCAAAAATTCTGAAACTTCTTACCTTCTGTTGCCATCATCTCATTGACATGCTGATCGAGTTTAGTCAAAGTCTCGTACTTGTAACTCATTTAAAATGCCTGAACGTGCCAACCCGTCAATTTTTACCAATTTCTGCATGAATTACTATGCACATGTGACTTGTTGCTAAAAAATTGTCAAAAATCCTTCCGCCTATTGAAATCATCTAAAAATCCACAATTACATTGCCAACATGTTCTACCAACAAACTTGCCAATGTGCCTGGCTCAACTGCAGTTATGTCAGATGATATGATTTTTTGAAAATAACACATATCTAAAATTACTGTGCCCTACTTTCTGTAACACACCAGGAAGTCTAACTGAGGCATGATCCCAAATATGGGTTCAGCCTCCTGTTACGTTTCCCATTGGCGACCATGTTAACGTTTTGCATGATTATAAGAAAATGGGACCATCAAAAATTCTGAAACTTCTTACCTTCTGTTGCCGTCATCTCATTGACATGCTGATCGAGCTTAGTCAAAGTCTTATACTTGTAACTCATTTAAAATGCCTGAACGTGCCATACTCGTCAATTTTTATCAATTTCTGCATGAATTACTATGCACACGTGCATTGTGGTGAAAAAATTGCCAAAAATCCTTCCGCCTATTGAAATCATCTAAAAATCCACAGTTACATTGCCAACATGTTCTACCAGCAAACTTGCCAATGTGCCTGGCTGAAATGCAATTATGTCAGATGATATGATTTTTTGAAAATAACACATATCTAAAATTACTGTGCCCGTCATTCGTCTAGCTGAGGCATGATCCCGTGGGTGTGTGAGTAGGGGTGCTGGGTGTGGGGGTGTGGTGTGTGTATGAATTATCAATAAAAATGGCACCAAGGAGAAGGGCGATCCAGGTCAAACTCTCTTTACCTGGCCTTGTTAACTCTCCTGCTGAGCTGGGATGTCGAACTCTGCCCTGACCCTACCACGGATTGTGGTATTAATTAAAGTTTTAGCCACAAACTGTTTTATTCCAAAATGCAACCAGCATTGTTTGCAAATTACAAGACTTTAAAATGTTTACTTTAGTGATCATACCTACAATTTCATTACTATCACCGAGACATGGCTATGGGAGGAAATTTTCGACAATGAGGTATTGTCAGATTCATACAACATTTACAGAAGAGACAGGGACAGTACAGTTGTGGTAAAAAACAAGAAATGTCATGGCGGTATAGTGCTCTGGTTGCTGTAAGCAGTACGTATTGTTCCAAATGTAGGTTGGGTCTGGAAACTGATATTGTGGACTCAGACGCGTTTGGCGGGTCTACTTCGGGTGTGTTTACGTCCCGACCTGGTCGGATGTGGACACCTGGTCAGAGCTAGACAAATCACTAGAGCTAGTTTACAATACATTGTAAACTGACTGCAAATGTGTTCTACCATGTGGCGATTTCAATCACAGAGACATTGAATGAACACCAGCAAACAATACAGTAGGCTTAATGCCCCATTCATGGACCAATCCCCAATCCGAGCTGTGTGTGAAAATGTTGTGTTAATACGGTCTAGTGCAGTGTAACGAAGACCCCACGTAAAAGGAGCACAAACTGGACCTCATCTTTGTGCACGGTAGCCTCGTCTGTGTGCACTGGAACTTTTCCAACCTGTTTTAAATGAGCAAATGTTATTCCTGTGTATAAGAAGGGAGATAAACTTCACTAAAGCCTTTGATTCAGTGTGTCACCCACTGTTATTTCACAAGCTTAAATCATATGGGTAGTCTGTCTTGGCTAGACAGTGCCTGTCCTGTTGTCCTTCGGCCTAAGTGGTTTGGCCTTGAGCTGAATAGGTCAACTGGGTGTGTTGGCAAGGCAGTGGCTCAGTCTCACTGCTAGAGAGTGAACATTGTATAAACTGGGTCACATTGTGTGATATCTGCCAGATAGACATCGCTTTCGGCATTGACCATGTCCTATATGGCACTCAGCTTGTATTTTCTTGCCTGATGGTTCCACACAGTGTTCTTGTAACTATCCGACATGTCTGAAGGGTAATTATCTATAACAGTTGCAATTGTTGAATTTGACTGGCTTGAATTTGAAATTACAAAAAAGGTAAAGGTACGTTCTTATATTGCACGGTATCCAGTCATTGTGATTGGATACACTTCACCCCTGGCAGACCTGTGCATTTCAACGCCATCTTGACTTCTCTGGGAAGCATTCAGCCACGCTGCAATTACTGCGCGAAGAATATTCATTCAGATATCCACCTCTGTCTGTGCCAGGTACTCACACAGCTGAGTGAACTATGGCAACGTGGGATGAACGAAATTACCAAAGCTTCAAAACGGTTCTCTCAATTGTATGGAAGCATGGGCCTGTCAAAACCACAGAATAACGTCGTGTTGCAATTACATTTACGACATGACTGTCACAATTTATACTGCTATGAACGATAAGTTTGTTATTCTAAGAGTAACAATATAATGTGGTGGATGATGAACGGTAGATGATCTGACATGACTTACTTTACTTTCGGGTTCTGATTATATTATATTTACAACATTCCATTATTAACCAATACTATGGCAAATACGTCTAATTGATATAAGAGACTAGAACACATAATATGATGCATGTGCTACCTGGTGGCAATGCCATTTTAAAACATGCTTAAAGTTGTTATTTCTATAATATTATAATAAATGTTTATTTAAGACAAAAAGTCCATAATATATGCATTAAATAAAAAGGTACACACGCACACAAGTTGTGCATTAAAAGCACATATATAGGCCCGTTTAATGTACTTCACAGTGATGACTGAGAAAATTACATGTGGATATTTATGATTGTGTCACAGCAAGATGTTTCATGACATAATAATCAGTAGAAAGACACACAGTTTAGAAATAATTCACAATATACCAGGCTTGTTAACAAATGCAAATGCATTTGGATGCATATCTGAATGCTGAGCATTTGAATGTACATTCAAATGCCTCCATAAAAAATTTAATGCATTTGCATTTGAATGCGTACATTAAACATTTTCATTTTAATGCAAACTACAAACATTTGATTTATCAAATGCACAATCAAATGCATGCGTAATTCTTTGACTAATTATTATTGTTATCTCGGTGCAACGCTATCAGATAAAGGATCAACATCAGAAATGCTTTCAAGAATTGCACAAACCTCAGTTGCAATGGCAAGACTAAAACCTATGTGGAAAAACAACATCACCCTAAAAAACAAAATAAAACTGATGTGTGCACTTGACATATCGATTATACTATATGCTTACAAGACATGAATTAGAAAGAAGAATACAAGCTTTGGAGATGAGAAGTTACCGAAACATCTTGTGCGTCTCGTACACAGACCATGTCACCAATGAAGAAGTCAGAAAGATAATCAGTTGAAACATCAGACAACACGAAGACATCCTGACCGCAGTCAGAAGACGCAAACTTAGTTGGTATGGACATGTCACAAGATCTACTGGCCTGGCAGAAACCATCCTGCAAGGCACAGTGAGAGGGAAAAGAAGGAGAGGCAGGCAGAAACAGAACTGGAATGACAACATTAGAGAATGGACAGGACTCGACTTCTACGAATCACAAATGGCAACAAAAGACTGGCAAAGATGGACTCAGATTGTGCGATTATCATCAGAGGTGCCCCAACGACAACAGACAGTTACGGTATTGGTCAAGATTAGAAGAATTAGCAGTACCCTCAGCAGATTATAAAATAATTGTCTGACCTGTGAATCCACTTTCACACCCTGCTCTTTGAATAAAATTTCTGTAAGTCAACTGGTCAATGCCTAAGCAGTTATTTATACAATGTAAAAAGACCAACTGGTCTATAGGTTGATGGAGATTAGACTTCAGAGATTACTTGTTCAGTGAAACAAATCAACCAATGCAGACAAATGACTTCCTTGTGTTGAGGTGGCAGCTCATTGGGGGAGTAAACATTAGCAATGCCAGCCCTGAATAGAGAGTGATTAGTGGTAGATGTAATTATCCACCAAGTTATCTTCCCAGTAACCCCACCAGTGGACAGTCTATTGTCTTGGGTTCCCCTTCCATTCTGGCCTACCAGAAGGATTAACCTTTCATTCCCTGCCATGGTTCCCAGTAAATTGTCAATTCCTCCCTCCCATTTCCACCATCTCTGCAGGCCTTGAACTGTGTGACTCAGTGTTTGACCTTACAGACATGTTCATATAGTGGGACTGGTATGTAGTGGGACTTAGCGGTTACAATAATGTAGTACTGTATTTAGTAAATAAATCAATAATGTGTTTGTATACATTACAATGTTTTTTCTCAAAATAAAACAAATTGTTAATATAAAACCAAAACATTTGAAATTAATTCAAATGCATTTGCAAATGTTTAACCAAAACATTTGCGTTTGAATGTGACCCCAAAACATTTGCATGCATTCCTGGAAAATGGCATTAGCATTTGCCTCAAGTGAAACATTTGCATTTGCATTCAAATGTGTTGACATGCATTTGTTAACAAGCCTGCAATATACACAGTTGTAAAATATATGTCTCTAGAATGAGGTCTGCAATGTACCCCCGCAATGTACCCATATATTTACTACATTGAACAATACTCACCAAACCAGTTGTATGGTCAGCAGATTGTATGAGACTGTCTGAAAATTACGAGTGGATATTGATGATTTTGTCACAGCAAGATTTTCCATGACATAATATTCTGTAGAAAGACACACAGTAGAGAAATAATTCAAAATATATGCAGTTGTGAAAATATATGTATTTAAGTTGAAGTCTGCAATGTACCCCAGTTTAACTATGTTGTATGGTCAACAGATTGTACGAGACTTAATAAATGTCTGAAAATTACAAGTGGATATTTATGATTGTGTTACAGCAAGATTTTCAGTAGAAAGACACACTATTTAGAAATAATTCACAATCTACACAGTTGTAAAATATACGTCTCTAGGATGAGGTCTGTAATGAACCCCCATGTTTATTATGTTGAACAGTGTTATACTCACCAAACCATTTGTATGGTCAGCAGATTGTATGAGACTTCTTACAAGGATAAATGTCTGAAAACGACAAGTGGATATTTATGATTGTGTCACAGCAAGATTTTCCATGATATAATAATCAGTAGAAACACATACAATATAGAAATAACTCGCATGCATGCATGTATGTATATATTATATGTTGCTTTCTGGGTCATAGCCTATCCAATAAACTAGCCTAGGCAGTAGCCCCAAAACAAGTATAAATTAGGCAAATGAAGAGTCACACTATGAATATAAATTTTATGTTTTTGTATAGCTATTCTGAGCAAGTCAACATTCATCATAAGAAGTCTCATACAATATGCTGACCATACAACTGGTTTGGTGAGCGCAACACTGCCTAAAAAAGTATAAATTAGGCAAATGAAGGGTCACACTATGTATATAAATTTATATTTGTTTATATAGATTCACTTTTGTTGCCTTTGCAGAACAGCTATTCCAAGCTAATCAGCATTCATCACAAGAAGTCTCGTACAATCTGTTGACCATACAACTGGTTTGGTGAGTATAACACTGTTCAACATAGTAAACATGGTTGTACATTACAGACATCACCCTAGAGACATATTTTACAACTGTATATATTGTGAATTTTTTTTAAATAGTGTGTCTTTCTACTGATTATTATATCATGGTAAATCTTGCTGTGACAGAATCATGAATATCCACTTGTCATTTTCAGACATTTGTCGTTATAGGAAGTCTCGTTCAATCTGTTGACCATACAATATAGTAAACCTGGGGGTACATTGCAGACTTCAACTTAAATACATATATTTTTACAACTGCATATATTTTGAATTATTTCTATACTGTGTGTCTTTCTACTGATTATTATGCCATGGTAAATCTTGCTGTGACACAATCATAAATATCCACTATTGTATTGTAATTTTCAAACATTTTCCATATAAGAAGTTTCGTACATACGTATTACATATATATATATATATATATATATATATATATATATATATATATATATATATGGGTTAATAATACCTCACTAATCTAACATGGATATAATATGTACATTAAAGGCATTAAAATAGTTATTATGAAAGGCAATGGTTAATACTATAATTCATGATATGTAAAAGTCTTGTCTTGACTTTTTTTCACATTTTAATTTCTCATGGCATGGCTGCTAATATATAATGAAATAAACAGATCTGCAATTTGAATTTTTATTGACATTCCTAGTCAATATCAAATGCAATACTGACTTGGCAATAACACTGTTTAATTTTGACATCTTCAAAAATTATATTTAAAAAAATATTATATTGATTTTGAAACTTTTTAACATTTCATTTTCACATACGTATTACCATATCATAAAAAAATGTAAAACCAGGTCTGCAATTTGAATTTTTAATGACATCTTAGTCAATATCAAATGCAACACAGACTTGACATATAACATTTGTAAAATGCTGACATTAAAATAAAATAAAATCTCGAAAAGTACCTTATTGATTTTGAAACTTCTTTCACACAGTTTTTATGGATGCTATCATCTTATAAAAAATATTTGAATAACCAGATCTACAATTTAATATTTTTATTGACATCCCAATCTATGTCAAATGCACTAAGACCTAGTCCTTTACCTTGTCCTTGGTCTTAGACTAGAGACAGAGTCAGACTCGGCTATACAATTTATTAAAAGTTGACGTCTTCCAAAACCCATATCTCAAAAAGTTATTTATCGATTTTGTAACTGTTTTCACATTTCAGTTTCTCGTGGCTTCTGTCATACCGTAAACATATTAAATAAACAGTTCTACAATCTGAAATTTTACTGACATCCCTAGTCTAACCTAGACCTAGTCAATTTGAAACACATCACCAACACCGTGACACCGAGTCGGCTGCTTTTCTTAATAATGTTCTGAATATCACATGCGTGGTTAGTTTTTACCACATTGTGTAGGAAACATTACGTCACTTGATTTCTAGAATACAATTTATTACTGCATAATAATGTTTTCTGGTTACATTTGCGTATAATATGCTATTCTCAACGTGAAAACACGCGCACTGTTGACTTACCTTTTTGCCAGCTTTGGCGTGTTTTACTCTCAATTGGATCACATCCAGCGTATAAAACGGCTTTGACATTGCCTCAAATTCCTTATCAGGCTAAACTGCAACCTCTTGTATTCCCGTTGGTAAAAAAAACCATGGCGACTGCCACTGGAGCCATGTCATGGATGCTCAAAACGAAACATACACACCTGCGCTATGTGACTGCTCACTTCGCCAGCTTTGCCTTTGCCAGCTTCGCTGACGTTGAGCTCGGTAATATGTGTTCACAACGTCAACAAGTATAGAGGATGACAAGTATGCCAGTTATTATATTAATGACTCTGTCTGACATCATGACATAATGACAGCAGTTAAAATCGAGGCTAATTAAAATACAAGTTATGCAAGTTATTATATTAATGACTCTGTCTGACATCATGACATAATGACAGCAGTTAAAATCGAGGCTAATTAAAATACAAGTTAGAATAATAAAATTGTTCAGTCTTACCGGAAATATAGTTCAACTGTTTCGCAAGTTTCAATACTTTTCACACATCCTATCTTTGGATGCGGATTAAACTAAAGCCTTTCATTGACTCCTTCCCTGGGTCGTTACGGGGGATAATATTAACACTTTGCACACAAAACACTTGGCAATCATGGGATAAACGAATTGGATTCACGGACGAACATTCTTACGATGGCTGACGAAACGAGTGGAATACAACGGAAAGGCTTCAACGATGATAATCGATGTAGGTCGCGCAGTTGTAGAGAGGATCGCTTCAACGTAGCCATAGGTCTTCGATGTGAATTAACGGCCACCTTGTCCTTGTCGTTCCGGTGAATTGCAATTTAACTTGTCGAATATACAACTACATATTTGCAAAAGTTCAGCTTATAGCTGTAATTGTAACAAAAACACGTCTTCGCACACTTAGCCGAAACTCCGAATAACCTCTGAATCGCTACCGACGCTAAAACCAAATTTGGATGATTTCTGTATTAAACAATCAAGTCCTATTTAGAGACAGTACTTAGGTCTTAGCGTTTCTACGTCACATTTCAATCCCAAGATGCCATAAGTGGCGGGAGTGTCAAAGGAGCTTTGCATTCGGCAAATTCGTCGATCGGTGCAGAACACCGTATGGAATCATATTTCATTTTACCCGTTATACCGATAATTCGACAAATAATCTATCCATATTTTCTCTTAAATATTCAACCCTGATAAATATAACAAACCACATGACTGGAGCTTCACCAACAATATAAACCATAAGTTACCGATTCCATATATTAATTTCTAGCGTTGTTCTGAGTCTTGTTCTTACGAAATGTGACCAAAACTCTTATTCTAAGGATGATTTGTTACCATATTTCTTATATTCTTTTTTATAAGGTTTTATCAATAAGGTAAATAAGATACCAATGTCACAGCGAAAAAAGTGACTCCAAACAGAGTAACCGAAAAAGCGTTGTCAGGTGACTATCGCATGTCTGGGGTTAGACAAATGGAAACACATTCGTGGTATCTGAATTTGTGTGACAACTTTTATGAAGATAAAAACAATTAAAAGTGCAAGCTGTATGATAAATTGTAATAATTTAACAATATCGATGCATGTTATCAATAACAATTAAAACACGGGTGTAAACATAAAATTACGTGACAATTACATAACAGTTTGCGACCCGTTGTAATTATATTTAAGACAGGTCGCAAATAATTACGACGGGTCTCAAATCGAATTAAGACGGGGTGCTAAACGGCGCCGGGTATCAAATCGAATTGTGTCGTTCCGCAATTCGAATTGCGACGGGTCTCAAATCGAATTAAGATGGGTCGCTAAATGACCGCTGGGTATCAAGTCAACCAATAGCGGTACGTTCCCGCGGAGTCGTTAAATCAACAAATCGCATGTCAGACCGATACAGTACGCCAGTGGCGCCACTGTTGGAGATTGTCAAATACACACGGCCTCGCTTGCAGCACTTTCAATAGTTTCATAGAATACGCACTAAACCTTGTTTGCTGTAGCTGGATAAAGGAACGAAGTTTGTCAACTCAGTTACAGTAATCAATATTCGATTGACAGGCAAAACACGTAAGGCAAGGGTGTCCAACATAAATATCTTGTGTAATCAGTTGATAAGAAAGGTAGCAAATATTTGTCCAATTTATAGGGAAGTATCCCGGTCCAAAGATATGAACTATTGACATGTGAGTTTGACTTCTCTGACCAGCAAACCAGTGGAATCTGTTTCAAGATATTAAATGTTAAAAAGTTCACAAAACAATAGATGTGGGGGAGATTGTCATCTCCGCACGCTGAGGCCTGTCCGCACACCTCATTAATGACCAAACCGCGGACTATTTGATTTCAAAATTATGTTCTACGCCGGTAGCATCTAACCAACTAACACCTGTATGTGTAGAATAAATACCACAATTTATGATATGGTAGTTACGGCGATAAACAGAATATGGGTGCGTACATAATTTCCGTCACAATGAAAAGTCCACATTGATTCCAGGCGATAATGTGTGCGACACACGTTGGCGCCACAGCACGGAGTCTGGATAATCGAGGCTAAGCGATGATGTGTGCTACAAATGGTGGGGCTACAGCACGGAGCCTGGATAATCAAGGTAACATTAGTTGATCTATAATCAGGAAGATTTCTACAAAAAAAATATTACTGGTGGTACACTGCATAGGTTATGTCAATTATTTTTCTTTGGGTGAAATTGTCAATTATGTTCCTTTGGGTGACGTTACACCGGTATCATCAACGTAATATTAAACACGATTTAATGCCGTGTGCTTAGCAATATTGTGAGACTGTCCAATACTTGATTTATTTCTTCATTTCAACTATTGAAACCAAATGAACCAGTTAATTGCCAGTTGTTTTTTACATTTTGGATAGTTGATAATTTAATTCGCTCGTTTCAGGAAGGGCCGTTTAGGGAAAGTGCAGCACAAGTCGCCATTACTGTACACTACTACATATTTGATACAATAATTTACACATTAACATTCCATTGTGCACGACACTTTCAAAAACATTTTGATAATACAGTATCAAAATCATGCACAACGTCCTTTGCCTGCAATTATCATATGCTACACATTGAATTACGCACAACATATTTCAATTTAGTTTAGGCCTATGTACATATGTTTGTTGAAAGTAAATTAGTAACACGTTGTTTACTTGATATACTGCTGAAGAGCATATATATATATATATATATATGCATATACATATATGTATATATCTTCAGCAGTATATCAAGGAAACAACTTGTTAGTAATAATAGTAATAAAAAATATGGCTTGATGATGTAATAATATCACGGTGTTGGTATGTATATATATATATATATTTTTAGGTTCACAACTGCACACCGACCCGAAGTCTAAACAAACATCAACAGATTACAGTGAGCAACGGCTTTGTCGTACGAGAATTCGCCTCAGCAGATCACAATGTATTTTCGACGCTTCTTTGGAAAATTCGGCCGTTTCACTATAACATTACGTCGACTGTGTGTGATGATAGTAATAATTGGCGTGTTCAGTTATTATCATCAATATGTCAACACAATGCAGCATTACGACACCAGCGTTTTTTGTCTGCCCGTGGAACCCGACGTGTCTTTCAACGCTATGTCCAGCGGAATCGACGTCGGCCAAACGGAACTAGAACAATATAACCGGTACACTGAAATCATGGAGAAAACCAACGACTTAGCGACATATTCGAAGTATTCGTACAAAATTGCAATAATCGAAAATAGGTCGACAACCGACGGTATCTTCATTCGTATACAGGAGTATTTCAACAAGAGGTCAACGAACGGAGGCAGTTCTTTTATCATTTCAGCCGATCACATAGGCACGGAACAATGTCCATATCGCGATTTTTTCAACGGTACTTATCTCGCTTGGTGCCCATCTATGACAGTTCGCGAAAGAAGGACGATAGTCGTCACGCTCGAGTATGTCAACTTCGCTGCGTTTGATAACGCACGTCCAGCGAGTTTTGGTTTGGTCCAATTCCACACGGATTTGAGATTGGACAAAGCTAACTCGAATCCGAAGGTCAAAGTCGATGCCCCCATCCCACTTCGTTCATCGTCAGTTGCAGAGGCCTTGAAAACATACACACGGAAACAGGACGTGGTTCTTTGGTACAAAGACAGTGATAGTTGGAAGATTAAACTCGCCAACGGAGAACACTTTTGGTCACTGAGCACGAAGCGAATGTGCGATTGCATTAAGAAAATACGTCGTCTCATCATGATGGGTTCGTCTCATATGCGGTACAAGTATGCCTACATAGCAAAACAATGCTACAATCGTACTGGCGTCGGGTTTAGCGGAAACATAAAGCCGATAACAAAAAACATCCAATTTGCTGAGTTTCTCGTGGCGGAAAATTTTACAAAGTCTTTCCGTCATCATCTTGGTAGTATCCAACTCGGAGGCAACGACGTGCTGCTGGTGCAGACAGGAGCGCACGATCTCGCCAGGAAGGGTCTGTCCTACTTCATGGACTTCATGGAAAAGTATGTGGATGTGTTGGTAGACGTTAGAAATAAAACGAAAATTCGCCGACACAATTTTATTGTCCTGACCCCACCACCTTTCCCTATGCACGCGACGGTCACGAGAACGAAAGGAGATAGAAACAGTTTCTGTATCGCCGCATCGGTGCGCAAACTCAAACAACTGTTGGCCAAGCACAACTTCGAAGTATTCGACGAATTCAGCATCCTTCGACCGGTGGCTGAGCGCGACCTGTGCACGGGCCACTACATTTGCCCAATTTTCAACGGAAAGTCGTTTGACGTATATGGGGACGTAGGATTCACGGGCGTTCGCCTGATGATGTCTCACGTGTGTAAAGCCAACAAACGATGGCTTTCTCCCTCGTGTTAACGAATTCACCTCTATTGCCCGCAGTGTTGACAACATATGACGATTCCAAGTAATTTTCCAGCACATGTGTTCATCAAAATGTGGTGGCGGTGATAGTGGTGGTATTACTGTCAGCAAAAGCAGCAGCTGCTGCTGCAGCAGCAGCGGTAGCAGCAGCAGCACCAACAGCAGCAGCAGCAGCAGCAGCAGATCGAGTCTTATAGTGTATGCATACTAAAATAAACTTTAATGTCACGTAGTCGAGCGTCGGGACCTTGTGCATTACTGTTAAAGCTGAAAGCAGCAGCAGCAGCAGCAGCAGCAGCAGCAGCAGCAGCACAACAGTAGCAGATCGAGACTTATGAGTCATATAGTGTATGCATGCTCAAATAAATTGTAATGTCACGTAGTCGAGCGTCGGAACCTTGTGCATTACTGTTAAAGCTGAAAGGTCCGAACACCGACTGATAATCGCCTAATCATAACTTACTTACCTTCACTTAAGCCTTTTCACTCCCTAGCGGAGCATAGGTAATCAACGACTCCTTTCAACCGAACACGGTTTCGAGCTTGGGATTCCTGTTTTCTTCATTTAGTCATTCCCTTGAAATTAGTTTTGATTATCGACATGAAATTCTCTGGTATTCCATAGTGTCTCATTAGCTTCAACATGGTCTCACGGCAGGCCTTAGCCTTAAATCCAATTTTGCCAGTCTTGGACATTCTAAAACATGTAACCTTAAGCGCGCGAGCGGCTTCCGTTCGCATATATGTCAAACACTATTAGCCCAATTGATTTTTTTTCACTGGCAAGTAAATTCTGGTTGATACGATGACAGCCAGTGTTGACCCATTTGGTTTTTTGCACTGGTAAGCCAATGCAAATTGAGCAAATGTCATATGGCGTTTGGCCGAATCAGGTTTTTTCAATGGCAGGCCAAGTCCAATTTAGCCATTATTGGCTCAATCAAGTCTTACTAGATGTGCAGCGAAATTGGCATTATCACCTGCGCAGTAGTAACAACTCTGTATACATTTAAGTCAGTTGTTTGCCTAATTAAAAAATAATGAAGCCAAAACATGGTCAAACCTAAATGATAAAAGAAGAGCCAACACATGAAGGATCGTTAAAAAAGTAACGTTAAACTTTATTTTAAATATACAAAGATGGAAGTAAGCTTGAAGCATCTAAAGTGTATGCATGCAATATGTCTAGTATGAACAAATATAATTACAATAGCACTCAAAATAAAATGGTTGACACTAAAAACAAAGCAATACAACAACTAAACATAGAAGATATATCACCCAACAATACAACTGATTTTGAAAGTAATACACTGAAACATTACTTCTTTGATCAAACAGCAATTATTCAAATCCGTTATTGCCTATTGGACAAAAACCAATATGAATTTACTAGACTGAGCACAACGTAATCGTTCGTGGTTTGCCTGCCTTTGAGTTTTCCATCAACAACCGGGAAACCGCTGCTGATAGTACACGCCGATTATGTATCTCGGTTACTAGCGGCAGGCACATCAACATTGTGCATCTCCGCCACCGTGACAAAGGATGTGCATCGATTGTCGTGAATTTTGACGTTTATATATCGCATCTTTTCACTCACTTTAAACTCGCCCCACGACATCCTGGTCACGGGATTGTTTTCCTCATATTTTCTCAATGCTTCCATGGGACATGTTAGTTTACGTGTCCTGCTTGCCTGCCCTGCATATTTCCCATTATTCAATGTTGTGATTGTTTTCCTTACTTAGTCCTTTGGTGGTTTATCAATGTTCACTTGTAGTAGTTCTTCTCTGATTAGTGGAGCTGCAATGTTGGTACTTGCCTGTTTGAGCATATGCATTCACATATGCGACAACACAGCTTACGATAACATACAACTTACACATACACGAAAGTACAGTGTATGATGGCATGCAAGAAATACAACATATCACCTCTGACATCCATCGCATATGCTATACTCATCACCTCCAGCAAACATCCCATATGCTGTACTCATCGCCTCTAGCATCCATCCCATATGCTATTCTCATCACCTCCAGCATCCATCCCATGTGCTATGCTCATCGCATCTAGCAACCATCCAATATGCTATTCTCACCACCTCTAACATACATCCCATACGCTATTCTCATCACCTCTAGCATCCATCCCATATGCTATTGGTTAGAAACATCAGCATTACAATTACTAAAGAGTTACTTAACAAACCGTGAGCAATTTGTACAAATTCATGGCATAAAATTAAATGCCTTGTGAGGGAGTCCCACAAGGCTCTATACTAGGTCCTCTGTTATATATATATATATATATATATATATATATATATATATATATATTATTGGTTTATCACAAAGCAGTACTGTCTTTAAATTCGTTACATATGCCGATGATACTTCTCTAGTAAGTACGCTCGGGTCCTTTACAAATGGTACAAACAATCCAAATACTGAACGTATGATAAATACAGAACTACACAACATAGCAGAATGGCTAAAATTAAATACATTAGCATTAAATATCAACAAAACCAAATATATGATTTTTCAAATGCCAAACAAAAAGGTTATAGTACCAACACTAACAATTGATGGTGTAAACATTGAAAGAGTCCAACATTTCAACTTCTTAGGTTTAATATTAAACACACATTTAAATTGGCATAAACACATTGAGAAAATAGCAAATAAGTGTTCTAGGACAATCGGAATTATAAACAAGTTGAAGCATGTCTTACCAAAAAATATCATAATTATTCTATATAATTCATTAACATTACCCCATATAAATTACTGCCTAATGATCTGGGGATACCAGTGTAATAGAATAACAAATTTACAGAAGAAAGCAATTAGAATAATATATGTAACCAAATATAAAATAAACTACAGGTACTGATACTACGATTTTATTATAAATTCATGCACAAACAATTACCAGCATACTTACAAAACTGGCCGATAAACCAGAATACACACAGACACAATCATCTCACGCGTAAACACAACACAATACACACATTTAGAACACAACACGAATTTGCCAAACAAATTCTGAAATATAATTTACCACATATCATCATCCATCAACAATACTCCAGACATTTTAAAAGACAAGGTGACCACACACAGTTTACAGGGATATATACATTATGCTAAAAAATTTATTATAAAAAGCTATCTAAGCATATGCAACGTTGTTAACTGCTACACTTGCATGCATGGTCAATAATAAATAATTAATCCAGCTATACGTGTTAACATTAATTTAGACAAGCGGAAATGTACAATAAATCCAACGACAACGTACCAGGGTGGCTCCTATAAGAGCGACTTCTTCAGTCTCAATAGGAGTCTCCCAAATCCACTTTGTACTAAATATATGCGCTTACATACCTAATTTACACACAACTATTTTTTTAATGTATTAATTACTGCTACTGTAATATTATGTTCAAATGGATCAATAAACAATTTTGTCTGTCTGTCTATGCTCATCACTAGCATCCATTCAATATGCTATTCTCACCAACTCTAACATACATACCATATGCTATTCTCATCACCTCTAGAATGCATCCCATATGTTATTCTAATCACCTTCAGCATCCATCCCACATGCTATACTCATCACTTCCAGCATACATTCCATGTCCCACATTCTATACTTATCACCTCTAGCATACATCCCGTATTATATGCTCATCATCTCTAGCATACATTCCATATTCTATACTCATCACCTCTAGCATCCATCCCATATGCTGCGTCTATTAATTGCCGTTAAATATATACGACAAAATAATCATTAGTCTCTGCCCTATATCGCTACTGACATATACGAGACTCCCGGGGTCCAACTAAGGCAGTTGGTCTTAGTTGACCGCACACCCGGTCATTCAATAGGATTATCTACCCAATATGTGTTATATAAGAATAGCGCGCGGTCTAGTGCCCCAACCATTACATATGTTACACGGGTCATAATCACACCCACTAAAATTCCCATTTTCAAAATCCTGACAAATGCCTACCCGAGTGATTTTGATAATATTCGCTTCTATCCTGACAATAATAAAAAAATTCCTCTGCTTTTTCAAAAAGCCAACATACAGTACTTATTTCCAACAAATTATGTGGCTGTGCAAAGTGAAAATGACACATTTAACTTGCTTTTCCTCTTTTGGCAATCCTGTACAATAAATGTCCAAGATGTAAACACAAAGACTCCCTACCCACCATTTTATCTTATAATCAACACTTTTTACCACCCTTTAACCACCCGTCTTTAATATACCAATTTACCGGATTGTTTGGGCAGTAATGTGGGCGTAAAGACGCAATTTTGTGAACAGTTTGCTTCTTCCAGCGGCAAGTATTCACGATCACCTGATGAATACTGCTGTATAACGTTGTATTTTCTCCGGAAAAGTAGGCAGTCACCCGGACCACTAACTCAAAAAAGTTACTGATCCGGCGGAAGAAGAGTGGGTGGTCACCTAGTGGGGCAGGCCGGGCAACTGTTTCCGTGAAGATTCAGGCTAACGGTGGCCACCTGGAGAGGGATGCGCTCCGCTAGGATTGAAATTGCCTTAGACACACCAAAATAATAATCAACAAATCAAGACTCGGTCGCAGCAGGGTTAACGCGTCCTTCGTTACTCACCAGGGCGGACACGACAAATTTACTACTGGTATAACCACAACTTCAAAGATACGTGTTAGAGACAACATTGCAATAGCATCATGGAAAAACACAAATTCGGTGTCGAACACATCGAGAAAACCAACACAAGTTCGGTGTCGGTTTTCTTGTACACAAGAACAGTAAAAACACTGTACTATGATGCTACCCAGTTTCCAGCAGGCTCACCTCCATCCGCCTTAAAGCAACCCCATTTAACATTACCGTAGTACAGGTCTATGCTCCAACATCAGACTATGCCGATGAACAAATCGAAGGCTTCTACATCTAGCTTCAGAGTATTATCCACAAAGTACCCAAGAAAGATATATATATATATATATATATATATATATATATATATATATATATATATATATATATATATATATATATAATTTTATACATATACACATATATATATACACACAAAAGTTGTTTCGTCGTTTGAACTAAATTGTATATATATATATATATATATATATATATATAATTATATTATATGTATGCATGTATATATATATATATATATATATATATACAATTTTGTTCAAACGACGAAATAACTTTTTGTGAGCGGAGTAGTGGACGCTGAGCATGAGGTGAAAGCAGACTCTCGTATTTCCGTGCATGCCCGGTCACTCGACCAGTGATCGCTAGAGGTCGCTGAAACAAAAAACAAACTTCGAACATTGAATTAATGCTCATTGTTGGATTTATTTTTTGAAAAAAATTTACATATATAGGTTGGTCCCTTTGACCTCAACATAAATTTTCTTGTGCTTTTCCCCGTGAAGCAATGAAACGACTTTCTAAAATGAATTATGAAATAAAGAAACCAATTTAAGACGTTTAATAATAACTGAACAGAGGAAATATGCCAATATTGATTGAGGCACTTTATAATACCTTAGGATGGTTCTGATCGCAGGATCCGTTTGATATAATAGCTAGTAAACATGCAGCACTGCTCTTAAAAGAAAGCAGTTCTACAAACAAAATAAGACCTGTAATCATACTAGTGTAATGCCTATAATATATAATGACTATACTGACACGGTAAAAAAAAACACCTGTCAAAATAAAATAATAAAACTGGTTTGTTTTCACATATTTTCAAAACCGACATATACGACAAACTTGTTGATGGAATACCGGTGGTGGATGGAAAAACGCATGTGTTTGTTTAAGTTATTAATCTGTCAAAACATATATATATATATATATATATATATATATATATATATATATATATATATATATATATATATATATATATATATATATATATATATGTACAGTTGTAGATACGACGGTCTAGGTTTTCTATAGATCCATTGTAAACAGCACTTAATAGCAGGCATCGAGCAGATTTTAGATCGCTGCGTCACGATTTTGTAAATGTACGTTCTAATATAGTTCATTATCCAGTGTTTGGTACAGTTCAAAGCGCTTTACACTTCACATTCTGGCATAACTATCCATTAAAACGCCAACACGATTTCTTTGGGAAGCCGAGTTCATTGTTTGAACACAATGAACGTCGTGCTCAATAACAATGTACTAAGGCTAGAATACGTGTCTGATTATAGTAGTACGTGATCGAGGGCGGGTAAAATGGGGCCTATCAAAGTGATCATTGATACAGTAAGTCTCTGTCTCTGTAGTCGCTGATGTACCCGGCAGGCTAACTCACGAATCACAGGCACTACATTCGTAACAGGAAGTGTAAATGTGTTCTGCCCTCTGCTCCCTGTCATCATCACACTCAATCACCTGGTAATCAGGGCTACTATAAACCACCAACTGTCGCTATACGCGCTACTTTGGCCGGTCGACTGTAAGTGACACAATAACAACCCGTGCAGATAGCTGCACTAGCGAACTGTTCGCAGACCGTTGAAATGAACCGCATGATAAGGCGGCCTGTGCAGTCACGCGTGTCGGCTGCCGCGCGCGACGACAGCATGAACCGCTGTGTGCTCCAACCGCCACTGTAATTTATATAGAGGGATGGGCTAGACGGCTCAAATGCCGCCAGGGGAATTCCTCATGTCCCCTGGTCCAAGGTTGTCTTCTATGGTCGCCATCCAAGGGTGTCTTTGTGGGTTATCTACAGCTGGCGCCGCGGGTTATAAGAATATCACTCACGCACGCGCACACGCAAAGTTGGAAGAGACGGTTATCAGAAAAAAAGTGGCAGAATGGTAAATTACTATAAATAACTAGTGTATCGGGTAACACGCACCGAGACACTGGTTAGAGGTTGATTGATGATTGCCTGATAATGTATGTTCAAACTGTTTATAAATTAATATACACTACGAAGAGGAAACACCCATAAAACTAGCCATGTTTGTCTTTTCATTGGAATCACTGAATGTTGTACACTACGTCAACAATTATGCAATTAATTATATGAACAAGAAGAGTGCCACGCAATTTTTTTTAACTGCAAACATAAAGAAAAAATTTGGTTTCACGTGAAATTGACCTGAGAGTGCATGTGTATATATATGTGCAATTCCAAGCATATTCACCATTTCATTGCGCACATGTAAGCAACAAATACTGCCTGTTTCACTTGCGCACTGCTGAGTGCAATGTCACAGTCTGACAAATGATGTGTAGGGGAAAGTTGACAAGCAAGGAGCTACACCTTGGAAAATAAGGAGTATAATAAGCAGTGTAGTGTATATCTATCAGGACAATTTGGCATCAAACACCGATCACCCCAGTGGATAACGACATACCAGATGTGGTGTTCCCGGCATGTAATATGAAGTTCGAAGATAAGCCAACCAAGGACTACATCCAATGCCGCCAGTGCACCGAGCAATGGAACGAAAGTTGCTATACTTGCGGAGGACACGAATAGCGGTTAACATACATGATTTAGAACGTCTTGACAACTGATTCAGGCGGTTTTTAATCATCTACTTACTTTTCATTGCTGCATATTTACAAACATCGTTGATAACAGCTAAGCTAGACATGGCAGAAAACCCGTAGTTGCGCAGTTAAAGCAACAACGCTGTTCAGCTGACAATAGTATGCACTATACTGTGCCCTATTTTCTGCCAAATCATAATCAACCAGTGTGACGCACGCTTTGTTCCAAACCCGAAATAGACATGACACAAACACAACACATGATTACTGTCAACACACACGGCACATTGACCTAGACCGCCCCACCCTCCCGAGCCAGTCAGATTTAATCTACCAAAGGCATATATGCTACACAATGTAGAGAACTGCGCGTAATCATTTAGACTTCGCCCCACTGGCCCTCTTTCAGTCAGTCAGTCATTATATGGTGGCAACATGAAAGACACGCCTACGAAGGTTGTAGTTAGCCACACCTTCAATTGTTTTAGTTACCCACACCTATGAAATGAACCGTGTCTCAATCGGCTTGTTATTTCGTCCGTGTAGGCTGTGACACGCCAAAGAAATGCCCCACTTACTAATAGGGGCCACAACAGGTAGTAAAAACGTTAAAACATAAAAAATCTAAACATCGCGCCGATTATGGCGCTTTGTTAACTCACCTGGAAAACGGTACGCCAATGAATTCTGATCTTTCTGTATACGTGCTACACTGGTCAGCAACAAGTAACCCAAACCTTCTGTAGACTCTGGAATGAACCGCGCGCGCGCGCGCGTGCGTGCGTGCGTGCGTGTAACAAGTACAAGAACAAGTTGTTTGACCCCAAATTAAATTATGCAGTGTGCAGTTTACAATTACATTGCTATATTATTTATTTATTTAGTGTTTTTATTATGGTGTTTATCTCTTTGTAAGTATAACTGTATCTAGAGTGTATGTAGCGCTGTGCTTGTTTGTAGTACACATATATATATAATTGAATGTAGATTCTTAAATACTTGTATATGTATGAAAGACCTATGTATCTATCCCTATAATGTGTATTTTATTAGTTTTGCAGGTTTTGCTTACATATATAACAATTTGATATTGTACGTGTACGTTTTAATATTTTTGTAGGATATATATTTTTTTAATAGTACGCAAAAGCACGTAAACTGTGAGTGAAAAATTTTCTATGACTAATTCTGGAGTATCATTTAGAACGTGTGGCAAGTTTTGGTTGTGGCTTTTTTGAATTTTCATTATTCTACTGCCTTTTATATCCCCATGCCATAATGCAATAGTGCGTGCGCGCATGTGTGTGTGCGTTCGTGCGTGTGTGTGTGTGTGCGTGCGTGCGTGCGTGCGTGCGTGTGTGTGTGTGTGTAACAAGTACAAGAACAAGTTGTTTGACCCCAAATTAAATTATGCAGTGTGCAGTTTACAATTACATTGCTATATTATTTATTTATTTAGTGTTTTTATTATGGTGTTTATCTCTTTGTAAGTATAACTGTATCTAGAGTGTATGTAGCGCTGTGCTTGTTTGTAGTACACATATATATAATTGAATGTAGATTCTTAAATACTTGTATATGTATGAAAGACCTATGTATCTATCCCTATATGTGTATTTTATTAGTTTTGCAGGTTTTGCTTACAT
Organism: Lamellibrachia columna; assembly: GCA_963662155.1. Taxonomy (NCBI): domain Eukaryota; kingdom Metazoa; phylum Annelida; class Polychaeta; order Sabellida; family Siboglinidae; genus Lamellibrachia; species Lamellibrachia columna. The sequence continues at coordinate 32,929,063 of OY759263.1, read as the reverse complement.
ATATAACAATTTGATATTGTACGTGTACGTTTTAATATTTTTGTAGGATATATATTTTTTTAATAGTACGCAAAAGCACGTAAACTGTGAGTGAAAATTTTTCTATGACTAATTCTGGAGTATCATTTAGAACGTGTGGCAAGTTTTGGTTGTGGCTTTTTTGAATTTTCATTATTCTACTGCCTTTTATATCCCCATGCCATAATGCAATAGTGCGTGCGCGCATGTGTGTGTGCGTTCGTGCGTGTGTGTGTGTGTGTGTGTGTGTGTGTGTGCGTGCGTGCGTGCGTGCGTGCGTGCGTGCGTGCGTGCGTGCGTGCGTGCGTGCGTGCGTGTGTGTGTGCAGCCACGCGTGTAGGCAGCGATAACAGTTGTCGGCTCCATGTCGGTTCATCGTACTTTCAGTCACCCGGGGTTGAGGGGCTGGATTGATATGTGAATACGCAGGTAGCTGAAGTGGCAAATAGAAGATTATCTGGCAGTGTGGACAGGGGATGGGAGTTGCGTATGGTGTCAGGGGTTCGCTGGCTCTTGAGTTCCTGGCTTGTCTCCGTTGTTCTGCTGCAGCAGTTCTGTTTACTTCACAGATCGCAGCGCCTTTGTAGAACTAGACTGTATCAGGATGGTGTGGATGCTGGGTAGACCTGCTTGAGCAAGGACCTCAGTGTCCGGGATCGTGTCCTGCCACTTGATGTTGATGAGTCTCATGAGGCTGGTTGTGTGGAAGTGATTCAGCTTTATGATGTGACGCTGATACACTGTGCACGTTTCACAGGCGTAAAACATCGTGTGGAGTGCTATTGTCGTGCACTCCTTCAGCTTGGTGTGTAGACCAATGTCACTTCTGTTCCAGACTTTGGCGTGTAGTCTGCCAAAGGTTGCGCTGGCTTTCGCGATCCTGGTGTTGACTTCATCGTCGACGACAACGTTCTGGGACAGTGTACTGCCTAAAAATGTGAATCTGTTCACCACTTTCAGTCTTTGGCCGTTGGCTGTGACGCTGGGCTCAACGTACTGTTTCCCTTCAGCTATGTCCTTTCAGCAGCAGCATATCATAATATGCACCTGCATTATGTTGTGTTTGTTGAATAAACTTTCATTCATTCATTCAAATATGTAAAGGGAATAAAAACAACGATTGCTTGCAGTATATTTCTATTTCAACAACATCGAAAATTATTAGAATTCAATTAATTGTGACGTCAGTTGTGAAGGAAGTGCAGCGAAACTGGGTATTTCCATTCATTCATCTATATTTACACGAAAGCGGTTGTTTCGAAGCGAGCGTCAAAAGGTTTCATTGTGCGGCATTCGGTTGTAATACAAATAGTAGTGAGAATATAGTAACATGTAGTTTATTTTAGTGCTTTACGCAGCCAAATTCGCTAGAGAAATGGTTCTCGAAAATGAAGCCTTCAAACTTCAAGCCTACGAAGCACACACTGGTTTCGACCACACCCGGAGAAGATGGCAGCCCTGGGTTATCGTGTTGCTAAAATATCTTTGAAAGACGATGCTGTGCCAACATCATTCACAGGAGTGGAAGCAGTGCTGATGTGATCAATCCGTAGAACCTGAAGTTCGAACGCAGTCAACGATGAGTACGTTGCTTGGATCGAAAGGAAGCGGGTCTCGCAAACGGACTGCTCGTCACTGTCAGGGCGATCTTTTACTTTCTGACCTAACCATGAAAACGATCATCTAGAGCCCCCAAACTTCATATACCTAACATACATATGCATATGTCACGTTGTAACAAATACTCTTACTTTCATATTACGATTTTAAAAAAATAATAATAAAACAAAAACTCGCCATGTGGAGCAAGGCGTAGGAGATGGGGAATTTTTGTTTTTGTATTTTTTATCGTTATGTAGAAGTAAGAGTAATTTATGACCACGTGACATTTTTATATGCATTTTAGATATATGAGGAGACGCTTGGCGGCTCTATGTGGAGGTTTTTATGGTTAGGTGAAAAAGTAAATAAGATCGAAGCCGAAGACTAGTCGCGTCGTTAAACAGCTTCGAAAGAGCCGATTTCGAAGAAGATTCTGTGGTATAACTTGCAACTAGCGGTTCGAAATCGTTTCTTTTGACTTTTTATTCCGGAAAATTGCCATAGCCACGATTTGTCATAGTAAAGCGAGTGGAACTATGCTGAAGATGTGCACATAAATCACTGACTAATTGTAAACCCATGTCATCAGTGATGTTACAAAGAAATTGTACGATACATTTTCCAGGAATCTAAAGAAATGTTATGCTGGCGGCCTATGCGAAAATCAAATGTTGTCTGTCAGTCGTGAGGATCATTCGCGATTGGGCTCTGAACGTCTAGTTGCGTCGGGTCTTGTACAATCATGTTCAATTATGCAGTGTGTGGTGGCCTTATCTTTGACGTGCATATGATTGTAGAAATATCAGCGCTGAAGTATGTATTGTAGAGAGGCTTTGTCAAAGAGTTGGTGTTGTGTTGCAAATACACGCAGCAAACAATAATACAAACATAATATCTCAAAGGTGTGCATGACTTGCCGTTACTACCAGCCGCTCCCCATTGGTAATAGGTTAACTGTTCGTTCGAACCGTCACCATTATTAAACATAAACGTGGCATTAATGAAGACGACATAAATTTGTTATCAAAATAAGACTACGACATCTTGTTAATGAAGTGGACATTCGGCCAATAAGTTTTAAATTAATCTTCGTAAACATCCACGTCCGACATGATTACACACATACACCCGCACGCACGCACACACCCGCACATAGCCGTGCAAAGTCACGCACCCCGGCTTCAGTGTCACAGTGAACAATAACTTTCGGAAGGTGCGTTCGTTCAGGTAGTGGCATATAGAGTTTACAATAAGGCACCTCCGCCCGGTGTTCGAAACTAACGGTATGACGGCGCGTACAAAACGCCTGTTTGCTTAATGACAAGGGTAGAGTTCAACTGAGGCGGTGACAAAATGAAGTCGGACAGTGAGACACAGCAAACTAAATCCGGATGATAGCCTTAACATGCAAAATAGAGTTAATTGTTTGTTATTTACATAACATGAGTTAAAAGAAGAAGATCATGCAGTATGATTTTCGAATTGTTTCATTATACCAGGTGGTGTAATGAAAGCGATCGCGAAAACGCAAGGTAGAAATTATCTGAGCTTAAAAGCTAAGATCCATTTAATTTTCTATTGATATGGTTATGGTTTTTAAATAAAGTGTTCAAGACATACTAAGAACAACTGAAATGTGTATATTACCAATCAGGCATGGGTTAATTTCAATTGTTAATTTGTTAATTCAATTAACTCAATTAAGTTAATTTAATTTAATTAAATAACTTTCTACAGAAACACAAATTAATTAAATTAAATTAATTAACTTTACTGGAAGAGGTTAATTTAATAAAACAAAATCACAATTAACTTTAAATTAGCTTTTTTTATTGGGTATATTATTTTATGCAATCCGGTGGTGAATGCCACTGGCTTGCTGTCAGTAGTAAGCATTAGCTTTGATGATCGCAGGTTCACCCAGCCAATGTCAAAAAAAGCTTCTAGTCAGGTCTAGGCAGTTGTTTGAACAGTGTCAAAGTCCAGCCAGTGTCAATCAGTGAAATAGCCAGGTTCTACGGCTGTATTATGCAAGAGTATTGCTTGCTAGCCTGCCAGAGGTTTTCCGGTCGTCACACAGCTGAGAACATTGCTGTGCACTTCAAGGAAACTGTGGAACAGTTCAACATTGCAGGGAACGTTTCACACATAGTCACAGACAATGCTGCAACCACGAAGAATGCATTCATAGGACTACCCGGCTGTGAGCACAACGACATCGATGAGCGTGAGAGTGAGGAGGAGGAGGAGGAGGAGGAGAAATATGACGAAGACGGCATGGATGCAACTGGACTGATTGAGTACCTGTCACAACACCAGTCGTGTTTCGCTCACACATTGCAACCGGTCATTAAATATGCATTGAAAGATGCAGATAAACTGAAAAGAACCGTTGTAAAGGTATGTAGCATCGTGAGTCATGTGATTTGATCGTTGCTACAGACGCTCTTCACGTGCTGCAAGCACCACAGCTGACACAGTTCGACAAAAGTACCCTTCAAGATATGCTCAATGTGCTGGAGCTATTCGAAGAGGCGACATATCTAGTGCAGGGTGATACGATGGCGACGATCAGTTTCATCCTACCAGCCGAGGTCTGACATGTCAGTGTCTAACAACAGATCTAGTGCAGGGTGATACGATGATGACGATCAGATTCATCCTACCAGCCGGGGTCTGACATGTCAGTGTATAACAACAGATCTAGTGCAGGGTGATGCGATGATGACGATCAGTTTCATCCTACCAGCTGGGGTCTGACATGTCAGTGTATAACAACAGATCTAGTGCAGGGTGATGCGATGATGACGATCAGTTTCATCCTACCAGCTGGGGTCTGACATGTCAGTGTATAACAACAGATCTAGTGCAGGGTGATACGATGATGACGATCAGTTTCATCCTACCAGCCGAGGTCTGACATGTCAGTGTATAACAACAGATCTAGTGCAGGGTGATGCGATGATGACGATCAGTTTCATCCTACCAGCTGGGGTCTGACATGTCAGTGTATAACAACAGATCTAGTGCAGGGTGATACGATGATGACGGTCAGTTTCATCCTACCAGCCGGGGTCTGACATGTCAGTGTATAACAACAGATCTAGTGCAGGGTGATACGATGATGACGATCAGTTTCATCCTACCAGCCGAGGTCTGACACGTCAGTGTATAACAACAGATCTAGTGCAGGGTGATACGATGATGACGATCAGTTTCATCCTACCAGCCGAGGTCTGACATGTCAGTGTATAACAACAGATCTAGTGCAGGGTGATACGATGATGACGATCAGTTTCATCCTACCAGCCGAGGTCTGACATGTCAGTGTATAACAACAGATCTAGTGCAGGGTGATACGATGATGACGATCAGTTTCATCCTACCAGCCGGGGTCTGACATGTCAGTGTATAACAACAGATCTAGTGCAGGGTGATACGATGATGACTGTCAGTTTCATCCTACCAGCCGGGGTCTGACATGTCAGTGTATAACAACAGCAACAGATCTAGTGCAGGGTGATACGATGGCGACGATCAGTTTCATCCTACCAGCCGGGGTCTGACATGTCAGTTTATAACAACAGATCTAGTGCAGGGTGATACGATGGTGACGATCAGTTTCATCCTACCAGCCGGGGTCTGACATGTCAGTGTATAATAACAGATCTAGTGCAGGGTGATACGATGATGACGATCAGTTTCATCATACCAGCCATCCGGGGTCTGACATGTCAGTGTATAACAACAGCTACAGTGGATATGGTCTACTTAACTCGATCAACAAGCAACTAGCTGCGTATGAAGATAATCAAATATACCAGCTGGCAACCACAATTGACCCACGATTCCGAGGGGTATGGTGTACCCACTGGAGGCTGTGTAAATTACGTCTATCCTGAAAGTCAAAGTCGCACATTATGCCCGACAACACTGTAGTGAGTGCACCAAATACACCACCTCCAGCCAAGCGCAGCCGCCTATTTAGCTACCTGCCTGTGTCAGTGCCGACCACCAGCATCCTATGTAGCAATGCAGAGCAATAAGTGATCGACTACCTTCATCAGCCCACCGTCGGCATATCCACAGACCCACTAGTCTACAGGCAAGTGGCCCAAGATCAATTTCCGAACTTGGCTAAGGTAGCCCAGTGCTACCTTGCTATCCCTGCCACACCAGCCCCCGTAGAATGACTGTTTAGTGTAGCTGGAAAAATGTTCCGTGCATAACGATGCCGGTTAAGTGACTGCACCTTCGAATCGCTCATGTTCTTGAAATGTAATAAGTGATTCAAAGGTGCTGGCGCTTAACTGGATAACACAATGGAGTAAATGAACACTAATGAACCAATACTAGGCACACTACAGTACTTATGGTACTATCAACCTTGTATACATAATATGTTTGTGTTCTTTAAGAAAGCATTATTAAATATGTTAATAATGCCAATTCAATTTAATTGTAATTTAATTAATTAACTGTCCAAGTTAATTGTCCCATGCCTGTTACCAGCTTGTCATCTAATTTTAATAATTGTTTTTTCTTTAATAAATCATCTGCAACCTGAGTTTGCTTGTCATTGATGGACACCTATTTACCCAAACTTGAACACATTACATGGTTTTGAATACATAGACTTGCCAAAATTGCATTAATTTATCTACTACCAGAGCAATATTGTTGAGCCATTGACGCGATTTTTAATCCTGCTTAGAGTATTAAAAATGTATGAAAAACACCGTGAAATGTTGAGATAAAATGTTATAATTTAATTGCTTAACATTAGACACAACCAATCAAGTGTGTGTGTGTGTGTGTGTGTGTGTGTGTGTGTGTGTGTGTGCGTGCGTGCGTGCGTGCGTGCGTGCGTGCGTGCGTGCGTGCGTGCGTGCGTGCGTGCGTGCGTGCGTGCGTGCGTGCGTGCGTGTGTGTGTGTACGTGCGTGCGTGCAAACCATAACCCTCATTTAAGTTGTTAATTGAATTAGCTCAATTAAGTTAACTTAAATTTAGTTAATTAATGTTACCAGTAAGGGCAGTTAATTTGGTATTAATTGATATTTCAATTAAATGTCACCCACTGGCATTGACACCCAGTGGCATTTCCAGCAGGCCTGCAGTCACTAGCCTGACACAGATCAGGTTCAGATACGTGTGAATTAGTACAAGTGTGAATGAATCAGTACTAGGGAAATTGTAGACACTAAACAGTAGACACTAGTTGACACAACTGAAAAATACCAACTACCAATTGGGGTGGGCAGTGGGCTGTTGTCAGTGGGCAGGTTATTCTGGCAGGCAAGATTTGGAGGGAAGACAATAGAATGTGCACTGGTATGGTCAAAGGGTGATACATTGATTGTTAATCATGGCTTCATTGCCTCTGCAAATATGTCTAAAATAAACATTTGGGGCTGGCTGCTTCCAGCCAAGTGAACTTATGGGGTCATTAGATCTATGCAAAAGGCTACATTCATGCAACAAATATGCATCTGTAACATATGTATTCTGTATGTACTATGTAGTAGTAATATGTACTGTGCAATGTGTGTGCTGTATATGCAATACTATGCATTGTTATTATATGAAATATCTCTATTAAAATAATGTTAATTATTAAAATGATACAATTGGAAGTCCCATTGTTGAAAAGAAGTTTAACCACATTTCAATATATAAGGCACTGGTGTCATTCATGATTCCATGCAAGGTCTCAATTTGCAACTATGCAATACTAAAGAAATAATTTTAAACATTCATTATCCGGAAATACACTTTATAATCAGTTATTATTAATATTAAAATAACAAATCTGGGTTTTGTATTAATATTGTTATTAGGTCCAGGCCCAGGCCAGGCCCGGCCCAGCCCGCTCACACTAGGCCCAGGCCCGGCCCAAGCCCGATGTGTTTAATATTTTTTTAGCCCAGGCCCGGCCCGAGCCCTCAATATGTAGGCCCAGGCCAGGCCCAGCCCGCGAAATTTTGCAAGGCCCTAATAACTGTCGTCAGCAACATGGCGTTATAAACCCGTTCGTAGAGCTTTGGAATGAACCGTACCTCAATCGGCTTGTTCACTCACGCTTGTCGACAGTCACACGTGACTAGTCAGTGAGTGACACGCCGAAGAAATGCCCCACTTACTAACGGGGGAACACTTTATAACAGATAGTAAAAACGTTAAAACACCAAAACACGTCATCGCGATTATAGCACTTTGTTATGTCACTATTTTGCCACACATAGGTTCAAGCAAACTCACTTTGAATATAAACTCAGATTTTTTATATACGTGCTACACTGGTCAGCAACAAGTTACTAGTAAAGCTGTGGCGTCAACATCGTGGCGTTGTCAAACCATTGGTAGAGCTCTGTAGAGGTCGGCTTGTTCATTCACGTGTGTCGGTTGCGTAAATCGGTTCTCTATGCCATGCGTAACTATGATTCTGTTAGAGGAAAGGGCACAACGGGTCAAATGCTGGCGGTGGAATCTCAATTCCCTTGAGGCAGGGTTTATCAAACAATGCAAGCATTATACACTACTATATACGTTTAGTCGTGGGTGACATACAGTGAGACACAGACAGGACACATGCTCACATTAACTTATGTTTACCTGATCATAATTAAGCATTTTCTAAATTATTATAACTTCACATACAGATCGAAAAACCATACATTAAACTGAAAACAATCATCCCAGTGTGTGTGTGTGTGTGTGTGTGTGTGTGTGTGTGTGTGTGTGTGTGTGTGTGTGTGTGTGCGCGCGCGCGCGCGCGCGCGTGCGTGCGCGCACTCAGGTGTGGGTGCATGCGTGTGCGTGCGCGTATGCGTAGGTGAGTGCGTGCTTGCACGCGTATGTGTTTGAAGTCATTATTTGGACTATTGTAAAACAGTTTGCAAAATTATGCTACATGTGTTGAAAGTTTGGCTGCCCTCTGCACAGACCGCACGTAGTTACAGTACACGAACCGCGCCTCGGATTTGTTGACAGCATTTGTTGACAGCATGTCCACCCCTGTGACAAGACGGCTACCTGCTTGGGGCAACACTGTCCCTCCCCCGTCCAACGACCAGGGAGATCAGCAGTTTTCCATCGTATTTTTCTTGATATTATAACCTTTACCCTTTTTGTTCACAATAACTCGAGGTAGATTTAGACTGTTACGGTCGGCTCACAACGATGTGCTCATTGAAGCTCACATCTAGATTCCGCATCTGTGGTAGCTGCGGGTGGGACACTAGATTGTAGGACGGGAATAAGGGGCCTAGGGGAGGAGAACAGTGGGAAGGAACGAAGGTTTATGAAAGATGAAAAGCGGGAGCACCGGAATGGCGGCTGATAAAGGGAGGGAGAGCCGGAGAGAAAGGTAGATGCATAAACAGACTTACTTATAATATATACTGTACTAACTGTTTATCTGTGACAGAGATAATGCGAGAGGGGAGAATGGGAGGGAGTAAGTCAGGTGGAGGAGGCGAGCGAGCCAGAGAGGGAGTAGGTCAGTTCGAGGAGGCGAGCGAGCCAGGGAGGAGTGAGTCAATTCAAGGAGGCGAGCGAGCCAGGGAGGGGGTGACCCTGTGGAGCAGGCGAGCGAGCAAGAGAAGGAGTAAGTCAGGGGAGGTGAGCGAGCCAGGGAGGGGGTGGGTCAGGAGGAGGAGGTGAGTGAGCCAGGGAGGGAGTAAATCAGGGGAGGAGGCAAGCAAGCCAGGGAGGGAGTAGGTCAGGGGGAGGAGGCGAGCGAGCAAGGGAGGGAGTGAGTCAGGGGAAGGATGCGAGCAAGCCAGGGAGGAAGTAATTCAGGGGAGGTGAGCGAGCCAGGGAGGGAGCAAGTCATGGGAGGTGAGCGAACCAGGGAGGGAGTAAGTCAGGGGAGGTGAGCGAGCCAAAGAGGGAGTTAGTTATGTGAGGCTAGCGAGCCAGGGAGGGAATAAGTCAGGGGAGGTGAGCGAGCAAGGGAGGGAGTAGATCAGGGAGAGGAGGCGAGCGAGCCAGGAAGTGAGTGAGTCAGGGTAAGGAGGCGAGCAAGCCATGGAGTGAGTAAGTCAGGGGAGGTGAGCGAGCCAGGAAGGGAGTAAGTCAAGGGAGGTGAGCGAGCCAGGGAGGGAGTAAGTCAGGGGAGGTGAGTGAGCCAGGGAAGGAGTAAGTCAGGGGAGGTGAGCGAGCCAGGGAGGGATTAGGTCGGGGAGGTGAGCGAGCCAAGGGGTGAGTAGGTCAGGAGGAGGAGATGAGCGAGCCAGGGAGGGAATGGGTCAAGTTAGTTGAGCGAGCCTGGGAGGGAGTAAATCAGGGGAAGTGAGCGAGCCAGGAGGGAGTAAATCAGGGGAGGTGAGCGAGCCAGGGAGGGAGTAGTTCAGGGGGAGGAGGCGAGCGAACCAGGGAGGGAATGAGTCAGGGGAGTGAGGCGATCGAGCCAGGGAGGGAGTGAATCAGGGGAAGGAGGCGAGCTAACCAGGGAGGGAGTGAATACGGGGAAGAAGGCGAGCGAGCCAGGGAGAGAGTAATTCAGGGGAGGTGAGCGGGCCACGGAGGGTGTAAGCCAGGGGAGGTGAGCGAGCCAGGGAGGGAGTAGTTCAGGGGGAGGAGGCGAGCGAACCAGGGAGGGAATGAGTCAGGGGAGTGAGGCGATCGAGCCAGGGAGGGAGTGAATCAGGGGAAGGAGGCGAGCTAACCAGGGAGGGAGTGAATACGGGGAAGAAGGCGAGCGAGCCAGGGAGAGAGTAATTCAGGGGAGGTGAGCGGGCCACGGAGGGTAAATATAAATATAAATATATATATATATATTTATATATATATATATATATATATATATATATATATATATATATATATATATATAACATCTGCCATTTTTCAGACTCATTTGTCCAGATCGTTTTGTAAGTGTTTTTTATCACCATCATGGAGGAGGAGGTGAGTGAGCCAGGGAGGGAGTAAATCAGGGGAGGAGGCAAGCAAGCCAGGGAGGGAGTAGGTCAGGGGGAGGAGGCGAGCGAGCAAGGGAGGGAGTGAGTCAGGGGAAGGATGCGAGCAAGCCAGGGAGGAAGTAATTCAGGGGAGGTGAGCGAGCCAGGGAGGGAGCAAGTCATGGGAGGTGAGCGAATCAGGGAGGGAGTAAGTCAGGGGAGGTGAGCGAGCCAAAGAGGGAGTTAGTTATGTGAGGCTAGCGAGCCAGGGAGGGAATAAGTCAGGGGAGGTGAGCGAGCAAGGGAGGGAGTAGATCAGGGAGAGGAGGCGAGCGAGCCAGGAAGTGAGTGAGTCAGGGGAAGGAGGCGAGCAAGCCATGGAGTGAGTAAGTCAGGGGAGGTGAGCGAGCCAGGGAGGGAGTAAGTCAAGGGAGGTGAGCGAGCCAGGGAGGGTGTAAGCCAGGGGAGGTGAGCGAGCCAGGGAGGGAGTAAGTCAGGGGAGGTGAGCGGGACAGGGACGGAGTAGTTCAGGGGAAGGAGGCGAGTGAGCTAGGGTGGGTTAGAAGGAGGAAGTAAACGAACCAGGGAGGGAGTAAGTCAGGGGAGTGGACAAGCGAGCAAGGGAGAGAGTGAGTCATGGGAGGTGGCGAGCGAGTCAGGCAGAGAGTGAGTCAGGGGATGTGGCGAGCGAGCCAGTGAGGGAATGAGTCAGTTGAGGAGGCGAGCGAGCCAGAGATTTAGGTGGGGTGGAGAGCGAGCCTGGGAGGGAATGAGTTAGAGAAAGAAGCGAGCAGACCATCGATGGAGTGAGTTAGGGGGGAAGATTCGAGCGAGCTGGGGAGTGAGGTAGATTGGACGCCGTGTATTATGATTGTAGTATGACGTATTTAATATTTTTTTAGATGAATAATATGACAGAACATTAACGGGGACGCCCTTAAAAATGGTAAACGGAAACAACAGCACATTATATGTGTAAGTGTCAGTGTTATGTAACTGTACAACATTGCATGCATAATTTTCGAAAACAGGAATCTACCAATACATAAAAACATGGTCAATGAACATTACTGGCCGTGCATAGAAACGTCATCAATTGTTATTCAATAATTAAATGCAAAATTATTTGCGGCGAAGAGTTGATACTTTTGAATTGCACATATTATGCTGGTGTGAAATAAAACGACCGTACCTTTATATATATATAATTATATATATATATATATATATATATATATATATATATATATATATATATATATATATATATATATATATATATATATATATATATATATATATATATACATATATATGTGTGTGTATGTGTATGTGTGTGTGTATATATATATATATATATATATATATATATATATATATATATATATATATATATATATATATATATATACACACATACACACATACACACATACACACATACACACACACACACACACACACACACACACACACACACACACACACACACACACACACACACACACACTTGAGCGAATACAGAAGAGAGCAACTAAAATTATTCCACAAATGAGAGACCTTAGTTATAAAGAACGCTTAAAAGAATGTGGTTTAACAACCTTAGAGACAAAGAGGTTAAGAGGAGTTCTGATTGAAATTTCTAGGATATTGAGTGGTTATGAAAATAGTGGTACAACTATTTTTTCTCACTCAAGAAAGATAGTAGAACTATAATAATATCTTCTTAAATCTGGTTAAATAATACAACCTTCCCATTACAACCACACTAACTGGTGGCTTATAATGGAACGTACAGAATCGCGGTACTCCGACAACGTCCTGGTGTTTATTACAGGCAAATGCTTGTCTTAAGACCTTATTTGTTGGCATATTTATCGCGAATAATGACTGATAGACAATACTGATAGACAATATGTAAATATTTCAACTATTTCACTTGACAATAATGTAATAGTTGCCGGTTATGCATACATGAAATACACTCGAATGTTGCAAGTAATTTTCCTCGCTGGTTGACGCAGACACCTAGTGATTGACACGGAGCATCGCTGACTTGCTCAGCACAGGCCGGGTGTTCCCGCACATGCCTTGTAGTTATCGCCAAATATATAAACCATTGCAACTGGTCTTAATAAGAACAATATGCACCGACAATATAGTATTGCTGTGTATGGAAATATACCAACAATCGCTGCTTAAAGTATATATATGTGGATCTATTCCCCAATTCTTTACATTCCTCTATAATTTACCAGACATTCAACAAGATTACCAAAGACAAATGCCCCTATGACAAGTCGACAAGGAAGCCATTAACTTATCAAGAATCCACGGATTTTCCATCTATGTGTGACGCGCCATTCTGATATATTTGTCAACTTTGATTTTAAACATGTTCACGCTGCTAACAGTTACACAATCTGGAGATAATATGTTCCATTCATTAATTGTCCTCTGTGAGAACGAGTACGTCCTGTTATCAAATCTACAATTATCCTTTACTAATGCTACTTCTAGTTCTACAATCTTTCTTATATGAGAAACAAATATGTCAATCAATCAATCAATCAATCAATCAATCAATCAATTTCAATAAAAAAAAACTTCAATCTCATCTTCTCTTAACCGCCTAGGGTTGTTAAACCGCGTTCTTTTTTCTTTTAGGCGTTCTTCATAACTAAGGTCTCTCATTTCTGGAATCATTTTAGTTGCTCTTTTCTGTATTCGTTCAAGCATATATATATATATATATATATATATATATATATATATATATATATATATATATATATATATATATATATAACATCTGCCATTTTTCAGACCATTTAACTCATTTGTCCAGATCGTTTTGTAAGTGTTTTTTATCACCATCATTTGTAACTTTTTTAATACTTTTGTATCATCCGCAACGTACATTGCGTGTTATATTATCGCCCAATATATATATATATATATATATATATATATATATATATATATATATATATATATATATATATATATATATATATATATATATATATATATATATATATATATATATATATATATATATAATAAAGGTAGCATGGTGGTATGACGGGAAGGGTGTCTCGGTAGCCTGACATTTCGGTTTTAATTTTATATGAATGTCAATCGATATTTCCACAATCACTCAAAACAGTCACACGCTTTGCTAAACCTACTTGAATTCTCTTTATCTGCTTATGGTACTGGTCAGCAAAGAGAGAGAGAGAGAGAGAGAGAGAGAGAGAGAGAGAGAGAGAGAGAGAGAGAGAGAGAGAGAGAGAGAGAGAGAGAGAGAGAGAGAGAGAGAGAGAGAGAGAGAGAGAGAGAGAGAGAGAGAGAGAGAGAGAGAGAGAGAGAGAGAGAGAGAGAGAGAGAGAGAGAGCACACTCTTATATACGCACATGTATAACATTTATAGTATATAATATTCATATAGATACATATACTTCATGACGGCAGGAGAGCATATAATAATAAATACAAAGCAAGACATCGTTTGGGCGAACTCGTAGATAATTCAATGCAAGAACATTACGTGTTCAATGAAAAACATACAATTAAATACAGATACAAAGGTCTACTTCTGTACAAGAGCGATGTTTGACTAATGCTAAAATACTTGCTAAATTAAGATTACAATGTTTATGTTGCACACACACACAATGGCAGGGTGGGCGGGCGCGAAACGTGAAGCAGGGCGTGCTACGAGAACAGCTGATTCACCGCGCCAGAAGCTGAACGGACACCAGAGCCGTATGTGGGAGCGGTGATACAGTTGACTGAACACGGCGTATTTTGTTTGAAACGCGGTGACCTCACCTGCGTTCTATCAGTCTACCGGCGCTGTCAAACTTGAATACAAGGCGTCACCGTCTGTCAATAGAACACTTTAGTGTTGACCGATAAGGCGATCATCTGTTAATTAAATGTCCGACTGCCCTCTGTCACCTCAACTATTCCAATGTAGTTCTTCCGTCGTTGAGGAAATAATCAGGCTCCTAAAAGGCAGCGCCGTATTGCTAGGGTCGAAGACATATAGTAGTGTGTGGCAAAGTGCACCCCACTAGAGGCAAACAGGATTTGGCCTACTTTTTTTATTTAAGGCGGAAAAAGTTGAGACACATTCACATATGAAATTATATTAGAATAGCAGAACACTAACAACAACAGCAACAACAACAGCAACAACAACAACACAACAACAACAACATTAACAACAACAACACAACAAACACACCATTGCATTTTAATAACAGTCATATCATTTTTGCAAATGCCATCATGTGGGACTATACACAACTTTTGTTCCCACTACTGTATTTTATGTGGTATGTTATTATTACATGGTTAAATATGACGTATGCATTTATTGGAACATTGAACCTATTAATGCCGAACATCGATCTATAGACCGTATTTTGTTAGAGGTAATGTTCAAACATGATGAAAACAACATGAAAAAACTGTGCGTGATTAATTATTAGTGAATTACCATATGAGTGTGGGTTCATTCCACAGATAGTCGTGAAAAATGTACAAGTATTATACGGATTAACTTAAGCAGCAACTACTCCAAATGTGATCTGCAATTGTGGTGCGCTTTGTGTCATATTGGGGTGCGCTTTGTGTCGTATTGGGGTGCGCTTTGTGTCGTATTGGGGTGCGCTTTGTGTCGTATTGAGTGCGCTTTGTGTCGTATTGGGGTGCGCTTTGTGTCGTATTGGGGTGCGCTTTGTCTCGTATTGGGGTGCGCTTTGTGTCGTATTGGGGTGCGCTTTGTGTCGTATTGGGGTGCGCTTTGTGTTGTATTGGGGTGCGCTTTGTGTCATATTGGGGTGCGCTTTGTGTCGTATTGGGGTGCGCTTTGTGTCGTATTGGGGTGCGCTTTGTGTCGTATTGGGGTGCGCTTTGTGTCGTATTGGGGTGCGCTTTGTGTCGTATTGGGGTGCGCTTTGTCTCGTATTGGGGTGCGCTTTGTGTCGTATTGGGGTGCGCTTTGTGTCGTATTGGGGTGCGCTTTGTGTTGTATTGGGGTGCGCTTTGTGTGGTATTGGGGTGCGCTTTGTGTCGTATTGGGGTGCGCTTTGTGTCGTATTGGGGTGCGCTTTGTGTTGTATTGGGGTGCGCTTTGTGTTGTATTGGGGTGCGCTTTGTGTCGTATTGGGGTGCGCTTTGTGTCGTATTGGGGTGCGCTTTGTGTTGTATTGGGGTGCGCTTTGTGTCGTATTGGGGTGCGCTTTGTGTCGTATTGGGGTGCGCTTTGTGTCGTATTGGGGTGCGCTTTGTCTCGTATTGGGGTGCGCTTTGTGTTGTATTGGGGTGCGCTTTGTGTGGTATTGGGGTGCGCTTTGTCTCGTATTGGGGTGCGCTTTGTGTCGTATTGGGGTGCGCTTTGTGTCGTATTGGGGTGCGCTTTGTGTCGTATTGGGGTGCGCTTTGTGTCGTATTGGGGTGCGCTTTGTCTCGTGTTGGGGTGCGCTTTGTCTCGTATTGGGGTGCGCTTTGTGTCGTATTGGGATGGCTTTGTCTCGTATTGGGGTGCGCTTTGTCTCGTATTGGGGTGCGCTTTGTTTCGTATTGGGGTGCGCTTTGCCCCGCCCTATTTTGGGATCGTTTAGAGTTGTTGAATTTGGTACAATAAAATGGGTAGAAATATTAATTGTGGTAACTTTTTGACGTGCTACGAAAATCGATGGTAACCAATTTGGTTTGGATCTTGTTGCGTTGCTTGATTGGTAGATTGTTCCACTAAAAGTAGCGCGTGCTGAGACGGTCATCCATCAAGAAGGCACACCCGAAAATGGCATATCCGAAAATGGCACATACTAAAAAGGCACATACTAAAAAGGCACATACTAAAAAGGCACATACTAAAAAGGCACATACTAAAAAGGCACATACTAAAAAGGCACATACTAAACAAACACTGGAAACTGTGTCGATGGACAGAAGATCTAAGAAAACCTGTCTAAAAGTAACGCATGAAGAGCATCAGTCTATTGACGAAATAGTGACAGCCTTCAAAGGGAAGTCTTCGCTACGAGAGTACCTGCCTGCAAAACCGCAAAAGTGGGATTCAAACTGTGGGGCAAATGTAAAGTGGACGGGTTCCTGTACAACTTTGATTTGTATCAGGGTAATGAACCAACTGGACGTAAACAATCAGTGTTTGGAATGAGGGGGGACGTTGTCCTGAAATTGGTGTCAATTTTAGCCACAAACTGTAAATTCAACATCAGCGCCGACAACTACTTCACAAGCCTTCCACTTGTTGACAAACCCAGTAAAAGAGGCGTTTTCCTACCTGAAATGCAACAAGTGCAACGTTTGGCTTTGCCTCAACAAAGACCGCAACTGCTTCGTTGCATTTCACTCATAAATCTGAGGCACTATCAGAGAAGAGATGATGAACACATTTAACCACGTATTATGGTATGCATGCAAACGTTACTCATCTGTGAACATGTGTAGGTTAGATGTAATAGTTGTAAGTCATTTATAGTACATTAATTTTTTCATCTAATGCTCAATGTTGCATGTATGACACATTAAAAAAAAATTGGTCAAGGTCATTTATATGATGTTTTGTTTGGCAATTTGGTACGTAAAAACTTGTAAAATGTGTTTTTACTTGATCCTACCTGTAAAGACTGAAAAAAAAAATATGGACAAATTACTGGCAAAACTGACAAACAAAAGCCCATAATGATAATTGCAATGGCATTCACTCATTGACATGAAGCAATGAACATATTTTAGTTTGCCAACACACCAGATGCAATTTAATGATCAGTCCAGTATCGTTGAAACAACATCGAATGCGATGGTAGAATAGGCCTACTAGTTTCTGGGCCTGCCATATCAGAATGGGTTTCCGCCAAAACCTGTTTTGTCAGGACAGCCATAGCAAGCAGGTAATCACTGTTTTTCGTGTTATTACTGAGGAGGGAATGGTCTTTTGTGAATGTACAACATGATGATAGTTTGTAAATACATATATCTTTAGTTAAAACGACAACTATATTTCCAACATTTGAGCTCACATAATGTTTGTGTATTTTGCCAGTGGTTTCTTGTTGAACCCAGGATATAACCATCCCCGGACAAACCCCCTAGGACAAAATCCCCCTCCGGACATAACCCCCTCATGACCCACACCTGCGGGCTCAACACCATCTGAACAAGATTCCTCCTGGACAAAACCCCTCTCTTTAATATAAATACAGACAAACCCCCTCAATTTATGGTGAAATGAAAACGGATGATCCATTAGTAACATATTTTCTAATGGAACTGTTAGTTTGTTGGGAGAACAACGTTTTATACTGGAATTTTTCCATTGGGTTATCCTCTACTAATCTTTGTGTATATACAAATATACGTATATGTAATACAAATTTTCATTGTTATTTGTAATATCTTTCTTTCTTGTGAACTTTGCCAGGTTATTCATGCCAGACTGTTCAATCTGTCATGTCATGATGCCAGCCATTTTAACCATTTGGCCACGAATGTCCAGACACTTTTTTAATACAGTCGTCTAGTGGCTAGTCTGAATTTAGCTAGGTGTGATCACTACATAAAGGTTCGATTTCCTATAAATGAATATAAACTTTTCCAGACAGAGGACTTGATAAGTCTGAATTTAGCTAGGTGTGATCTCTACATAAATGTTCGATTTCCTATAAATTTATATAAACACCGTATCAAGTAGAAATAAACTGTTACATTTTTAAAACACCATTGTTTCTTTTTTTTGCTGTTTTATATATGTTGCATATTTATGCCAAAATAAATGGGCGAGGTGGGGTACGGTTGGGGAGTTGGGGCGCCGGATTTGTGGCGCCGTTTACTGCGTAAACACCTAGTTGCCATGTGGCTGTGGTGTTGAATGGCTATTGTCACCGTTGGCTATTTTCGGCCTGTCAGCCGGTTGATCGTGCGCCGATCGTATTCCTGATTAGCGAGACGACTGTATTAATGTCCCATACTTTACTATGGAAATCATTTGGGACTCATTGTCACGGGGTGACCGTATCCTCGTGGTGACTGCGTAATACGAGGTGCAACTGTATTGTATTCCAACACCACTAAGGCAATAAAGGTGCTAGACTTTATGATCTGTCAAGTCAAATGGTTTACCCGGCTGAACTGTGGATATGTCCAACAATGTAGACTTTTGTGAACCATTCACCCGAGAAACGTGTGCTACTAAACGGGTCAGTGGCGCGCACAGCTCCTGGTTGTCTGTCTTACTGAAACATGCAGACGCTCAAAACAGGTTACAATGGAACTACCAGCGCACCTGGCCCGATGGACGGCAGCGTTTCTCCTAGACTGTGAGCAGAGAGTCAAGATAGGTGACGCTGTATCATAACTATGCCACCCTAATGGAGGCGATCCTCGGGGAATTTTGGACCAAAACAGTGTTGGTTCTTATAAAAGATTTACAAACACTTGCCATATTTATAAATATGTTGATGACAGAGCAATATTTGAAATATGCAATCCAAACATAATACAGGATTCAACTATCATTACACCGCTGTGCTATAATAATAATAATATGCGCATCAATACGAGTAAGACAGAATAAGTGGTTATACGTTTCAGTAGAGATAGAACATTATGTTGAATCTCTGCCGTATATTGAGATAAATGGGACTAATATAGAAATAGTTATTCAAGCAAACGTTTTTGGTATAACCCTGTCATCTACGTTAAGTTGGGATGCACATGAAGATTAAATTGTTTCAAAGACTTCGGAACGTGTGTATATGATTTATCAGTTGAAACTTGCTGGTGTCAATCAAAATGATTTTGTGAAAATATACGTATATGTATTTAGGCCAGTAGTGGAATATGCCTGTCCGATATGGCACATGAACTTACTTACCGAAAAACATCGATATAATGCACAGTTTGTAAAGACAATTGAAACCAACTGAATTAGAATTAGCAAACAGCATTAGCAAAACGCGTAGTGAGCATTTCTATGGTTATATTATAATACACATTAGATAGAAGTAGTTATAGTGTGAAACTGGTGCACATAGCCAACATACAACATGTTTAACTCGCACTGATAACTGCAAATAAATAGATCTAAGACTAAGCGTAACTAACCAACTTGTGTTTCACTGATATTATGCCTTATTGCTGCAGTTGAAAACAAGCAAACAATTGGTCTTTTAAAAGTCGTCAAATTTGCTCATAATAAATTATATATTTCAAATTCAATTTCCTGCATGTATGTGTGTTCCTAAAAGGGTGAGCTATTACATTGTATAGTTACTTTTTAATTATATAAATCCATTTCCCAATGAAACAGCATGAAAAGCACACATCTAGTAGTTAATGAATTTCTTAAAGCTTCCATTTCTAAAATGTATTTACAATATTGTTAAATTTGGTCAAAACAAGTAATGAATTTGTGGATTTATTACAGAAAAATAACCAAGCTGGGCCATTTTTTAATAACATGGACGATTTTGTTAGAACATCTTATAAAGGTTTCAATATGGTTTCAGATCTTATTAATTACAGGCTTCAAACTAATGATGTATGTGTTTATCTCACGTTATATTTATTCAGAGGCGTAGTAGTACTACCGGAAGTGATCCAACCTATTAAGCTGTGAAGCAGCTAGCAAGATGCATAACGTTTCAACTGATAAATCATATACACCCTTTTCCCATGCTTTGACACTTGCCGTCCATGCCTATGGCCATCGCGCCTCATCGTGAACCACTCAGCTTCACACTATTTGAATCTCATTATCACGCTGTTCGAAGTTTCGCAAAGTGATGGGGGAAAGTGTTCTGGCCATGGCCTGTACAGCCGAAGTGGTTCCTACGCCATTGTTACTACTGTATGCTGATGATACTATCATAATGGTGGAGTCAGCAACTGAACTTTATGATAGCTTCAATGTAATATCTCATTATTGTAAACTATGGTCACTAAAGCGTAATACAACTAAGCATAACATTTTAGTCTTCTCTATGGGTAACACTTTTAATATCCCTACACTCTATTTCAATGGAACATACCTCGATGTTTGTTTTGACTACGTTCATATTGATGTCAACATGAATTGTAATGCAATGTTTGTTCTTACTAAGCAAAAGCAATATAGGCAAACACAGAAAGCTATGAATAGCTTGATTGAAAAGTCGGGAATGGAGTTGTGTGCTTTATGCTAGAGGAGTACAGCACACATATACCCTTTGGTTTAGTAAACACTGTACTAAGGCCAGAAAGTGTTCACACAAAAACAACAACAGAAAATCACGACAAACGTTGGATGTACGTTTATTCCAGTATTGAATTATTGACACAAACAGAAAGATCCCTCGCCACCAACATGTCGCAGACAATTAGGTAAAAAAGGGTACGTTCCTATATATGATGCGGCG